>OZ007577.1:41948745-42328745 GCA_963931925.1 Onchidella celtica | reverse complement strand
TTTTCGTCTCTATAATCGGTAAAATTCAACATCTTGTAATTTGCGTAATCATTATAATTTTTGCGGAAATTTGGTAAACGTCACAATCTCGGCATGCCGGCTGCGCAGAAACTGTTTAATTTGCACAAAGCACATAGGCGGCATTAATTTTGGCCCGAACTACTATAATCAACCAAACACAAGAAAATTGTACACAGATACACACAGGAAATGATAAAACTTGAGAGAAAATGAATGACAGAAGAATATTGTATGGAAACTTCACACGGTTTGCGTGCCTAAAGATAGTCCGCGGAAGCGGAGGGGGGGGGGGGGTGGGGGAGAGCTGAAAGTTAGAACTGACCGTTTTTAGGGTGAGTTTGTTAGCTGGGCAAAATTATATATAGAATAGGATGTAGACAACTGGACACAGGGCAGTGATAGCGGGAAATAATAGAATTGAATAGGATGCAGACAACTGGACAGAGGGCAGTGATAGCGGGAAGTAATAGAATTGAATAGGATGTAGACAACTGGACACAGGGCAGTGATAGCGGGAAGTAATAGAATTGAATAGGATGCAGACAACTGGACACAGGGCAGTGATAGCGGGAAGTAATAGAATTGAATAGGATGCAGACAACTGGACACAGGGCAGTGATAGCGGGAAATAATAGAATTGAATAGGATGCAGACAAATGGGCAGAGGGCAGTGATAGCGGGAAATAATAGAATTGAATAGGATGTAGACAACTGGACACAGGGCAGTGATAGCGGGAAATAATAGAATTGAATAGGATGCAGACAACTGGACAGAGGGCAGTGATACCTGGACATGAGAATATATAGAATAGGCTGTAGGCAACTGGACACAGGGCAGTGATGGGTGATAGTGGAACGTTTTGGAATGTTTTTTGTTTGAACATGAGGACAAATTCTTCAGATTTACAGATAGTCAACTGAGTTGTTAGTTGATTAGGTGTAGTTTTGTTTGATCAAATGTTCAGAGCTGATTGTGTGATGCACACTTTGATTCTAGAGATTGCATGTAACAGAAAAGTTGACATGAATTGAAAATGTAGATAGTACAATAATCTTGTGTGTTCAAATATTGTATTAACTTTACTGACACTTCAGAGCGTACAAAAGATACAGAACAGACGGAGGCAACAGTTGGAGAACTTTGTGCACAGCATGGGAAAAGCCAAGGTCAGTTGTTGTTATTGTCGGGTGGTGAATGAAACTGCAAAGATGGCGCTGGGTTATGGTGGACGATGGTGATGATGATGGTAACGTAGTCGACCAGAGTCTGTCAACAATGCAGTAGTTCAGCACATGACAGACACCTACAGATGTAGTTTATCCCTTGGTGTTCTGTCTGTTTTCTGTCTATTTCTGTTCTCTTTTTTTTTTTTTTTTTTCTGTTTGTTTGTTTGTTTGTTTTGGTCTT
Source organism: Onchidella celtica (assembly GCA_963931925.1). NCBI lineage: Eukaryota > Metazoa > Mollusca > Gastropoda > Systellommatophora > Onchidiidae > Onchidella > Onchidella celtica. The sequence goes on along the minus strand of OZ007577.1, from coordinate 42,327,316 downwards.
TCATTTTCACAGTTTGTCACCAACAGAAAAGAAGAGATGAGAGGGTGAGAGAGGAGAGAGAGAAAGAGAGTGAGAGGAAAAAGAAATTTGTTGACGAACTGTTAGAGAAACGGGACAGGATCAAGAAAACAGAGAGGGAAAAAAGAGAGAGAGAGAGAGAGAGAATAAGAGAGAGAGAGGTAGAGAGAGAGACAGACAGAAAAAGTGTGTGTTATTCAGAAATTCATTCTTTACAATAAACTCTAGCCTGGTCATTTTTCAAATTCTCAGAAAGTCCACTTTCATTATGAATAAATTGTCACACACACACAAAAAAAAACGTATACCGGCTGTATTTTGTTGTTAATCGGTGAAAAATTAGTTTTCGGTCAAAACAACACACAATTATATCCATCAGTATGATGAGTCTAAACAGCGCTTCAGTGGCTGGGCCGGAAAAAGCCGTGTTGGAAACTCACAAGTGGGGCATTAGCCTACTTGCGTGGTTTCATCACGGCGAAAATTTATGACAAAACCTCGCAACTCGGATTGCTTCTAAAATAACCATTATTGTGGAAAGAATTATCAATTCTTATAACTCTAAGATGTTTCGTAACCTTCATGTCAAAATACTGTAAAATTCTGTCAGCGAAAGTTGCGAGGTTTCATCACTACGGGGTCGATTTGTCTTTCTCCCTCTCTCTCTTTCTCTCTCTCTTTACCTCTTTATCTCTCTCCGTCACTCTTTCTGTCTCCCTCTCTCTCTCTCTCCCTCTCTCTCTCTCTCTCTCTCTCTCTTTACCTCTTTATCTCTCTCCGTCACTCTTTCTGTCTCTCTCTCTCTTTACCTCTTTATCTCTCTCCGTCACTCTTTCTGTCTCTCTCTCTCTCTCCCTCTCTCTCTCTCTCTCTCTCTCTCTCTCTTTACCTCTTTATCTCTCTCCGTCACACTTTCTGTCTCTCTCTCTCTCTGTCATCTCTTTATGTTGCTTTCTCTCTCTCTCCGCCACTCACTATTTCTCTCTCTCTCTCTCTCTGTCTCTCTCCCGCTCTGTCTGTCTCTCTCTCTCTGTTTTTCTCAGCTTCTCTCTTAGTGTTCTCTCTCTATTCCTGTCACTCTCTCCCTCAAAATATCAGTGTCTCAGTCTCTCTTTCTTTCCCTCTCTCTCTCTCTCTCTCTCTCTCTCTCTCTCTCTCTCTCTCTCCCTCAAAATCTCAGTGTCTCAGTCTCTCTCTTTCTTTCCCTCTCTCTCTCTCTCTCTCTCTCTCTCTCTCTCTTTCATTGTCTCTCTCTATATATTTAGATATATCTCTCAACTTCTCCGTTCTTCTCACTGTCTCTCTCTAACTCCCTCTATGTTATCTCTCACTCTATCTCTCTGTCTCTCTCTCTCTCTTGTCACTTTTTTTTTTTTTTGCCCGCTATCTTTCTCTTTATCTCTGCATTCCGCATCTTTTGTCTTTTTCTGTCCCTCTGAATTATCGTTCTATCTCTGTCTTTTTCTTCTCCCAATCTTACTCTCTCTCGACTCCCTCTCTTTTTTTTTTTTTTATTCCGGGTTTGTTCCTCCTTTTCTGTCAGTCCACTTTGGCTTTCCGTCTCTCCAATTTCTTTCTCTTCATCATGTCATGATAAAAAAGGTGAAAATGTTGCATGTCCCATCTATCTGACAGATCGCTATGAGGTAGAGATAGTTTATGAGGGACAAGACGAAACAGCAACACTCGAAGACCATCAGAAGAACTGCACTAAGAAAGCGAGACACTCAGAATATATACCCGTGCATGACTTCTGTGTGGGTCATCTTCCCCCACAATACAGGACTGAACTTATGTTGGCATTGGTGAAGGCTCAGGTTAAGTTAACCGTGCTCATAAAAGTTGACAGCACCAGTGACAAACGAGTTATATATTTCCCTGGCACAGACAAGGATGCACACCGCCGGGGGAGTGGACGTGTAGTGAAGGTGTGGGTAGACCCAAATCCGCGTGAATGCCAAACATCGGGAAAATCCACACAAAGTTTTGCAGAGATTGTAGTGCGGACGGCTGCACATGTGGTCCTTGATCTGGACGAGGGGAGAAATACTTTGTGTTATTTTGATTTTGACGACGAATCAACTCCTCTGGAGGATTGTCCTACATTGAGGACAGCCGTGAATGTGTGGGTGTATGACGCTAGTGATGACGTCAGTGAGGTTACATTTGTCACTCAGGACCTAGAGTGGGCACGGGGGCTGGACGAGACAGTCAAGACTTACGAGCGTCTGTGTGATGAAATACGCCGTGAACATGGATTAGAGTTTGTGAATGATGACAGTGAAGAGATTCTGTTAGACAACATTTCATTCCTCTATAAGCGTTATCAGCAGGTGATGGAGGAGTGCAGTAAGTGGATAGACAGATGGAGGGATGTGACGATTGCTGAAGCAGAGCGGAAGTTGGAGGAATACAAGCGTAAACACAACATCCAACCAGGGGACAGGTTGTATGGCTGTAGGAAGACGCTTGAGGCGAGGATCCGTGATGATGATGTGTGGAGAGAGAGACTCAGTGATGTGAGTGGTCGGTATGAGAAGGTTAGTCGCTATATGAAAGGTATCCGTGACCTTGAGGAAAACTACCAGTCTTATGCCCAGCAGCACGGTATTTGGTGGGTGAAGGACAAGTACAGGGTATACTACGACAAGCTGAAGTACACCGCCTGGCGGCTGACAGACGATACAGGTGGTGAAAGTGTTGTCTCGAGTGATTTGTTTTATTACAACCTTTCACATCCACTGACTGTCGTTGTGTCTCACCCACACGGGCTCAGGAAACAAATCAGCGTTGGTCAAGTCACCAGCAGGAATCCTGACATGTGGAGCTTTGTCAGTGCTAGCTACATCTACACGGCAACCACCTGTCCTGGCTCCAGTGGTGCGCCTGTCTTCATACTGGGGAGGGGGTGGGACTGGGGGTGCGGGAGGCGGTACAGCATGACCTGTCCACACAGTGGCGGCTGTGACACAATTGACGTAAACGAAAGTGGGGTAGTTGATGATTAGTAAAACCTGTCCAGATGTTCTAGATGTGCAATAAACCTCTGTAAGACAATCTCTCTCTCTCTCTCTCTCTCTCTCTCTCTCTCTCTCTCTCTTCTCTCTCTCTCTCTCTCTCTCTCTCTCTCTCTCTCTCTCTTCAAGTGCCGGACCTCGAACAGATATCGAGGCTTATGGTTCGCCACTCATTCCTCCGTTCGGATGCTCTCAAAAACCCCATATTGTCCTGGTTTTTCCCTGTCGCCCATCTGTTCAAACTCTCTAAATATGTTATTCTATGTCTACCTCTGCTTTTTTTTTTACCCTCTATTTCTCCAGTTAGAGCAAGGTGTTCAAGCTGTTTGTGTCAATTCAGGTGTCCCATGAACTGCAATTGTCTTCTCCTGACTGTTTTTCATTTGTGATCAATCCGTGTTGGCGTCTTTCATCACCATTTCATTCGATTTCGTTTCCTTCCATGAAATATTTAGGAGTGTCCTTAAAAACCACATTTCCGTTGCCTCTGGCTTATTTTCCATGTCCTTGGTTAATGTCCAGCATTCACATCCGTACAGGTGGGTTGACCACACATAGCTCTTCAAAACCCTCATTTTGTTGACATTGAGAGGTTTTGCAGTTTTTTTTTATTTCTGTTGTACATTTGCCATTGGATGTATTATTTTGTATCTTTATTTTTAAAAAAAACACCAAGGAAAAAAAATTCATTGCTGCGAGGAAGAAATGCCCAGACCTGAAAAAATTACATGTTTGTGAAAGATAGTTCTTTTTGCTACTATGTCTATTCCTTTGACATGAAAGCGAAGTATCGTAATTTTGTAATAAATTAAAATAGGCCTAAAAATATCGAATAATGCTTTCTCCTCAACAATGATGGCCTCCCTCCTGCCTCTGTTTTGTTTCGGCTTTAAACTTACGGTTGCGTTTCAAAGTTTGAAGGCATGAGTTTCTGTGCCGTCTGCTTTATGCACGGGCCATGCGGGTGTTACTGTGTCAGTTGTGAGTTGTTTTTTACCTAGATCTACATTAATCTGTGTGCCGATTGTGCGTGTTGTTTTCTACCGTTCTTTGAACGGGTCCTTACACTATAGTCCGTTCACCGAGGCATGACCTTACTTTCACTTTCAGTCACCACAGTATCCAGAAGCAATTGAGGGTCTCTTTTTGAACCTGCTATTAAGACAGTGACATCAGGATATAATCTAATATTATTCATATTTTCGCCATTTACTTTAAAACCTCGACTTTCTTCTATATTTCTAAGGATTATTTCACTGTATGACGCATCCTTGCCTGACTCCTCTTTTGATGTTTTTGTATTCATTGTATTCTCCCTCAATTGGCACCGCAGCAGTCTGGTCTCAGTAGAGATTTCTAATAATTCTCAACTCCCTTCCATCTATGTCTAGTTCTTCCAGAATTTTAAATAATTCTTCATGTTTAACTTTATCGACAGCTTTTGAATAGTCAATGAAGCATACTAGGCATGGGTCCTTCTGTACTTCTATTTATCTTTCCATTAGCATAATAATAATAGTTCGTCCATCAGGTATGATGATGACCTTAACAACACCAGAGGAATAAAGAACAGAAATTGTTGAGAATTTCAACACATGGACAATAAAGAGAACTAAAGGACACAGAGGACAGAATGGAAAGACTGTTCTTTCATGACTTGTCGCTTTTCATGTGACTGATAAGTCCTATTTTTGCCCTGAAGACCCTTCCGCATAAGTGACAAGAGTGCTCCGTTGGTTCAGTACCACTGGGCCTTTTCTTGCGCCGTTCTCTTTTTTCGATAGCCTGCTGGACTCTGTCAGCTTCCCATGCTTTGCTGCCTCTGGTAAGGGCCGCCCTCCAATTTGCACGATCAAGCGAGAGCTTTTCCCACTCACTCACATCAATGGCAAAGGCCTTCAGTGATTGCTTGAGAGTGTTTTTGTAACGTCTCTTTGGGGCCCCAACATTCCTCGTTCCATTGGAGAGCTCAGAGAAGAAGATTTGCTTAGGGAGTCTGGAGTCGGGCATTCTGACAACATGTCCTGCCCAACGTAGCTGAATTTTTTTCAGGTGGCAGAAGATGCTCAATTCCTTGGCACGATTGAGGACCTCAGTGTCTGGAATTTTATCCTGCCATTTGATCCTTAGGATCTTTCTAAGGCAGGCCAGATGAAAGTGATTTAGCTTTCTGGCATGCGATTGGTACACTGTCCAGGTTTCAGCCCCATAGAGTAGGGTGGGAAGGACCACAGCATTGTACACTTTCAGCTTAGTGTCTGTGCGAATGCCGGCAACATCCCACACTCTCTTTCGAAGCCTGCCAAATGCAGAGCTGGCTTTGCTGATTCTTGAGGGAATTTCAGTATCAACACGAGCCGTGGAAGACAGTGTACTGCCAAGATAGGTGAAGTTCTCCGACACCTTCAGAAGACTGTCATGGACTTTGATATTTGGGGTCACAGGATACTTGTCGTCTGGAGTAGGCTGATGGAGCACTTCCGTCTTCTTTGTGCTTATTGTGAGGCCAAAGTTGTCACAGGCACTAGAGAACTTATCAACACAGTTTTGCATGCTATCCTCATCGTGTGCCAGAAGTGCACAATCATCAGCAAATAGTAGGTCACAGACTTGAGTACTTTTGGTTTTGGTTTTTGCCTGAAGTCTCCTGAGGTTGAATAGACTGCCGTCAGTTCGGTACTTGATGCTTACCCCTTGAGGAGGAGAGCTAAAGGCTTCTTGTAGTGTGAGAGGATGAACGACTTTCTATTTTTAATGTGCTTTCATGGTAACTCTGGTGCGTGAGTGAGGGACGGCCACTCATAGTAGTTTATGGACACTTGGCCGAGTACCATTAATTGGATTATTTCCCTTGTAATACTAGCGCGGGACCCGTTATTCACATCACGGGGAAAAGCGCGCATTTTGATTGGTCAGTTGGAAATGTTGACCACCGGGCTTCCAACTCTTATATCATGGCTTTAAGTTTCTTACAACTCGCTCCTTCGTTGTTATCCACTGACAGAAAGACGGGAACCCGAATTCATTTTTGAGAGTAGACAATACCCTACCGGCACAAAATAGGTACTCATGATAACGTTTGTTATCAATGGTGATATGTCGTATTAATGGACGAAAGTATCCCGCACAAAATTGTCGAATGTTGTTAGTCCTGACACTTTGAAAATTTATATTAAAACTATTACTGGGTTTCTGGTAAAAGTAGTCAGTTAGAATTTTAGCAGCAAGTTTCTACTTTATAGTGGTACCAATTTCGTTGTACTTTGATGCACGGGTCCTATTGAAATAATTAATAAGAGGATCTCGGATTTAAAGTAAACCACGAGTTAGACGCATGTTATCCCCGATAAATCCAACCTGGGTCAAATTTATTCAATTATTGCTGGATGGGACCATAGAGTAATTTCTGCAGTTTACTGGGATACCTAACTGACTTTTGTGTGCACCCTTTTAACCGTACTGTAAATTCGATTGTGTTAGGACCCTAACCAGTTTTATTGTCGGGCTGGACTCCACGTCCGAGCCTTTCACTCGTCCAAACATTGGACTACGTAATAGCTCTCTCGGACGTCCGCACTGGCTCATAAATAAGATGCGAGTTCGTGTGTTGAGTCTTGTCCTTGCCCTTGCCTTGGCGCATCCCAAAAATTAATAAATATAAAAATACCACGAAGAATGAAGAAACAACAGAAAGAAAGGAAAAAAGAACAAACAAGAAAGACCAAAGAGAGACAAAATCAAGAACAGGGGGCCAACAGCACTATGCTGAGGCCCCCGAGAAACAAAAGAACTCATCTAGTGGTCAACACACTCCATCAAAGACGCAGAGACAAGAGCCGACAGCACAGTGAACCCAGACCAGCAACCCGGGCCCGTAGAAGCTCAGAGGCTTGCCGACGCTTGCCATCGCCACCCCGCCCCATAAGGCATGAAGCGGTAGCACAGGACCCGGAGAAACTTTGGCTTATGGCTGGTTGGGCTTCTTTTTCTGGGTTTCTTTTTCCTTTTCTTGATAGGGTTTTCCCTATGCCTTTTGGTAGCGATACCTTTGTTAGGCTTTTGAATAAATAAGATTGCCAGCAGAACCCTGTGTTTGTTAATCCTGTGTATCCTTAAGGGAGTTACTATTGAACCCACGCAGTAACCACATTAGCCACTCGTAGTTCACCCAACAGTAGCATTGCAGAGAACATGATGCTGAACAGAGTTGGGGCTAAGACACAACCCTGTTTTACCCCATTTGTGACAGCAAAGGGCTCTGAAACACTGCCGTTGCTTTTGACTGCAGCTTGCATGCCATCATGAAACTGGCGCACTATTGTGATGAATTCGGGTGGACACCCAAACTTCGCCAAGATTTTCCAGAGGCCTTCACGACACACTGTGTCAAATGCTTTTGTGAGGTCAACAAATGTGATATGCAGCGCTTTATTTTGTTCCATGCATTTTTCCTGAATCTGTCTGGCAGCAAAAATCATATCCGCCGTTCCCCTCTCTTTACGAAAGCCGCATTGGCTCTCGGGAAGCAAGTCATTTGACGAGAGGTGATCAAGAAGGCGATTCAGAAGCATTCTTGCCAATATTTTGCCAGCAATTGAAAGTAGAGAGATTCCCCGATGGTTGTCATAGACTTGGCTGTCCCCTTTGTTTTTGTACAGATGGATGATTGAAGCATCTTTGAAGTCCTGTGGCAGCTTCCCTGCTTTCAACATATGATTGAACAACTCGGTCAACCTTTCAATAAGCTTTTCTCCACCGAAGGCATACACCTCAGCAGGAATTGAATCCACGCCTGGTGATTTGTTAAAGGACATCTGATTTGTGGCAGTCCGGGTCTCATTTGCTGTGAATGGCTTGGCAAAAGCTGCATTAATAGGAGTCTGAGGGAGGCGGTCAATGGACTCAGTATTTATATTTGATGGCCGATTTAGCACACCTCCGAAATGTTCTGCCCAACGCTGAATTATGGCATTCAATTCAACAATGCGTGTTGAACCATCTGAAGCAAGAAGTGGCGTAGTGCCAGAGCGGGATGGTCCAAACACAGCTCGGAGGCTCTCAAAGAACTTTCTAGTGTTGTTTGTGTCGGCATATTTCTGAGTTTCTCTTACTCGCTCTACAAGCCAGTCATTTTTCATTTTCCTCAGCTTCTTCTGGAGTACACCCTTACATGCACGCATTGCATCAGCTTTTGCTGTGGAAGAGGGATCACTGCAGTGAGCTTGGATGAGACTATTTTTTTCTTTGATGAGCACTTTGATTTCATTATCATTATCATTGAACCAGTCCTGGTGCTTGCGGACAGGAAAACCAACTGTGCTGCTGGCGCAAGAGTGTACAGTCGTATTTAGGTCAGTCCAGCTCTGTTCAATGTTCTCAGGGTCAAAAGTCACGCAATCCAATTTTGAGGAGAGTTCTGATGAGAGCTCGCTCTGTTTCTCAGCTGAGCAGAGTTTTGAAACATTTAGGCGTTTAGGTGGCGCTTTCCCTTGAGGGCGTCTATTGCGCCTCAATGTTAGTCTGAGCTTGCAAACAATGAGTCTGTGGTCAGTTCCACACTCGGCACCACACATCGCCTTTGTTACAAGGACATCCTTTCTGTCAGTCTTCCTCACAATGACATAGTCTATTAGATGCCAATGCTTTGAGCGGGGATGCATCCATGACGTTCTGTTTCTCACAGGGAGACTAAAATTTGTGTTGGTAATGAACAGGCCAAATTCAGCGCACAAAGTAAGTAAGCGCAACCCATTGTTATTGCATGAACCAACTCCATGCGGGCCCAAAACATTTGGCCACGCTGAGATTTCGGAGCCAACCCTAGCATTGAAGTCCCCCAAGAGAATCAGCTTATCAGCTGCCGGGACAGAGCATATGACAGATTCTAGATCAGAATAGAACTTGTCTTTGGCTTCATCTGGGTTTGTCATGGTGGACGCATATGCGCTAATGAGGGTGGCTGACTGGCTTTTCCCAACTGGGATCCTGAGTGTCATTAGCCTGTCATTTATTTCAATTGGCATGGACTGAAAGTTTCTGACAAGGTCATTTTTAATTGCAAACCCAACACCATGCTGTCTCGGTTCGACTGCACCCTTGCCTTTCCAGAAGAAGGTGTATCCACCACTGAGCTCTTTGAGTTGGCCACTATCAGGGAGTCTGGTCTCACTGAGTGCCACTATGTCCAGGTTGTACCTGCTGAGCTCAATGGCAATAAGTGCAGTGCGTCTTTCCGGGTTGTTTGAGTTGTCCTGTAGTGTGCGTATATTCCAGGCACCTAGCCTGAGTAAGCTGAATTTCTTTTTGTTTCGACCGCAAAAAGGGATCCCCACTGGTCGCGGTATACCAGTCAGGGTGATGTGAAGTGGGCTTTCTTTAGGGCACCTTTTCTAGCCCCTTCCTCAGTTGAGGTGAGCAGTGCTATCCTTAAATAAGGCTGCTCAGCTACTGTGGGTGCTGCCTCCCCACGCCTCCAATTCAATCGACGATGAAGCGACCATAGCCCCAGCCACCAACGTGTAGGTCTGTGATAACAGCTTCCAGTCTATCCAAACCTGCTGCCACCGCACTCGCCCATCGCCGTTGGAATTTTGAGAGGAAAGAAGACGAGGTGAGTGTTAAGACTGGCGCAAAGATGAAAGAAGACGAGGTGAGTGTTAAGACTGGCGCAAAGAGTTTGTTTTTAGTGAAAAAGAGCTGCGCAAACATCAGACTCACTCTCTCGCCTGGACACAACTTATCCAAGTGGCAAGACAGGGTCAAGACGACTGGAAGTGTATCCAGGTGCAGGAGGATGCCAGAGGGACAGTCATATTGCCTGACCGGCTGCCTGTAGGCTACTCCACAGCCTCGCAGTCCCAACTGACTAGGGTGAAAGACCCAAACCAAAGAACACCAATACTGGTGGATGCTCTGTGTCACGATATCCAGGCCAGAGTGACGGTATATTGTCATCTGCCCTATCAATCAACCACTGGCCTGCTGCCGCCAGCTTCGAAGCTGCGTCCGGGAAGTTTGCTCAATTCTTCGTCTGTGATTTAGGCAAACAAGCCTATGACCACACCGCTACCGGGGGCCAATATGAAGGACTCAAATACTGAGGGTCACATTGTGCCCTAGCATGTGGCCGTTGGGTTAGATGAAACCTCCTCCGCTCTGGCCGTTTGCACCGACAGGTGCACGCCCACTGATACCATGCTAGCGTACCAGTTCATGAAACAGGTTGTACTGGATTACATGTTACCAGTAGCAGGTTTTTCTGACCTGACCTATCCATTAGCATAGATAGTGTGAATATAGCATTTCGGCTGCCTTTGTCTGGGACGAAGCCAAACTGGGTTTTGGATATCTCTGGTCTTAAACATTTTCTCATTCTTGCCAATAGAACTCGCAGTAAAAGTTTTGTTAAGTGGCTCATGAGACTTATTGTTCTATGCAACTCACACTGTGTTGCACCTGGCGCTTTAGGCAAAGCTATAACAATTGATTCGGTTAGATCTTCCGGAATCTTGCCGCTGTCATAGATGCTGTTTAGGAGTTTCGTTTTCATTTCAATACCTAGTTCTTCCACAGCGACAATCACTTGGACCTGAATGTTATCTGGCCCTGTGGCTTTCCCGTGTTTCATTTTTCCTAATGGCGTCCTTCACTTCTTCTTTCAAAATTGGTGGTCCATCTATATCTTTCTTTATTACAGGTTTGTCTTTTCTATTGTCTTGAAAAAAGCTCCTCTATGTATTCTGACCATCTGTTTAACATTATCTTCCTTGTCCAAACGCCCCATAAATGGGACAAGTCTCTTCGGTTACTCTCACTGTAATGAATTCTGCAACATTTACCTCCCTTACTGAATGACACCATGACCTACCTACCAACTAATCTCACTCACCTTACACATTCCAGCACTATAATCAGTCCACCCCTCCTATCTCAAAGTTTTGAAAAGGAATTTTGGAGATACTGAACGTGGTCAGGTCACCGTCCACTCTTCAAGGACGTCTGCCAGATAACACCCATCCATTTTGACCAGTTTTCTCCTCACATGCGCAACCCTGGCCATGTGGGAGGTGGACATCACCCCCAAGCCCGGTCCCTTCTCCCTCCCCACAGCTCAGCAAATTTCCTCGGATCTGCTTCTTTTTTATCCGAAGGGTCTCTAAATTATCCCCATACGTCGTCCAACTCTCCCCACCTCTCACCATCGGCCATTCCACCTCTACAACAGCAGCAGATTCACAAAGAGCCTCAATCTGCTCCATTGACTCCCTTGCCCAGCACACAATCCGATCCGAACTGCCACCTCACATACACATTGGCTGGGCATGCTCTGAGCATGTCTGGATGTAAGGAAAACTGCTCACGCTGCAAAGTTCAAGAACTTGATAAATTATTATATTCCTTATGAGCAGTGTAGCGGAAAATTTGAACTTGGCTGGTGACGAGTCGGAGCCCGTCGACGAGCTGCCTCAAGAGATGGGGTGATGCATGATGATTTTAAGTAGTTTTATTTCAAAAGAGTCCAGTTACACCAATAAGAATACTGTTGGTTGTCGTTCTGATTTTGTTCTCTCTTTTTTTCTTTTTTTTTGGGGGGGGGGGGGGTGGGTGGCTTTTGTATTATGCTTTCAGCACAAGAAATTTCTTTTTCCATGTATTACCCAGCAAGAAATTTTAGTTTTCACAAAACAAGATTTCTTTACAATTGGAATAATTTTTTTGTCATGCTTTCATTACTTTATTCCATATTCACATCAGCACGTTGTAAAAAAATCACCTGTGAAATTTTGCAGTTTACAAAGTGTCAAAACAACACTTTAGCACTTCAAAAATCTGCTCAAAGAGGTGGGATACCTTCACGATTTTTATAAGAATCATAGAATACACGATGCTTTTGCTATGCCATGTTATGGCCTTGACTCATTTTCTGTGAAAAGTGGAGAGAGAGCAAAGCAGTATGGGGGCGATGATTAATAAATAATTCACACCAGCCACTTCTTGATTTCATATGCTAAGACGAGACCACAAGGTTGAGAAGAGAAGTGGATTCTTTCCGAGTTCTACACTCAGTGACAAAATCTAGGCTTGTTGTATTCTACAAGCTCGTAATATCTTCTTGCACATTTGAAGATTGCATAGTTCATCAGATTCAAATAAATATCTCTGTACATTCCCTTTGCTAACCAATTCCTGCATAGTGAACTTTAGTACTGTTTGCAAATTTCATGTAGGCCTACGTACATGCCATGTTTTTGCATCAATCTCCATCATTGCATCCATTGCATAAATATAATGATTTTGCCGCAACTCCGGCATTAAAACATGTATTTTTCTTCTCTGCTTGGTGGATGACTGTAACTAATTGAAGTTTGGTCTGAAAATTCATTTCCTAAATCTCAGAGATGATAACTGATGCATGAACAGTGTAGAGATTTGAGAGGTAGGGGGTCTTTTAATCGTACATGTAGCGCCTTTAAACTGGCATTCTGTCTTCAAATCTGATCGGATTAAAACAATTTAACTTTCTGATGTTGGAAAGTGCTTAATGTTGTTACTTGTGAATCCATGAATAGGACAACAACTTGTAACAGTTGATGCAAATTTCAGCACGTTATGATGGGGAGAGTCAGATGAACTGATCGTCTACCCCTTAAAAAACGAAACTGTCTCGAACTGTTGTAGAAATAAATAACAGGATCCGATGAACAATTAATACTAACTTTAATAACTGTAAACACGAGCTGATATCCACAAGTTACTTACACCTATCAGGGAAGGCACTACACTTCTACTACAACTGGATGTACACACCTACGATTTGCACCTTACGATTTTCACCCACGATTTGCACACCTACCGCTCGCCTGGCCCTCCTTATATATATTCTGTCCAGGAACGTTCAGGAAGCGGCTTTACCGCCCCATAAGCACGAGACAGACCTAGATCGTTCGGGACACATACAGGCCACCCAATCGTACACAGACACGTCACAGCATTACATCACTCAAGGTCGACCTAGCGTAATCTCGGACACTGCAGTATCTTTCAGACGCTTCTAGATTTTCTACAGTGAGACAAACAAGCCATACATCGACATCAAAGGGAAATACCGGCCTTGCTGGCGAGAGGGGGGGGGGGTCGCTGAGTGAGACGCGTCATGCAGGGGGAAGAAAAATATCGATCGTTCAACTAGTGGGACGCTACACAACTCCCCAATTTAAGTTGAACATTCTTCAACTATCTACATCATAAAGCGTCTACACTATCATACAATACTTATCATTTCCAATCTTACAATAGACATTGCTAATAACGTACTAGGTGTCTTCCCAATATCCTAAGTACAATACAACAATCATAGTATCCTTATAACACTAATACAATCTCATTACAATATCATTGCAGTACCATTACAAAACCATGGTCAACAGTAGACCTACTATTATAACCAGTACACTACCACCACTGTGGTGAAACAATGGTCAATGATACTATTAAAAATCATACCATGGTGAAACGATGGCCATCGAGTACAAAATACTTCGTGCACGAACCATAGCACATAACGTTGTACATAACAATGGTTGTCTTACATACCAAATGCATAAAGTCATAGATACAATGGCAAAAATACCAACACATATCGACCACTGATCAGGGTCAAACTTCATCATATCAGATCAAACAAATTATAACAAAGCAATACCGATACTGCCCAAGCTTAGGCCACTCGTAAATTACATCAATGCAACGTACCAAAATCTCTGCTTGCTCGCAGTTCCCATTTGGGTTACAGTCTTCAAAAATTACATTGTCCCATTGGTAACAAATAATGAAAACATCAAAATATGACTAATACATAGTGGCTCTCTGCCGGCCAATAATTCAATACTCAGTCAGATATACATTACAGTACAATACAGTCATCCCAGAAACATATCCAACAGGCAAAACTCTGGGTTACAATACATCTCACTGAACTTGTACTATTCAAAACACTCTACTTAGGAAGTCGGCGCCGACATTTTCCTTGCCCTTGACATACCTAATCCTGAATCTATATGACTGTAAAAATAGACTCCATCGTAATAGCTTTGGGCTGTCAAATCTGGCAGAATTCAAATACTCTAATGACCTATGGTCAGTCTGGAGCACAAACTCCTTACCATACAAATACAAAGTAAACTTCTTTACGGCCCAAACGATGGCTAGGCATTCTCGCTCTGAGACTGAATATTTCGTCTCACGAGGCAATAGCTTACAACTGGCATATGCCACAGGATACAACTTTCCCTCATATTCCTGCATAAGAGCAGCACCCAACCCGCGATCTGATGCATCAGTTGCTAGAACAAATTCTTTTGAAAAATCTGGCAAACATAACACGGGTTTGGAAACAATGGCATTCTTCAAAGAAGTGTACGCTTTCTCCTGCACTTCCTCCCATTGAACTACATTGGGCTGACCCTTTCTAAGCAAATCAGACAGTGGTGCTGCAATCGCTGCAAAGTTAGGTACAAATTCTTGGTAATATCCCACCAGTCCTAAAATGCTTTCACTTCCTTCTTAGTGGTGGGTCTGGGTGCATCTCGCACCTTAAACACATTTTCTTCTAACAGACCAATCATACCCTTTCCCACTGAGTGTCCAACAAAGTCCACTTCAGACGTGCCAATCAGGCACTTGGATGGTCTTGCAGTTAATCCAGCTTGGTCCATCCTCTGCAGCAATTCTTTGAGAGCCTTCACATGCTCGTCGAATGTCTCTGTATGGATCAGCAGGTCGTCCACATACGCTGTCACATTGTTCAGTCCCTGGATCAATGGCTTCACGATCCTGTTCAGTGTAGCTCCTGAGTTCATCATCCCGAAGGGCATCCGGGTGAATTCGTAATGTTCGCCCATGGTGACGAACGCTGTCTTGGGAATGTCTTGTTCCAGGACTCGCACTTGCCAGTATCCCTTGCTCAAGTCGATCCGAGAGAATATTCTTCCTCTCGACAGACTCTGGAACACTTCCGATGGGGCTGCTGTCGGATGAGGGTCGAACACTGTGATCTTGTTCAGCCTCCTGTAGTCGATGCAGACTCGATTGGATCCATCCTTCTTCTTGACGACAACAACCGGTGAAGCATAAGCTGATGAGCTCCTGCGTATGATGCCCAACCTTTCCATGGTACTGAGCTCCTCCTTCAAGGAGTCGCGCATAGCATAGGGCACCGGATATGGTCGTTGCCGAACAGGTACCTCTGATGTCAGGTCGATGCGATGTTCGCCTAACTGGCAGCATCCGGGGAGATTGGTGAAGATGCGTTGATACTCCTTCACTACGTCGCCGAGTTGTTGACGTTGTTCCGGCGACAGCTGCGTTCCATATTGGACATCTTCGTAGCCTTCCTTCTGGTCCCAGCTCCCTAGGTCGGCAAGGTCCTCCGTCATTCCACCGTTGTCGCCTTCCAGGTCGCAGTCCTCGATGACTGTCATGCCAGCTGACTCTACAGGTTGACTCTCGTCCATCACGTCGTCCTCTGCCAGCACAGTCCCAGCACCATCACCGTCGTCGTCCATCATAGCTTCGACATCTCCAGGTGTGGTGTCGCTCCTACCGTCGTTGATCTCACACATCTCGGTCACGGCAGATGCCGGTCCCATTGCCGCCGCCGCTGCTTGCGTCGTCGCTGGTGTAGTCCTGGGGATATACCTCTTGAGAAGGTTAGCGTGCAATGTCTTCTCTTTCACACCCATCTTGACTTTGTAGTCGTTGACACCGACAACCGAGACTATCTTGTATGGTCCCTTCCACTGGACTAAGAGCTTGTTGGCGTTTGTCGGCAACAGTACTAAAACTTCGTCGCCAGGGCGGAACTTCCTCTCTCGAGCCTTCCGGTCGTAGTAGGTTTTCTGTCTGCCTTGTGCCTTTGAGAGCTCTTCCGTCGCTAACTTCCACGTGTCCTCCAGCCGCTCGCGTAGTTCCATGACGTACTGGTAACTGGTCTTTGTCTCCGGCTCCTCTACGTCCTTGGTCCATAATTTTCGAAAGATGTGCATCGGTCCTCTCACCGTTCTTCCATACAGTAACTCGAATGGGGCGAACTTTGTCGATTCTTGGGGAACTTCACGATACGCGAAGAGCAGCGGGTTAATGTATCGGTGCCACTGCTTAGGTTGCTCCGCGCACAGTCGCCTCAAGGTCTTCTTCAGTGTGCCATTAAATCGCTCCACCAGCCCGTTGCACATAGGGTGGTAGACTGTGGTGGTCGACTGTCGAATTCCCAGTAGTCTGTTCGTTTCCTTCATGACGTCCGACATGAATTGAGTCCCTTGATCAGATAAGATCTCCTCGGGCACACCCAAACGGCTGTAGATATTTACTAAGGCTTCTGCTACTGTCTCTGCGTCAATCTTCTTCAAGGGGGTAGCTTCAGGGTAACGAGTAGCGTAGTCTACGTATACCAGGATATACCGATGTCCGCCTTCACTTGGGGGGTCAATAGGTCCTACTAGGTCCACGGCCACTCTCCTAAATGGGATGTCTACCACTGGCATACTCTGCAAATGCACCTTAGGAGTCGCTCCCTTGTTCACTGTCCTCTGGCAGATGTCACATGAGCGGCAGTATCTCGCGACGTCACCTTCGATACCAGGCCAGTAAAAACTGCTCATCACCCTGTCCTTCGTCTTCTTCACGCCGAGATGTCCTCCGACGATAGAATCATGGGCAACGCTCAGTACATACTCCCTCAGTTTCTCGGGTAGTACCACTTGTCTTGCAATCGTAGCCTGTCTTATGTCCCTATAAATCCGGTACAGTACACCTCCGTGTCTCTCGAAGTGTACGGACTTGTTGCCTCTGTTGGTCGGAATTTTCTTCTGCCCCAACTTCTTGAGGTCTTCGTCTTCTTCCTGGAGTCGGATGAGTTCCTTCCTATCCACTCCCGCGTGCCGTTCTGCCCTCGGCACCCTCAGCGACGTAGACTGGTCCTTCCTCTTCTCCTGGGCCCTCGTGGTCACCGCTCCTACCATCACCTCAGTATCAGGGTCGTACGGGTCCTTCGCTGCGTCCACGTTCCCGACTACTAGGTCGCAGATGGTCTCCGGGAGACACAGTGCCGTCACTCTGCCCGTCAGGTAAGGCGTTCTCACGTCGATGATGGCTTCCTCCGCCGCTAGCAAGGAGTTATCGATCCTCGCGATGAGTTTCTTCCCACCGGTGAGCTGTCCGTCGTCCACCAGTGATCGCCGCACCACTACACCTTCACAGCCGGTATCTCTTAGGACATCTACTGCTCGATTTCCAATCAAGCCTTTCATCACTGGTAACTTCAGCTTCTCCACGGTCCTTCCGTCACTGCATCCTCCGCACGTAACAGGCACCGCTAACTGGAGCTTCCCGTCCTTCATTACCGCTTGAACGTTGATGCTGGTGTCAGCCGTCGTCGCATCCTGTCTCGACGAGTCGTCCGCCGCTATAACTACGGCCGCCGCCGCCTTGTTCGGCTTGCCTCGCCCCGTATCCTTCTGGGCTGGACACATTCTCCGAACGTGGCCTGGCTTTCCACAAAGGTAACATTTCAACTCACCTTTGTCGTTTATCTTGGTACGACACTCCGTCGCCTTATGTCCCGGCCTCTGGCACCTATGGCAGACCTGTGGGCTTCTGTCTCCGTTGGGACTCCGTCGCACTGGCCGGCTTTGCAGTCTGGCGCTCCCTCTGAGTGTCCGGTTCCTCACTACCAGGAACGCCTCCGCTGAGTCTGCGACGTCCTGTAGCGTCTTTGGCTTCCTCTCCCTCACATGGGTCGCAAGGTCTGGTGGGCAAACATCCATGAACTGCTCTCTAACAAACAGGTCCCTCACTCCTTCGTAGATCTTCTCCGTCTTTGATAGCTTTATCCACCTCTCTAGGTAAGTCTTGATCCTAGTAAGAAACATCCCGACATCTTCTCCATCTTCAGGCTTACCTTGTCTGAACATGAGTCTGTAACCGTCCTCTGACAGGTTATACCTCTTCTGCAAAGCTTCCTTGACTTTGTCGTAGTCCTTGGCCTCATCAATCGGCAATCGACAGAAGCACTCCAGAGCTCTCCCAGTCAGCAGGGCAGACAGTGATGTCGTCCATGTGGATCTAGGCCAGTCCGCTGTCTCGGCAAACCTCTCAAAACGAAGTAGCCAGCTATCAAGGTCGTCCTTCCCATCCTGAAATGCAGGTAGCTTGGGTCTCTTGGAACTGGCGTGGTCGCTGGTCCCCTGCGTCGACTCGCCTCCACGCTGATGGCGGATCCTCTCCATCTCCAGCTCGTGGTTCATCTTTTCTATTTCCAGCTGTCGTTGAGCCTGTCGTTCCGCCTCCTTCTCCCGAGCCTGTCGTTGAGCCTCCTTCTCTTGAGCCTCTATCTTCAGTTGCTCCATGCGCTCTTGCCTCTCTCTTTCCTCCCTTAGGCCTTCACGGATGTAGTCCTGTCTCTCCTTCCCAGTGAGCTCCAAGGCGTCTGCTTCCTGGCCAAGCCTTCCAATAGCCTCTGACATGTTGTGGATATCCTCGATGATCTTTACACACTTTACTGTACTTTAGAAACACTTCGATGGTCTGAATTGAATCTGTTCTGATCTAATCGGATCCCGGACGAGCCCCCAATATGTAACAGTTGATGCAAATTTCAGCACGTTATGATGGGGAGAGTCAGATGAACTGATCGTCTACCCCTTAAAAAACGAAACTGTCTCGAACTGTTGTAGAAATAAATAACAGGATCCGATGAACAATTAATACTAACTTTAATAACTGTAAACACGAGCTGATATCCACAAGTTACTTACACCTATCAGGGAAGGCACTACACTTCTACTACAACTGGATGTACACACCTACGATTTGCACCTTACGATTTTCACCCACGATTTGCACACCTACCGCTCGCCTGGCCCTCCTTATATATATTCTGTCCAGGAACGTTCAGGAAGCGGCTTTACCGCCCCATAAGCACGAGACAGACCTAGATCGTTCGGGACACATACAGGCCACCCAATCGTACACAGACACGTCACAGCATTACATCACTCAAGGTCGACCTAGCGTAATCTCGGACACTGCAGTATCTTTCAGACGCTTCTAGATTTTCTACAGTGAGACAAACAAGCCATACATCGACATCAAAGGGAAATACCGGCCTTGCTGGCGAGAGGGGGGGGGGTCGCCGAGTGAGACGCGTCATGCAGGGGGAAGAAAAATATCGATCGTTCAACTAGTGGGACGCTACACAACTGCAATAACACAGACCGCCGAGATAATGTTAGACAAAAAGCCAGAGAAATTGGGAGTGCCTTCGATTCCCTTTTATATTTTGGGGGATTAGGACTAACCAATGAATAAAGATGTAAGGTAAGTGAACAGGAATTTCTGGGTCTTTAATTGTTATTGACTTGAAAAAATTTTTTTCACTTTCAACAAAGGCATATGGTACAACATGTCATCGGTCTTGAGAATATTATGTTACGTGTTCTAAAAAAAAAGACAAGATGAGAGTACGGTATAACATGACATAACAATGTCTTTTTTTCATGCCTTGGTGTATTTCTTACAAATACTTTACAAACTGGTTGAATCATGGGCTATTATCATCACTGACATACAACAGGATTTTATTACTTAACATGAAAAAAACCAAAAATATTTTCTAATTGTACATGTACTTACCAGTAATGTTATATAGTGATATAGAATCTATTTATCAATGTATCTACGTTTCAAAAATTATTTTGTTTGGAATTGTTTAAGTACCACGTCCCGTACATGATAGCTTCGTCAACTTCGAGTTTGATTAGCTAAAATGTGTAAATAAATGAGACACGAGGTCAGGTAAATCATCTTTTGTAACATTTAAAATTGTTTAGTTCCTGTACATAAGCGGCAAAATTTTACCATGATCAGATGAAAAAGTAATTGACAATCTAGTTTTCTATTTCTTTTTTATTTTCTTTTTTGGTGTTTGATTACAATCACTCACAAAATAATAATAATAATAATTTTCCTATATTGTTCATGAATACCCAAGTGGTTGAGATATGACCAGCACGACTGCAGAGGAAAATTTAAGTTAATAGTTTCAGGGTATAGGACAATTTACATATTGTCCTTCTTTATGTATTACATTAAGACGTCTAAGAATTTTCAGTACCTACTTTTTTCAAAAAGATATTGATTTTACAATACATATATATAACATATGTATTTTATTCCAACAGTAACCAAGCCATTTGTGTTCAGACTGTAATTTTTTAACAGCTTTAAATTATAGTGTTTTGAGGAGTTCACTATGATTCAGTATGATTAATGCGATGTCTCAGATATAAAGTGGCAGATCACTGACCAGTATCAAATACATGTATACAATATACATTTTTTACACATTGTTTAAATCATGAAATACACTTTTACCTGACATATCAGTTATAATCATTTTTTCATTTCATTTATCAATTTCAGATCTAGAATGTACATCTTGGATTAGTTCAGTTTTAAGTTTTATATTTTTAGTGATGTAGACGTACATATTTTTTGGTTAGTCTTTTCATGCGGTATTATGGAATTTCGTTGTTGGTATTATTGGGGTTTTTTCTGTAATTTGGTTACAGCGTTGTTTTGTGTTCAGTTTTGATTTCTCTTGGTGCCACACGGTGTTCTTCAAGTGAAGATGTATTGTGTCTCATTAGTTTTAATCTTCGTTTACGTACATGGTATTTCCAATCTTTTAATTTTGCATGTCGTGTTACAGCTTGATCTCGTCTAAGCTCCCCAGTTTTTTAGTTGTTGTTTTTTTTTTACAAGCTCAAAGTACAATGTGTTAGCAGCAAATGAAAGAGCTCTTATTCAGTTTTGTTGTTGTTTTTTTTTTTTTGCCGTAGTGAATATAGTGAACATTAAAATATAATACAGTTACTGTAAAACAGTCTGTTTGTGATTTTATTCAGAGCATGTGCTTATTGCAATGCAGTTACTGGTTTGTTTGTTTGTTTTCATTACATGTACATCACCAAATATTGTGATGCATCCCTGCCCCATGGCCCAGACCACAACAGCTCAGTGTGTAAACCTGCAAGGATTTGTTTGTTGTTTAGTTGTTGTTGTTTTTTTGGCACACTGGCTGGGCATACCCAATGGCATAAGCCTGGCTGTGATCCAAAAAGAAGAACTGAAACTCGCGGGAGAACAAAACCTCCGGCCTCGGAATTTCCGACAAAGGACAAAATAAAATTCAAACTTTCATAAAAGCTTAAGTTCTGTGACGTCCTGTACACATATATACACTGTCACAAAGTCAGGAGCAAGCAAAGGTATTGCTCACCGAGTTTTTGTAACACCTTAAATAGAAAAGGTATTGCTCGCCGAGCTCTGTAACCCCTTACAAAATATCAGGGAATCTCACGCTTGCTCTGCCAAAACACCAAGATAAAACCCAAGATACACTATAAATCAGTTAATAAGTTTAATACTAGGGGATTGTGCCATAAGAATAATGTCTAAATATGAATGGTATATATGATTTATACATAAACACACCAAACAGCAAGAAAGAAAGATAAGAAGAACAAACGAATGGCCAGATTAGACACGACCGACAGTAAAAGATACAGTGAATAATATGCAAATCAATGCTTCATATATCCTTACTTAAAGAGCACCTTAAAATGCAGTATAAGCTGTGGTCTGAAAATACAAATATCAGCTTGAACAAGATTTCCTTTTACCTTTCGTAAAACAGGAACCACACTTTCTAAAACACTCGAGAACTAAACAATGATTTACTATTTTTAGTTCTATTGAACATCACATCAAAGACAAAGTTCACATTTGTCTACCAGTCCTAATAATAAGGAAAATTTGCAATCTGCGGGTCACAGGCTCTAAAATGTTACTTGATAAATACACAAACAGTTCCCTTCCTCCGCTCAGCTATGACTCCCAAAAGAAATGTAATTATATCTTCAAATGTTCCATTCTATGTCGTTGTCGTTCTGGAGAGGACAAACTCCATGTAAACCTTCGGGTAAAATCTCCAGGTAAAACTTCAGGGTAACCTCCGGGTAACACCCCCCCCCCCCCGGCAGTGATCTTATATTCATTATGATGAACAATCAATAAGGGGTTATTTCACCAGCTACTTGCTGATTCAATATATTGACAAGAGTCAACTACACGTTGATCTCAATCAAACACTTCCCAACTAGCTTACACGTTGGTTTTACTTTCATAACTTTATCAAGGAAACGTTGATTTCACTTGATATAACTCAACTACACGCTGGCAACAGTTAATATCACTACCAACCACACGTTGGTTTTAAATTCGAACTTCATCCTCTCGGGATGGAAGTAAGGAGAGCTCTACTTCGACTTTCTCATGAACAGTAGTTTTAAACGCCGGACTCACCCCCGTAATAGCTAGGTGCCGTCCATAAATCTCATGGCATGAATGGACACTACACGGTCTTTCCAAGGATGAGTCTCGTAGAGAATTCGGCCACCACATACGTATTTCGAGAACTTTATTGACTATATGATTTTTCACATGCAATGAACAATCCAATTGCATAATCACATATTCAACATAATATATCAGCTTACAAGCATACCAACAACTTAAATAGTGTAATACAATGAAACTGTATAATAGTAATATAGTGTATGGAGTAACCAACATGCATTGTAATGAAAATGCATAGTAGTAATAATAATAATAATAATAATAATAATAATAGTTCGTCCATCAGGTATGATGATGACCTTAACAACACCAGAGGAATAAAGAACAGAAATTGTTGAGAATTTCAACACATGGACAATAAAGAGAAGTAAAGGACACAGAGGACATATAGTGTATGGAATAACCAACATTCACTTTTATTGATAAAAGCCTTTTGACTGATAAAAAAAGAAGAAAATAGGGAGTGAATGCACCACTGAAAGCTACTGTATATGACAAAATATTGTTAGAGATGAATTAGATTAAATGATATCTTTTCTTTCAGACCCTGTGTGACCCAATAATAGCACTGATACTCATGAATTTACAAAACTGGTTTATTTCACTGTTTAGTGAAACCCAACAACTTCAAACCTGATGCTGACTTATTGTGCACTGTCCCCAGTGAACCCACAATAAAGACAATGATTTTACTTGTGTATCCCATATCATTGAAATGATTATGTAGTGGTAAATACTTCAGAAATTTTTCATTAAAACAAATATCAATAAACCTATCAAAGGGAACAGAAACTTCCACTATAAACACAATTTTCTCTTTCTCATCAATAATCAATATATCAGGTTTGTTGGGGATGTTGTTTTCAACATTGACACATTTGTTGGTACTGATAATGCACTGATCACTTGCAAGTTTTTTGTTGATATTTTCAAATAAAAAGTCTACAATTTTGTCGTGTCTCTCTGTGTAGAAACCTTTAAATCTCTGGCAACCATTAAGTATATATGTGAGTTGGTGTCATAAGGCTGATTACACAAGGGACATGATCTTTGAAACGACAGTGGGTAGTATTTGTTCATGTTTGCGTTTGTTTCTAACAATTGTAATCTCCCTTTCATAGCAAATTTAATGACAGCATCGTTGATATTTGCATTTTTAAAAACAGTACTGGATGATGAGTGAATGTTTGCATGTATTTTGCTAACAATTTGTCCTTGTTGCTCTAGGTTATGCCAGTAATTGATATCATCTTGTATTATTTGACTTTTTAGAAATTTAGACACTTTATTTATATCACATACATACATACTTCGAGAATTTTATTGACTATATGATTTTTCACATGCAATGAACAATCCAATTGCATAATCACATATTCAACATACCATATCAGCTTACAAGCATACCAACAACCTAAATAGTGTAATACAATGAAACTGTATAATAGTAATATAGTGTATGGAGTAACCAACATGCATTGTAATGAGAATGCATAGTAGTAATATAGTGTATGGAATAACCAACATGCATTGCATTGATAAAAGCCTTTTGACTGATAAAAAACGAAGAAAAAAGGGAGTGAATGCACCACTGAAAGCTACTGTATATGACAAAATATTGTTAGAGATGAATTAGATTAAATGATATCTTTTCTTCCAGACCCTGTGTGACCCAATAATAGCACTGATACTCATGAATTTACAAAACTGGTTTATTTCACTGTTAGTGAAACCCAACAACTTCAAACCTGATGCTGACTTATTGTGCACTGTCCTCAGTGAACCCACAATAAAGACAGTGATTTTACTTGTGTATCCCATATCATTGAAATGATTATGTAGTGGTAAATACTTCAGAAATTTTTCATTAAAACAAATATCAATAAACCTATCAAAGGGAACAGAGACTTCCACTACAAACACAATTTTCTCTTTCTCATCAATAATCAATATATCAGGTTG
Source organism: Onchidella celtica (assembly GCA_963931925.1). Lineage (NCBI taxonomy): Eukaryota > Metazoa > Mollusca > Gastropoda > Systellommatophora > Onchidiidae > Onchidella > Onchidella celtica. The sequence goes on along the minus strand of OZ007577.1, from coordinate 42,302,843 downwards.
TTGGGGATGTTGTTTTCAACATTGACACATTTGTTGGTACTGATAATGCACTGATCACTTGCAAGTTTTTTGTTGATATTTTCAAATAAAAAGTCTACAATTTTGTCGTGTCTCTCTGTGTAGAAACCTTTAAATCTCTGGCAACCATTAAGTATATGTGAGTTGGTGTCATAAGGCTGATTACACAAGGGACATGATCTTTGAAAGGACGGTGGGTAGTATTTGTTCATGTTTGCGTTTGTTTCTAACAATTGTAATCTCCCTTTCATAGCAAATTTAATGATAGCATCGTTGATATTTGCATTTTTAAAAACAGTACTGGATGATGAGTGAATGTTTGCATGTACTTTGTTAAAAATTTGTCCTTGTTGCTCTAGATTATGCCAGTAATTGATATCATCTTGTATTCTTTGACTTTTTAGAAATTTAGACACTTTATTTATATCACTGGTATGAATTATAGAACCATTGCCGTCATTTATCGATAAGGTGTAACAATCATTTTCTATATCATATCCTAAACAAGTTTTCAATTTACAACATAATCTGTTCATTTCCACAAATTCAGAAGCCCCCCAGTTAACTTTACAAAGTTTATTCAAAGTATTGCTGTTTGTCAGTTCGTATCCACCAAAATTAGGTTGTGTGTTATGTTCCACTAGTGGGACCTTCCGTTTCGTCATATGCAGATGAAATGCATCACGTGTGGTCTTTTTTACCTGTTCGTCATCACAGTTCAACATAGACAAAATAAAAGTGACTTTTTTGACATAATACAATGTGGAAGGTTTTTGTATTCCAAGGCCACCCTGCTTCATTGGTACAAAAATAAATGAACGAGTTGTTGAGTCATTAAGATTAAATGCATTCCTAATAAAATTAACAATACATGTTTCAAGATGGGTCAACATATTGTCTGTGAATAAACTATTGTTAAAGTAAAACATCAATTTGGAAATAAACATTGAATTTATGGCCCCAATCTTGTAAGCTAAAGGCAAAACTGAATTCTCTATTTTGGTTAAAATATTTGCAAGGCTGTTAGTAATATCTTTTAGTTAATAATAATAATAATAATATATTGCATTTATATAGCGCCCAACCCCGTCGATGACAAGCTCTGGGCGCTTTAACAAACTCTTACACACACACACACACACGCATACACAAAAGAAATTCAAAAATATTTACTATTGTTGCTGCCGAAAAACACCTAGCCTAGTTTGTCTGAAAGAAATGGGTCTTCAGATGGCGTTTGAAAGAACCAATGTCATTAATTTCCCTGGTTGTCTTTGGAAGAGTGTTCCAGATGGTAGGGCCAAGAAATGAAAAGGACTTTTCTCCTACAGTGGACAGATTCATTTTAGGTACTTTCAATTTTGTAGTGTCAGATGATGATCTTAGTTGACGAGATGGAACATAGTAATCAGTTAAATCAACTAGGTACGATGGAGCAGTATTATTGACACATTTGTGACAAATGGATGACAATTTGTACATTATTCTTTTCTCGACTGGCAGCCAGTGCAAACTCTGCAGAAGTGGCAGTGCTGGATCTCTTTTCTTTTTCTTCAAAACAAGTCTCGCTGCATTGTTTTGAGCAATTTGGAGTTTTCTAATATTTTTCTGTGAAATTCCAGCCAAAAGGGAGTTGCAATAGTCAAGCTTTGAAAGTACAAAAGAATTTACTAAAACAGCCGCAGTTTCAGTTGAAATAAGATGTCTGATTTTACCAATTTTCCAGATTTCCATGTATAGAATACGAATGAGGTGACTAACCTGAGATGACATAGAAAGATTTGAATCAATGTAAACCCCTAAGTTTTTTACTTTTTTTGAAATTTCTATTGAATTAGTGCCAATTATCATCTCAGTTCTGTCCACTTCTTGCAGAACCCGCTCACGGCCTAATAAAATAACCTCAGTTTTATCCTCATTTAGTGCCAGTTTGTTTTGGTTCATCCAGCTTTTAATTTCTGTTATACAGTTTCCAGCCTGCTGCAGAAGGCTGTCAACATCGCATGGCAAGGCAGAACTGTAGAGCTGGGTATCATCAGCATAGAAATGATATTGTAAATTAAATTTCTTTATTTCATGTACAAGTGGAATAGTATAGATAGTAAACAAAATAGGACCAAGCACTGAGCCTTGTGGTACGCCATACTGAAGCGCATAAGAAAAAGATCTTATTTTGTTGGTTACAACAAATTGGTGGCGATTTGACAGGTAAGATTCGACCCATTTAAGGGCGACCCCTCTGATTCCAAACGATGTTTCTAGCCTTCTGAGCAGGATTTCGTGATCGATGGTGTCGAACGCTGCTGATAGATCCAACAAATTTAGCAGAGTAATATTTCCAGAATCTGCCTTTACTAATATGTCATTCATGATTCTTAATAGTGCAGTTTCAGTACTGTGGTTACTTCTGTAAGCAGATTGAAATGGTTCCAACAGGTCATTATTTCTCAAATGACACATTAGTTGTTGTAATATCACCTTTTCAAGGATTTTTGAAAGAGAAGGAAGGTTTGAGACGGGTCTATAATTTTTCAACATGTTTTGATCAAGAGTCGTTTTTTTCAAAAGTGGTGTTACCCAGGCTGTTTTAAAATAATCAGGGACAGACCCACTCAAAATAGAGTTGTTTATTATTTTTGTAATAGTTGGAACCAGTTCACCAATACAAGATCTAACCAAAAATGTAGGAATAGGATCGAGGTCACAACATTTTGATGGCGATGCCATGATGATAGATTTTACAGATTCATTCGACACAACACCAAAAGTGTCTATAGGATTTCCCTGAAACTCATCAAAATGATCAATGGCATCAAAACTGTCAAGATTTTCTCGGATAGTTGTAACTTTTTTATCAAAATAATCAGCAAAAACATTGGGCAACAAATTGTTCTCGTAAATTGTGGGTAGAGGTGTTTCCTTTCTTTTCCCTGTGAGTTCATCACAAATACTAAAAAGTTCCTTACAAGATGTAGAATTTTGAAGTTTAGTGACATAGAAGTCTTTTTTTGCAAGTTTAATAACACATTTCCATTTGTTCTTCTGGTGTTTGAAAATGTCCTTGTGGACTGTAAGACCTGTCTTTAACCATTTCCTTTCTGCTTTGCGACATTCTGCTTTGGCTGCTTTGACATCTAGGGTGTACCATGGAGCGAACGGTCTGTTGGAGATTGACCTGGTCTTGATAGGTGCATGTCGCTGTAGTAGATCTTGCTGGATGTTATTATAAGATGTGATGTCGCCTTCAAAGTTCTCGAGAGCATTGGCCATTTCCGTCTTGAAGGCATTGATGTCGATACCTTTTATGTCTCTGGACGACACAACTTTTTTGATAATATTTGGCTTTGCGAAATCAATATCGAGTACGATGGTTTTATGATCCGAAATGAGTTTTTCTAGTTAGGCTAGATCGAAATGCCTTCTCCATAACGATAAACTCACCCCACAGCTGTGGGTCCTCAAATCGTAAAGTGCGTCATTGTTGTTGACACCGCCATTTTGAATCGCTTTCGTGTTGTTGTCATCGCAGCCCGTTGTTATCCTTCTTACTTTACCAGTCCGAATATCTTCCGTCACCGTCATCTTCAGCCCTGTAACAAGGCCCATACCTCCATATGCCATTCCTGCGTTATCGAGGGCAGCTACCACGGATCCCTCCACCAGAACAGCGAACAAAGCACAGACACATAAACATGCGACTAACCCCGTTAGCTGACATACATACATACATACATACATACAGACAGACAGACAGACAGACATACTTACATACATACATACATACATACTTCGAGAATTTTATTGACTATATGATTTTTCACATGCAATGAACAATCCAATTGCATAATCACATATTCAACATAATATATCAGCTTACAAGCATACCAACAACCTAAATAGTGTAATACAATGAAACTGTATAATAGTAATATAGTGTATGGAGTAACCAACATGCATTGTAATGAGAATGCATAGTAGTAATATAGTGTATGGAATTACCAACATGCATTGCATTGATAAAAGCCTTTTGACTGATAAAAAACGAAGAAAAAAGGGAGTGAATGCACCACTGAAAGCTACTGTATATGACAAAATATTGTTAGAGATGAATTAGATTAAATGATATCTTTTCTTCCAGACCCTGTGTGACCCAATAATAGCACTGATACTCATGAATTTACAAAACTGGTTTATTTCACTGTTAGTGAAACCCAACAACTTCAAACCTGATGCTGACTTATTGTGCACTGTCCCCAGTGAACCCACAATAAAGACAATGATTTTACTTGTGTATCCCATATCATTGAAATGATTATGTAGTGGTAAATACTTCAGAAATTTTTCATTAAAACAAATATCAATAAACCTATCAAAGGGAACAGAGACTTCCACTATAAACACAATTTTCTCTTTCTCATCAATAATCAATATATCAGGTTTGTTGGGGATGTTGTTTTCAACATTGACACATTTGTTGGTGCTGATAATGCACTGATCACTTGCAAGTTTTTTGTTGATATTTTCAAATAAAAAGTCTACAATTTTGTCGTGTCTCTCTGTGTAGAAACCTTTAAATCTCTGGTAATCATTAAGTATATGTGAGTTGGTGTCATAAGGCTGATTACACAAGGGACATGATCTTTGAAAGGACGGTGGGTAGTATTTGTTCATGTTTGCGTTTGTTTCTAACAATTGTAATCTCCCTTTCATAGCAAATTTAATGATAGCATCGTTGATATTTGCATTTTTAAAAACAGTACTGGATGATGAGTGAATGTTTGCATGTACTTTGTTAAAAATTTGTCCTTGTTGCTCTAGATTATGCCAGTAATTGATATCATCTTGTATTCTTTGACTTTTTAGAAATTTAGACACTTTATTTATATCACTGGTATGAATTATAGAACCATTGCCGTCATTTATCGATAAGGTGTAACAATCATTTTCTATATCATATCCTAAACAAGTTTTCAATTTACAACATAATCTGTTCATTTCCACAAATTCAGAAGCCCCCCAGTTAACTTTACAAAGTTTATTCAAAGTATTGCTGTTTGTCAGTTCGTATCCACCAAAATTAGGTTGTGTGTTATGTTCAACTAGTGGGACCTTCCGTTTCGTCATATGCAGATGAAATGCATCACGTGTGGTCTTTTTTACCTGTTCATCATCACAGTTCAACATAGACAAAATAAAAGTGACTTTTTTGACATAATACAATGTGGAAGGTTTTTGTATTCCAAGGCCACCCTGCTTCATTGGTACAAAAATAAATGAACATACATACAGACATACATACATACAGACAGACAGACAGACAGACAGACATCCATACATACATACATACATATCAAATTTGTTTATTTCCATTAAATACATGTCAAATGTACCCGTACAATACCTTATTGGAAAAACAATACTTCACATTGTACAGAAGCGGAAATTCATTCTTGCCCTCCAAATGTCCTTCTCTGGTAAAATATTAGAGTTAATACAATATTGTATCACTTTATGCTTGACTACCTCTGTCGTACTTTCTTGCTCTCAGCTTCCCTACATTAAAAGAGCCTATGCCACTGCTAACACTGCAGTATTTTCCTATAAATTTTGCTTCGATGTTACTAAGGCCAAGTTTACATAGTCCACTTTTTACTCCCTTGTGGACATGACCTAATGAACCAAAGATCAAAAGAATTATTTCACAATGATATCCCAGTGAATTAATTTCCAGACACAGGGGATAGTATTTATTAAATTTCGACTAATAGCACCTGTCAATGAAGGCATCGAATGGAATCGATATTTCCACAAGTTTTACTGCCTTATTAACTGGGTCTATGACTGTGATATCTGGTCTGTTTTGTGAGTGGTTGAAGGATGTGTTACTAGACTGAAAAATTGCTGGCGTGAGTGGCGAATCCATAAGGACAATTTTATTGTTGATGCTGTTTCCTTTAATTTTGTTTGTTATAAAGTTAACAATTCTGTAGTGTCGCTTCGGATACATGGTCTTGAATTTTGTGCATCCATTTAAAATATGTGAGGCAGTCTCTGTAGGATGGTTACAAAGTTTATTAAGGTAGTAACGACTCATTAAGCTTTCACATGGAATTAATTGCAATCGTCCCTTAGTGATAAAAGTTCTTATTTTGCCAGGAATGTTGTGGTTTGTCCAGAATGAGTTAGAGAGAGAGAGAGAGTGATCGATATTGGGGGATTCGTCTCTGAGATTTCTTGGCTTTCCAATTTTCGGTGATTTCGTTTAGCTGAATGTTCTTGTACGCCGCATAAAATCGCGCGGCATCCTCGATGACAGTTGATACCTCTTCATCTATGTGAAGTTCGAAGGCATATTTGTTATTTCTGTCATGTAGCTTTAGGTTCATTTTGACACATATTTCGTTCAAATGTACCCATGTTGATCTCGTCCAGTTTACTTTGGACTCTTTCGTGATTATGCCTTCTTCATTTGTTTTATACTCAGCGATTGACGTTTCATCGGTCGTCTTTGCAACCTTGCGTTTGTCCATGTGCAACTTTAGTGATGTTCTCGATGTTTCTCTAACCGGTGGGTCGTCGTTGTTTAATACTGACAGGTAAAATGCGGGGTGTTTCGCATAATACATTATACGTGGACTTAATAGTCCTAGTCCTCCATGTGACTTTGGTGTAAACATGAAGGCTCTAGTGGCAGAGTTGTTTAGATCTAGCCATTCCCTGACCATATTAGCGATGAGATCTTCAAAATGATTAATATCCTTTCCAGTGAAGGTGAACTTTGGATAGTAGAAGTTCATCTTTTCGTTGCACATTATGTTGACTGCTTCAAATTTTGCGCTTGATGGTAGCAGTGTACATACATACATACAGACATACAGTAGCATCGATGGCAGCGGTGTACATACATACAGACATACATACATACAAACAAATATACATACATATCAAGTAGCACACATACATACATACATACATACATACATACATACATACATACATACATACATGCATATTTCGAGAACTTTATTGACTATATGATTTTTCACATGCAATGAACAATCCAATTGCATAATCACATATTGAACATAATATATCAGCTTACAAGCATACCAACAACTTAAATAGTGTAATACAATGAAACTGTATAATAGTAATATAGTGTATGGAGTAACCAACATGCATTGTAATGAAAATGCATAGTAGTAATATAGTGTATGGAATAACCAACATTCACTTTTATTGATAAAAGCCTTTTGACTGATAAAAAAAAGAAGAAAAAAGGGAGTGAATGCACCACTGAAAGCTACTGTATATGACAAAATATTGTTAGAGATGAATTAGATTAAATGATATCTTTTCTTCCAGACCCTGTGTGACCCAATAATAGCACTGATACTCATGAATTTACAAAACTGGTTTATTTCACTGTTAGTGAAACCCAACAACTTCAAACCTAATGCTGACTTATTGTGCACTGTCCCCAGTGAACCCACAATAAAGACAATGATTTTACTTGTGTATCCCATATCATTGAAATGATTATGTAGTGGTAAATACTTCAGAAATTTTTCATTAAAACAAATATCAATAAACCTATCAAAGGGAACAGAGACTTCCACTATAAACACAATTTTCTCTTTCTCATCAATAATCAATATATCAGGTTTGTTGGGGATGTTGTTTTCAACATTGACACATTTGTTGGTGCTGATAATGCACTGATCACTTGCAAGTTTTTTGTTGATATTTTCAAATAAAAAGTCTACAATTTTGTCGTGTCTCTCTGTGTAGAAACCTTTAAATCTCTGGCAACCATTAAGTATATATGAGTTGGTGTCATAAGGCTGATTACACAAGGGACATGATCTTTGAAAGGACAGTGGGTAGTATTTGTTCATGTTTGCGTTTGTTTCTAACAATTGTAATCTCCCTTTCGTAGCAAATTTAATGACAGCATCGTTGATATTTGCATTTTTAAAAACAGTACTGGATGATGAGTGAATGTTTGCATGTACTTTGCTAAAAATTTGTCCTTGTTGCTCTAGGTTATGCCAGTAATTGATATCATCTTGTATTCTTTGACTTTTTAGAAATTTAGACACTTTATTTATATCACTGGTATGAATTATAGAACCATTGCCGTCATTTATCGATAAGGTGTAACAATCATTTTCTATATCATATCCTAAACAAGTTTTCAATTTACAACATAATCTGTTCATTTCCACAAATTCAGAAGCCCCCCAGTTAACTTTACAAAGTTTATTCAAAGTATTGCTGTTTGTCAATTCGTATCCACCAAAATTAGGTTGTGTGTTATGTTCCACTAGTGGGACCTTCCGTTTCGTCATTTGCAGATGAAATGCATCACGTGTGGTCTTTGTTACCTGTTCATCATCACAGTTCAACATAGACAAAATAAACGTGACTTTTTTGACATAATACAATGTGGAAGGTTTTTGTATTCCAAGGCCACCCTGCTTCATTGGTACAAAAATAAATGAACGAGTTGTTGAGTCATTAAGATTAAATGCATTCCTAATAAAATTAACAATACATGTTTCAAGATGGGTCAACATATTGTCTGTGAATAAACTATTGTTAAAGTAAAACATCAATTTGGAAATAAACATTGAATTTATGGCCCCAATCTTGTAAGCTAAAGGCAAAACTGAATTCTCTGTTTTGGTTGAAATATTTGCAAGGCTGTTAGTAATATCTTTTAGTTGTTCTTTACTAGCTGTTCCACTAACATTTAAGTCATGGCCCAAATAAGTATAGTGTCTAGTTTTCCCGTACATGGGAATGATGTCATCCTGTATTTCGAATGTCACTTCTGAGGTTGTGTCTCTCCTAGCCCAGTTGTTACCAGTTCTCTGTCCGTGTAACACTGCACATTTTTTGTGCTTTACTTCCATGCCGCAATAGCTCAAAAACTCTTCGCTCTTATGAAGCATTTCAGTCATATGTTGGTCGTTGGTCGTTGTCATTGACACGTCGTCCATGTAGGCCTGGCAGGGATTGGGTAGGTAAAGTTGATCGTAAGGAGCACACATCCACCGTAGCCAAGGATCCATCGCCTGGATGAAGACAATGGCACTCCAGGGACAGCCCTGAATAATGCCGCGTCCACGTGGTATACTTGGTGTAAGGGCCTTGCCTGCCTGGACCTGGAACGTAGAGTTGGTGTAGATGTCTCTAGTGATGTTGACGATGTTCTCTGGATACTGAGCTCAGAGCTGCCCTCATTGCGTTGATCATAATGTTGTGGTCTACGCTACCGTACGCATCTTTGATGTCGACGAATGTGACGAATAGCTTAGAGCTTATGTGGCGAAGATTGTCAATCACCGTTTTCAATATGAAAACATGCTCGTGTAGACCGTTGCGGGGCAGTGGGCCTTTTTGTTTGGGTGATAGCCGTTGGGTGTCAACGATCCAGCTTAAGGCTCGTCGCTGTATAAGTTTCACAAATAGCTTGTACGAGGTGGTGAGGAGGGAGATGGGGCGCCAATCTGCGGGGTCTTCGGGATTACCTCCTTTTTTGGGTATCAGTGTTATTATAGAGTGTTTCCACTCTGGTGGTATACGGTTTTGTTTTAAGCATATATTGAATATGCGTGTCAGTATAGGAATCAGCCGGTGCTTTTTCTTTTTGACATAACGGTATTCTACACCGTCGTAACCTGGCGCTGTGTTTATTTTTAAGTCTGTAATAACACTTGCGACCTCAGACGTGCTGAACTCGTCTACAGTAAGTTCGTGTTGTGAGTCAGGATATGACACAGAATCCAACCACGGCGGTGGCTGGTTCAGCTCTCGGTCGGTTAGTGTTGGCTTGCTTTTATTTTGGTAGAACTGCGTGATTGTGTCGACGGGGATCTTACACATGTCTGGCGTGTTGACTACACAGTCGTTTTCTATGACGTCAGTAGCACGGCGCCTGTTCTCAGCCCACAGTTTTTTAAGTTGTCCTTTCTGAATGCGCCTGCCTGTGTTGTCGGTGTTATCGTGAGACGGTTTTCGTTGAGCGAGTAGAGACGGTCGGATAACGGTGGTTATGTAGAAGATAGCTTCTTTTACTGTCTCTTCTAACCTTTCCCTTTCTGGTTTGTCACAGTGTTCGTTGTGAGAAAGTTCAATTGGGAATTTACTCAACATTCGTAGCATAAACTTGAGTTGACAATCACTGAATTGGTGTGCTTCGTTACGTTGGTGGTAGTGGTTGCTTATGATGGCGAAGAGGGACAACCAGGCTGTGGGGTTAGGGTGCACATATCGGGTAGAAGAAGAAAAAGGCTTAGTAGCTATCATGTTTTTAAAGCTGGACTCTAGACGTAAGAATTCACTCCACCCGGTGTCATTTAGTGGAGCATCAAACCTGGCGTACGAGTCTAAGTCCATTGGGTCGATCGTTGTGTGTAGAAAAGAATTGTTTACATTATCCGCCATGTTGGCACGGTGATGGAAACCTTCGAACTCGATCTTATCTAACACTTTCCGAATTCCACCACTTGAAAGAGCCTTTCTGGTCGCGAATTTGACTCTTTCAACGAAACTCAAACCTGGTCTAGACCTTCCTGCAGCTGAATCTGCGTTAACGGGGGCAGCCACCACGAGTGTAGCGATCCAAGAGAGGAAGATCACAGAGCACAGTAAAACCATGACTACCTCCGCCGCCATCTTGGAACATACATACATACATACATACATACAGACAGACAGACAGACAGACAGACAGACATACATACGTACATACATATGGAAATTAGTTTGGGTTTTAAGGCACCTCGACACGATAACGGCTATCTTGCACCTTTCACGGTCTATTTGAGTGCACTATCTTTATTTATGTTAGAAATAAATGTTTTCATGTAATTTTATCACATTGGTAAACTTCCCAAAAGTCGTTTTATATGGGCCTGAAAAAAGTTTTATAAATGAGTATGAATGTTTTTAACTCAAGTTGTGGATCTTAGCCTCTCTCAGAAAGGACAGGTTGCGTTGCTGGTCCACATTAAAAATAATTCTTTTATGGATCCGTGTGCGTAGTGCCTTCCATAGGGTAAACACGGTATCGTGTCATGGTTAAGCGTAAGTTTTCACCAGGAAGAACCTGAAATGTAGACCAAAGTTTGAGTTTGGAGAGAGCACGTCGACACCATAAATGTCACATTGACCGAAGAAAATGCAGTAGGAATGTCAGAATACAAACAGAATGATAGGACAGAAGGAGACTCTACTGGAGGCGTTCACCATCCAACCCCTGGCGGGGTAGACATTCATTGAGTCTATCAATCTGAGATGAGCAGATAAATACTGACAATGGATCCATCTGGAATGTAGAATTTGATGGAAGAAGAGGAGTGAGAGGAGGCAGAAGAACAATCAGAATATGATAGGTACATGGGAACATCCAGCAACTGGCGCCTAAAGCGACTAACACAGTCCCCAAGATCAGTTGTCGAACTTAAAGCCAACTAATCAACTAACCAAAGCAACAAACACACCAACAAAATCACTTCCCAAACAAGCCTTCATCACCACTTCTCCATCAAATCCCAACCCTACATCTTATCACGTCTCAAATGTCAACTCCACATCAACTTACTTTAGTCACACAAACACATTCCCACCTACCCGCAGCCTGCTCCACCCCTTCTCTCGCCCCATCTTCAACCATTTAGACCTACTCAATATAATTCTATACCAATGAACCAATTTATCGATTAATCGACACTGAAGACAAATCGACCTAAATCCCAAAGAAATAAAAAGGCGGGAAGCAAATTACATCTAATTTTATTTCATAGAGAAAATTAAGAGAATATTTTCTAACTCGTCCAAAATTGTGTTCTTGACACGATATTCTCAGTCACGGGATTTGTGTATGAAACCCAACATTTTCAAGTGAAATAATAATAGTAATCCCTCTTTTTTTTCTTTCTTTCTTCTTCATCTACCAATTTGTTTATTTTATTCTTCTTTTTTTAATTTTTACTTCTCTATTTATTTATTTATTTATTTATTTATTTATTCCTTCAAATTAATGTTGGTACATTTAACGAAAAGTGGATCTTACCTCCTTTGGACAACATTAGAACTTATGCATCTCTTTTGAGGCAAATCTTCCGTTGTATTGATTTTATTTCAATTGATAAAATTTGAATTAAAAAATATATTAAAGTTTATTTTGATTTTACACTAGAATTTGAATAAATAACTTTTTACTCCACAGCTAACTACGCTAACCACCTCACATTTTGGCGATTGAACCGCTCGTATGTGAATCGAGCGAAGAGTGATGTAGCTCTCACCTAGCTGAAGAACTCAAAAACCCTATCTTTAAGTTTACTTATTTATTCCTGCGCAGCAGCATCCTGCCAGAGATACACTGAACACAGAGAAATGATGGACAAAATTTCCTATCATGCTTTTCGAATCGAATCAACGAAAATGAACTAGGTCTACTTTCCTTTCGGCTCAATCAGAATTAAAAATAAAAGAGAATAAAAAATAAATAAATAATTTGAAGGACACAGTTTTGTCCCAAAATGGATGTGTCCACGTAGTTTGTCGTCAAAACTTGAGCCAGTGCACAAAGATTTATACGTTTTGGTAGCCTTGTAACGGAAGTATTGGTGATTACATGCTCATCCCCCGGCTCCATCAAATATTTTCGTGATTAAGATCTAAGATTATTGACAGCAAAGATACTAGAAACAATAAGATGAGACAGCTACCGCTTTTAGTATGCACAGATTTCGCAGCGCCACCCAGCAGCGAATGCGCGGAAGTCATGTACAAAGCAGTATTGAAGAAAGCCAAAATTAATAGGGAAAACATTGAATTTTTTTCACTATTCAGCTATCGCTGTAGGCTTTGTTTGACGGCAATTATTTTAACTTCAATCGCTGTGGGAAAACTGTGGATTTTTATTTATTTTTGTTTGCTTTTGGTCGCAGTAGTAAAAAATCAGAATATGGATTTATCTCTATGCCAAGCATTCTTTTCATGCTGTGGACCATGGCCCCTGTCCCAGGTGAGCGCCCAAACTTTGTGCGAAGAAGGGAGTGTCTCATTTTATCGTTTTTAGTATCGTTGTTAACAGTCACTCCACAGCCTTGAGCTCTTTTTATAACAATGTAAATGTTTGGGCAAGTCTTTTTACACTAAAACTGTTCTTTGTCAGAATTGCTGCTCTTGACTGCAGGACATCTTTCAAAATGATACTGATAAATAAAGAACCCCCATCAAAGAAGACGTGCATCTGCCCATGACATATTACATTGTATTAAGCTCGGCCATATCCATATTATGAATCAGCTGTAAGATCCTTGTGTGTGTGTGTGTGTGTGTGTGGGTGGGTGGGTGTGAGTGAGTGTGCATGTGTTTGTGTACCTTTCTTCATTTCCATCCATGCCTGGTGCGACATTGTCGCTGCCCCAAAATAGATCTAGTAATCATATCCTTATTGCACACATGGCAAAGTTCTGAATCTTGACGTAGATTCACTTCCCGGTTACTGTGGTTACTGCTCGTGTCCACAGCATCCATTCCGCTCGGCTTTTTTTTTTTTTTACTGAGAATGGTGTATGACAAAGTAAAACACGTAGATTTGCCTCTGTATACCTGTCCACAGCATCCGTTCCGCTCCTCAAAGCTAGAGAGGCAAAGAGAGTTTTTCATACGACATTTTCCATAAAACTAGAGTAGCGGATGCTGTGGACAAGACCACTTATAACAAGACTAGAAAACTCGTAAAGCCATTCGTTTGCTTTGAGTAAATAACCAATATAAAAGAAAGCACTCGGGAAGATCATGCAAAACTATGTTCCTTCTTCAGTCGCCTCAGTGTAGCAACAGACAGAACAGTGACATTAATTTAGTTATTTCGTTATGCTATTCAGTGAATTAATCTGCAATTAGATTTTTATAGAACTGTCACAGTGGCCCTGCTGCTTTAGAGTGACCATCCTGTGAAAGTTTTGAGTTCGACATCTTCACGCCGGAGAGCGTCAAAGTCGTGATCTTCTTTTGGATGTGTGCACCCTTTTAACACGTACATAAAAGTAAGTGTGACTCTGCACGAACGTCGGCTATATGAACATCACAGTGCTTTGTTTAGTTTAAAATGGATCATTATTCATGATGATAGGATTCTAAGTCGTACGAACGAAGTGAAGGCTTAGATTTAAGTGATATATTAATATTCAAGACATTGATAGATGGATTTTCTTTGCCAGTATATGCTGTATGTCAGTTCTGTCTGTTGTACGTCGATGTTAATGTGTAGTGAGTGGTTGTATGACTTAAGAATGTGAGTCCACTAGGAACTCAAGCTGGGTTTTTATTTGTAGGAAACAGAAACGGCAGCGGCAATTTCAAATAGTGAAATAGAGGAAATGTTTTTATGCGTAACGAAGCGCCGTTTCCGTACACATGGAAACACTCTTTCTTTTTACCACTAGTGAATTTGTGACGTTCATGTTTCCGTACACATGAAAACCAGCTAAGTGAGTAAAAGGTTATATTTTGTGGAACATAGTGTTATGTTGCTGGGAGGAAGACTAGGAAAATGCTGACAATAAAACATCACCTACAGAGTCTTTATGTTAAAATTTACATTGGAAATCTCCAAACTAGGACGCCTCAAGGCAGTTTTCTTAGAATGATAGGAAATCAAACCAAATAAATAAATTAAAAAGTCACCACATGACTTCCTTGTGAGCCCATAATGGAGTTTGGTCTCTTTTTGATATGTTGTCAGATGGGAAGCGTCATGGCTGATATGCCGCTGCTGACTGGCATGTCGTCAAAATAAAGAGACATTCGCCTTGGCTTGTAAATATTATTTTGCCCTAACGTAGAGAATTTCCTTATAACATTAATTTTTCTTTTAAGGGAGATTTTTAGGTTCTAAATCCCCGGTTAAGAGCGACGCCTTACTTTCATTCACGTCCAAGACAGCTGCTCTGACCTAAGACCTTTGCCTATCAAAGCTTTTGACAGCTATACCCACATACTGGCAGAGGAAGGGGATGTCACCTTGTAACCAAAGACACGATTTGTCATGCGTCTCTGAAGAGATGGGTGTCGGTGACTAGGTGCTCATTGGAATTTTCACAAGATCGATTGGGGGGATCGACAGAATTTATGGGGTTGAAAGTTGGCATTTCTGTATGAAATGGATAATCCCTATATAATGCTATACTACAAAATTCATTGCAAGCGCACATTTCAAATTTACATCAAAATGTGCAAAAATAAAACCAATACATGCTTGTTTTCTCTCTTTTTTAGATGTACTTTTTATGTTAAAAGATCTTCAGATAAAAAACACACTGTTTAATATTGTTATCTCCCTTTTTCTTTCCTCCTCTGCCTACCGTCGATTGCCAGAGGGATTGTACCTAATTGTATATAACAAGATCTATATTAATGACAAAAACGGCTCAGTGAGTTTCTGTATAGAAGAGGCTGCGTTGTTGTGATCATGCGTAATTCTTGTTTCGTTAATAATTATTCATGAATTTAAATACTTTACTTATTTACTTACTTAGTTCTTCTGGATCTTTAATTCCTTCCGGTGTCCTGTGGGCAGTACACTAGTGAGCGTCTCACCAACTGCCTCCACCTCTGGCGGTCATGGGCAAAGGTCTTTGTCGTGGCAAAGGTTTGCCCCGTCCATTCAATAATACTGTCCGTCCATTTCTTTCTTTGTCTGCCATGTCTCCTCGTTCCCTGAACTGTACCCTGGTGGATGGTCTTTCATAGTCCACTGGCTCTTATCGCATGCCCAAACCATTTCAACTTTCTTATTTTTACTGACGTGTTGTCCTTTCCAAATGTTGTCCATCTGTATCGTCAGCCTATTTGGTCCAACTGTTTGAATGCAGTTGTATCGTTATATTAAAATGTGAAAGACTTGAATTCCAGACAATATTTATTATTGTAAAACTCTTTTCTTTCAGTTTCATCACAACCGAATTCAGCTGATATCTCAGCAAACATCCAGAATCCAAAGGAAATCAACAAGCAATAAGAGAATAAAGTGACACATTTTGTAAGAGACCCATGAATCATGTCAAGCACGAAAATTCCATATTGTTCATTTGGAACATCTCCATCAAAGGTAATGGTGAGTGTGACATATCAAATCTCATCTAGTCAGCTGTTCAGTTTCCAGCTTTGTCTAGATGATGTTCTCATGGACGCCTGCGCCACCGGGCGGCTTGAGCTAGCCCAATGGTGTCTCAGCAATGGTGCAGAGGTGAATGAAAGGAATAGCCACGGTGCAACATCTCTCATGCTTGCATCCAGAAATGGGTACGGTCGTGTGGTTGAACTTCTTTCTTCGCACCATGCTGAAACTGAAAGACATGATGATCGGAATATGACATCGCTGGATTATGCAACGCGGTGTGGCTTTACACAAGTGGTCCAATTGCTATTGGAGAATGGAGCTGATGTAAATAAAACTGGGCCCGGAGGCTTGAGGCCTTTAGACTACGCCACTGTTGTTGGAAATAGCTGTTTGGTCGAGATTTTGATCGAATGGGATGCTTCAATACAAAAGAATACCGAGACAGGGAAAACGCCAAAAGATCTCGCCAAGTATTTCAACCACTCGAATGTTGTTCCCTCTCTTCAAAAGGCGAGCTCAAAGACAGGAAAAGGTTTGAAAAAGCCAAAAATCTCTTTGCCCAGAATGGGTAGTTCGGAGAACATCCTAGGAAACTATGAAAAAACAATTGATACAGACAAATATAAGCATTATTACAAGAAAGCCCATTTTGGAGACAAGACGGCAATGCACAACGATGAAGAAAGCGATAAGTCAGTGAAGGATATACAAACTCTTGATGCACATGCCCATCAGATGGCCGATGACACCAGCGAGGGCTCGAGAGGCTTCATTACACAATTTGGGCTCGGAAATCAGCGTAACAGCACAAATAGCTATGAGGACGTGAACTGTGCATCTGACAATTACGGTGTCAATAATGACACACATTACGTAAATTTCCCCATTCAGACCATGGCCAACAATGGGGGCAGCCTAGATCGTGATGGAGAGCAAGAGGTATACGATAATTGTATGAAACCAGCGGCCAGTACTTCTCCACAAGCTCAGGCCGACAAAACAGATGGACAAAAGGAGCAAAGGAAAGCTGCTCTCATGGAAGCTGACAGCACAAAAAGCAGAGATAACAAAAGCGCTGTGAATCCTCGCATAGCAAAGACAAAAGGGATAGCAAAACCCCTGACTGATCTGGGTGTACAAGCTGCTGCTGGCAAAGACAGAAGGGAACATCGCACCGAACATGCATTAGTGTGTGAAGAAAATGGTAAGTCATGGAAGCAGAAAGTTCGTGAAAGTATATCAAGGAAAAAATATAATATGTGGACAAGCTAGAGGATCCAGGGACCTGCTATTTGATTCAAGATATAAATATGTCATATGTGCAAGTAAATGGGATAATTTTGAATCAGAATTAAAGTGAGATTGTGCCTGAAATAACAATTAAGAAAAAAGAATGGTAGAAAAGAAAAGCTTAAATGGAGGACGATTTTTTTTTTAATTTGGGGAAAGGGGAATGAATTAAAAATAAAAGATGTGTTTATATCCAGTCCAATTTTGTGCAACTGTCGAGTTCTCCTTGTCTATAAAAACAGGGACACAACTTCAGCGCTCGTCAAGATCAAAGATCACTGGATTGCCTGCTGAAACAAAGACCATCGGTGGGGAGAGCAGACAACCAGTCTTTCAGAAGGGAAGGACATGCCCACCAGCAGTAGCACCCAAACTGCGCCCTTCTTTAGTGAACAATGCAGAATCAAAACTAGATGCAGCGTCTCCAAGTGGCTTGAATGAGGAACCAACAGCCTTATCACTGACACCCACAGTCGAGGATGAAGACAGCAACAGAAGGATGCCAGTGGGAAGGACCGGGAAGAATGAAAAAAAAAAGAACAAGTAAGTAATGTTGTGATCTTTCTTTTTCCCAAAGTGCACTAGAAACACCACAATCTCTACTAGAAAGGCTCAGCAATCAGTCAGATCTGAACTAATTAAAGATGTAGGCCGCGACCTTAGTTTCTGTTTGTTCTGTCGCCTTTTTCTGAAAAACTGGAGATCCTTTAGTGCGTAGAAGAAGTATAACAAATGCACACTTTGACACTTGTTTAAAATGCATTGTGGAACATATTATCATGCTGTTTCAAAGTACCGATTTATTCTAACTCCTTATGATAATACTAAAGCCGCAAGCGTTTGACGTCGACTTTCTAAGTTATGCACAAAGTTGTGCCTACTGGGCGACTTCTGTTTAGTCAGTGCCTACTGGACAATTTCTGCTCAGTCAGTGCCCACTGAGCGAAATTCTGTTTAGTCAGTGCCCACTGAGCGAAATTCTGTTTAGTCAGTGCCCACTGAGCGAAATTCTGTTTAGTCGGTGCCCAATGAGCGAAATTCTTTTTAGTCAGTGCCCACTGAGCGAAATTCTGTTTAGTCAGTGCCCACTGAGCGAAATTCTGTTTAGTCAGTGCCCACTGAGCGAAATTCTGTTTAGTCAGTGCCCACTGAGCGAAATTCTGTTTAGTCAGTGCCCACTTGGCGATTTCTGTTTAGTCAACTTGTAACATGTCCATTTGTGGTTATAGGTGGACGATATTTTAAAGGAACCTTTTCTAATACTGAAAAAACTAACAATAATATATACAACAGTGCTGCTGTTGTTGTTTTTTAAACGTCTAAGTTCTAGTGAATAAACTGTTTATTTCGAATATAGTGGTGGCTGTCGTTAGGGGAGCACAGTATTAGAAAGCTATGGCTGAACAGTGAACACACTTATTATTTTCTCTATTTGGCTTCGTAAGTCGACTACGCTTCCCTAACAGAAGTCTGAAATGGTGGTTTGGACGGACGTGGGTTTTCGTTTAAAAACGCAAAAGTCACCGAGACAAAACAATGTAACTGTTCAACGGTGCAATGTGACTGTCTAATTAAGCGAAAGCGAAGCATTTCGCCTCAAAACTCACACACACAAGAAGACAGGCAATTGTGAAATGATGGTGACGTTAAGTAAGTTGTGTTTATTCAGCTATCATGTCAAGTACCTCTCTGAAAAAACTGTTTAACATTACTAAATTTCTTTCAAGTGCTCCCAAAACAGTAGATTTACCCTCCACAACAGCTAATATAGCTGATGAATTTGGTCAATTCTTCCATAACCAAATTGAGAGTATAAGAAATGAACTTGACAAATCGCATACAACAAGATCTGAATGTGATAATTTTTCTGGAAATCCTATGAATTGTTTTGAAAAAATACCCCAAGAAACCGTTAAATCATTTATTCTTTCCTCTCCACCCAAAACATGCTGCCTCGACCCCATTCCAACCCCCATGCTACTAACGAATTTGGATAGTTTGATAGAAATTATCACTAATATCATAAATGAGTCTTTAATGAGTGGACATGTCCCAGTATGTTTTAAACAAGCAATTGTAACACCTTTATTGAAAAAGAAAAACTTGTGTACTCAAGATCTTAAAAATTATAGACATGTGTCTAATCTATCTTTTATATCAAAGATCTTAGAAAAAGTAGTTCTTCATCAGCTGAAAGATCACCTTGATATGCATAATCTTAATGAAACTTACCAGTCTGCCTATAGACCCTGTCATAACACAGAAACAGCACTGCTGAAGGTTCAAAATGATTTACTATGTGCTGCTGACGAGGGACAAGTGTCTGTTTTGGCTTTGCTAGATCTGAGTGCCGGTTTCGACACTATCGATCACAAAATTCTTTTAAATAGACTGAGTGCCGCTTTTGGTTTGTCTGGAACTGTTTTAAACTGGTTTGAAAGCTATTTACAAAATCGCACTCAGAGAATTTATGTGAACCACACTTTTTCCAAAGAATTCCCATTACAGTTCGGAGTCCCGCAGGGGCCCGTTCTTGGTCCTTTACTGTATACTTTATATGCACAGCCTTTAGGCAAAATTATTCAAAATTGTAATGTTAACTATCATAAATATGCTGATGACACCCAGCTCTATGTTTCTGATGAACCATCAAATGTGTCCATGCTGGTGAGCAAGACAGAAAACTGTATCTCTCAAGTTCAGTCGTGGATGAATGAAAATAAATTGAAAATGAACGAAGAGAAGACTGAAATTCTAGTATGCCATGGTAAGAATAGACCTGACATAAACGTCGGTCAAATGACTATCTAGCAAAAAATGATTAAAACATCAGTGAAAGCAAACAATCTTGGTGTTATTTTCGACTGCAACTTGTCAATGGTACATTACATCAATAACCTGTCAAAATCACTATATTTAGAATTACGTAGGTTAAGTAAACTATCATTAATACTCCCTAAAGAGTCAATGCAAGTTTTGGTTTCATCCTTCATTTTTTCGCGTCTCGACTATTGCAACTCTCTTCTTAAAAACCTTCCAGCAGAACAAATTAGCAAACTTCAGAGAATTCAAAACAATGCTGCTCGATTAATACTTAAACAACGCAGAAGAGAACATGTTACACCTTTGCTTATTGGTCTTCATTGGCTCCCTGTAAAGGCAAGGATAGATTTTAAAATTGCAGTGTTATGCCACAAATGTCAGTACAACAATGCTCCTCTTTATCTTATAAACTTTATTCATCCGTATAAACCATCTAGAGCATTAAGATCTTCTGATAAAAAACTACTAGAATCTAAATTTGCTAAAACAAAAAAATTTGGAGAGAGAGCGTTTTCTGTGTGCGCACCAGCTGTATGGAACTCCTTACCACCAAATATTCGAAATATAGAAAGCGAGGCACTTTTTAGATCTGAAGTGAAAACCTATCTCTTCAGAAAACACTTTGATGTGTAGTCTGATATGTATTGGTGTTTTGTGCGTGTGTGTGAAGGAGAGAGAGAGAGAGAGACAGGAGGGAGAGATAGTGTTTGTGCGTGTGTGTGTGTCTTTGTGTGTGTTGTCAGTTGCTAGGAATGAGATTTGTCTGTTTCTGCATGTTTTGTAAAGCGCACAGAGCATCTTTGGATATGCGCTATATAAATGAACTTTATTATTATTATTATTATTATTATTCATTATACATCCTTTCCTCAACAGATGCAATCCATACGTCAACATCAGTATCGTATCAGAATTGGAGTAGGCCTGGCAACCAAAAACCAGCAGATGTTCTTTTGATATGTACTTGGAGTAGGTGTGATACCCAAAACCAGTTGTTCTTTTGATATGTACTTGGAGTAGGACAGCCATCCAAAACCAGTTGTTCTTTTGATATGTACTTGGAGTAGGTGTGATACCCAAAACCAGTTGTTCTTTCATATGTACTTGGCGTAGGACTGCCACCCAAAATCCATTAGTTCTTTTTTCTTTGTGTTCTTAGAGTAGGACTGCCACCCAAAAAACAGTTGTTCTCTTGATATGTACTTGGAGTAGGACTGCCACCCACAAAACCATTTGTTCTTTTTTCTTTGTGTTCTTAGAGTAGGACTGCCACCCAAAAAACAGTTGTTCTCTTGATATGTACTTGGAGTAGGACTGCCACCCACAAAACCATTTGTTCTTTTTTTTACGTGTACTTAGAGTAGGACTGCCACCCAAAAAACAGTTGTTCTTTTGATATGTACTTGGAGTAGGACTGCCACCCAAAACAGCTATTCTTTTTTATTTGTACCTGGAGTAGGACTGCCACCCAAAACAGCTATTCTTTTTTATTTGTACCTGGAGTAGGACTGCCACCCAAAACAGCTATTCTTTTTTATTTGTACCTGGAGTAGGACTGCCACCCAAAACAGCTATTCTTTTTTATTTGTACCTGGAGTAGGACTGCCACCCAAAACAGCTATTCTTTTTTATTTGTACCTGGAGTAGGACTGCCACCCAAAACAGCTATTCTTTTTTATTTGTACCTGGAGTAGGACTGCCACCCAAAACCAGTTGTTCTTTTAATATGTACTTGGAGTACAGCCGGTATCCAAAACCAGTAGTCCCTTTTCACATGTACTTGGAGTAGGGCTGGTACCCAAGACCATTGTTCTTTTTTGTATATACTTGGCGTAGGACTGTTACCCAAAACCTGTTGTTCATTTGATAAGTTCTTGCTGTAAGACTGGTACCCAAAACCAATAATTCTTTTGATAAAGTTTAGAATTTTTGGAAAAAAATCATGACTTTTTGTAATCTTAGTTTTTTCAGTCGTAGTTACTACGTGCTTGTAAGTCATTTTCAGTTTATCACCAGGCTAAAAAAAAACACATGCTACCACATTTTTACAGCTTTTTTTTTTTTTTAAAGATTGTTTAAAGTGCAGTTTAAAAGATGCAGTTTTTGTCCCCTAGAAAAATGGTTGAGCAGCAAATATGGCCAAAAAATGATTTAAAAAACTGCCTTTGGAAACAGGTCTCACATATGGAAAGAGGCAGAAATCTAGGCTTGATAAGTCTGGCAAATAAGGCTCGTGATCAAGCACAGTGAAGAATGTATTTATCCGCTAAGAACTACTTCAGTGAAAAAGCAATACGCCCTGACACAGACATGGCAATGTAGTGACCATTTCGGCTTTTTTGTTTGGTTATGGTACTAATTTTTTTTTCTAATTCAGTTTTGGTCATTTTATTCCTCAACCAAGTAAGTATGAATAAACAGGATTGTAGAAATCAAACATCGATCATGTAGCTACTAAGACAGCCGAAAAGTGCAATAACCCGCATATGTAAAATGCCACTTTAGGACAATCAAACCTTCATCATTGACATAGTATTTCCTGATCTTAGGTATAATTTAGTCGTATAGACAAACATTTGGAAGAGTGCATCCCCCATCTCCACCCACCCCCCAACCCCAAATTCTGTCAATGTACACTTCAATTTCAAGACACACGTACTGACTGCAGCAATGTTTAGTGGTATACTGCCTAACTCCTGCACGAGTGCCAAACAAACTCTTTGAACCTAAAACTGCGTGTTTACCAGCCTACATGCCCACTGTATCCCATCTCGCACCATAACCGAGCCCTCGCAGATATAATGAGCCAGAATGGCATGGTTATGTTCTCCTTTGATAACTTTGGAAACATGGAATGAGATGATGGAATACCTGGCAAAAAAAGATTTGTCATCTCCTCTTGTGCGACTACACTTGTGTGACATCGTGATAGAGTCATCAGTATGTTATTGTTTTGTGTAAAAAATTGCCTTGTGCTTGTATGTATGTATGTAAATCTGCATTTATGTTCCAATGTCCGCTTTGATTTTAGTGAGGGAATGTATGATGATTGTTTTGTGTACTTTCATGTCGTGTGTCTGACTTATATTATAATTCATTCTACATTGATGTATAATAAGTGTCGAGATGTTCATTTTCAGAAAGAATAAAACCATGTTATTTTATCTCAATGTCTGCAGTAATTTCAGTGGAAAATGTGCAGTGTGATGAACCATTGTGTATGATAGAAAGATGTGAAGAGTGTGAAGAACTCCCCCAAAGGAGATCTTTCTTTCTATATCCTCCCTGGGCGATGTTCTGCCTTTTTTTTTTTTTTTTTGGTTTATTACGCCCCGCCTGTCGCTGTCCTTTGTTCTGGTATTAAATGAAACACGGAAAATATTACTTACTGCTTTTTTTTAAATGCAATGTATACTATTTCCTTTTATTTTCCTCTAATCTCTTTATGTTTGTGCAACATGAAAATATATTTGAAAGTACATGAGTGAGAAGGGGAGAGGGGGGAAAGAGAAAAGAGAGAGAGAGAGAGAGAGAGAGAGAGAGAGAAAGAGAGAGAGAGAGAGAGACAGAGGCAGAGTTGTTACTATTTCACTGGAAAGCGGTTTGAGTCCACTTTATGGAAACTGGCGCTATCACTTTATGGAGACTGGCGCTATATTATTGTAAATATTCTCCGTTACCATTACCATTAATCTAAGCCTAATACTGTCTTTGGCCATTTATATCTGCTAATATTTCAATGCTTTCCTGAGACACTCAAATGACTTTCCAGAAAATTCCAGAATATTTTATTGGGATTACCAGGTCAACGAAAGCTCTTCACACCAAATGCCCAAAGTCACCACCTGGGGCTCAAAAGTTCTTGCAGGTCACACGAATTCCCTCTGGCAGTACTGAAGGTTTAAAATCACACACAATAGGAAATGACAATCTATTATAGCCAATTCTCTTTTTGCCGGAGTAAGAGTCCTTGCATATTTTTTATGGCTGTCATGATGATTCTGTAAGCCTCCATCAGGCTATTCGAGCTGGTTTGACAGATGATTCAGTGCTGGGCATCTGCAGCTTTTTCCCCAGAGAAGACATATATAAAAGTGTGTTGTCGTCATAACCCAGACAGCTCATACACAGAATCGTGAGAAATGACATAGAATAATAATAATAATAATAATATATTGCATTTATATAGCGCCCAACCCCGTCGATGACAAGCTCTGGGCGCTTTAACAAACTCTTACACACACACACACACACGCATACACAAAAGAAATTCAGAAATATTTACTATTGTTGCTGCCGAAAAACACCTAGCCTAGTTTGTCTGAAAGAAATGGGTCTCCAGATGGCGTTTGAAAGAACCAATGTCATTAATTTCCCTGGAATAAAGACCTGTTGCACCTCTACATCCAAACAGAGGATGGAATTTAAAACACAAAGTGCAACCTTAGTTTTGTTTGTTCTATCTCCATTTTCTGAAAAACTGGAGATTTTTTAGTATGCAGAAGAGGGATGAAAAATACACACTTTGATATTTCTTTAAAATGCGGTATGGAACTTATCAAGCTGTTTCACAGTTCCGATTTATTCTAACTCTTTATCATAATACTAAAGCTGCAAACGTTTATGGTCGAATTTCTCAGTTGTGCAAAAAGTGGAGCTGGAATAAGCAAGAACTAGATCGAGAAAGGTTTGTTGTTGCCAGTATTATTACTTATCTTCAGATTGGTGTGCAGGTGCCTAAATACATGTATTAATATCATACTCTCACCCGAGAAAAAGCCGTGGAAAAGAAAAAAGCAAAAACAAAAAACTGATGAATAAATAGTTGAATTATGGGACATTCCACGTAATTATATTACTTAAGAGCCATTTTTCAAACCATGCCTGGGGAAAAAATTAATGATTGTGTTGTAAAGGGTAGTAATTAAATTATCTTCCCTGTGTGATCATGTGACCTGGGTACCATCTTGGGAAAGAGCACATGTTTACAACCTCCTATCAGTTACCAAGATTATGACCCATCAGTTACTCAAACTCATTGCCCCAGTGTGCTTAAAAGTAAAACTTGATTATTTATGCTTTGTCTGTATGCTCAAATGCATATTTTGAATGTAGGAAAATGTTGTTCACTAATCCTGTTGGTTTGGTTTCACAAATTTTGTAGTTTCATTTGCTATGTAAAAAACAAGTTTTTTCTGTCCCATCATTTACCAACTAAAGCGAAGGCAATTGAATGGACTCAGCTTGATTTTTATTATTTAAAAGACATTTTTATTATTTCTGTACCATTCTTCTGGAGGAATGGTCAATCCATTTTGAAATAAATGGTTGGTTATTTATTTAGTGGCCTTTTCTTTCTTAAAATGTATTTTCTGAACAGTCAGTTACCGCGGAATGTCTCCTTGGTGAATGTCACATTTTACACCCGGAGACACAAAGAAAAGCAACCACGATCACAAATACCGATTTTTTACCCCTCTCTCATTTATGTACAAGATTGGTTCATTTTCACCCCTAACTCCCTATGTACAAGATTGGTTCATTTTCTCCCCTATATCCCCTATGTACGAGATTAGTTCAATTTGAGGTCTTTATTTTTTAGGAGGTTCGCTGCCCTTGGCATTTACACCTCACTTTACTTGTTTTATTATTTCTTGTTCTGGCGGGGGGGGGAGATGATATGGATAAATTTTAATCTATTAATTTCAATTTTGCCCGGGCAGCGGCCTTTCGGCCTGCTCTTTACGATTTCCAACTGCCAAGGTATCTTTAACGTGCGCAACGTGCACACGGGCCCTCCGAATTTTTTCGTCCTTATCCGAGAAGACTAGGTACTCGATCCTACCCCCCAATAGGACCAGGGACTTGAAAATATGAGAAAAATCCAATTTCCAAGAACTACTCGATCCTACCCCCCAATAGGATCAGGGACTTGAAAATATGAGAAAAATCCACTTTCCAACATGCCTGCACTGCCCGGGTTTAGAACCCGGGACCCTTGGCATGAGAGGCGAGCATCTTGCCTCTAGACCACCTTGTCCAATTAGTTCAATTTCACCTCTGTCTCCCTTATGTATAAGATTTGGTTCATTTTCATCCCTACCTCCCCTATGTACAAGATTGGTTCATCAGCAGCACTCTGTGAAACTAAACTTTGAACAGAAAATCTGCAATTATAAAACATTTTTAAAAATCGCCCGTTCGGCTACTCGTGGACTTCCAAACTTTAAACATCGATTTTCTTCATTTCACATGTCTGTGGTAATGGCTATATCTTTCCACTGCAGTCGTCAACTTCAGACAATATTGCTGATTTGTGAGCTCTGCTTCCAAAGACATTATTACTAATACTTCTCGTAATAACCCAACCATATAAAATATATTATAATTATCCAGATCCTGGTCACATTAGTAACTGCGCTTGGATTCGATGCAAAGATTAATAGAACTAACTGTTACACTAAATTCCTTACAGAAAACACAGACATGGCAACGTTGTTTTTAACTCTTTGTGTGCCATTAATTTTACGACATTTGCCAAGACAAAGAAAATAGTGGGGCAGATGAATGAAGATTAACTGCAGCAACATTTATGAATAGAAAGTCGACTTTCTTTCTTCCCGAAACAAAATAGCCTGGCATTTGTGTGCACCGATACATCGGTGATTGGCACAAAAGTGACCAGCGGAAGAACCGATATATCAGCGATTGGTACACAAAGAGTGAAACTGGTAATGTATAAAGAGAAGCCAAGAACGAAATTCACATCATATTTTTCAATTCCACTTGACGAAAATGCATCTCTTGTTGCGGCTCAAACAAAGGTCAATACATAAAATTAACTATAGAATTTTGTCTCAGACGGATGTGTTCACTTAATTTATTGTCAAAAACGGAAGCAGTAAACAAGGTTTCATGATTTCTGACCGCGTAGTCACGAAGTTTTACATACTCACATCTTCACCCTCTAGCCCCACTATAGTAAGATACTCCAAGCTTTCAGGGAAATATTTTATTGCAGAGACAAGTTTGTTGATGTCATGAAAACATTAGACATCACGTAAAGGGTTCCTAAGGGAAGTAACCAGTTTCTTACATGTGAAAGTATCAGTTGTTTCCCTTGAATAGTAGACCCGGTCTATTATTGTTACTTGCCAGCACCATTCACACTGAGGCTTCCACCATACACTTTTACTTTCACGTTTTTCGGGGATCCTGTCTTTGTTCATACCATGGGAGATTTCTCAGTTCGCAACCCAAGGGCAGTCTGGCGAAGACTTGCATAGGATTTCAGTACGATTTATAGGATTATGTGGAAGCGTATTCCTTACGTCAAACCGAGGTCGGCGCGGTGTCGTGACTAGCTGATTTTAGTAGAAACAGTGTCATTCTTATGTGCAAACTTGTCCTCAATACTACGCATCGGAGTTCTATTGGGTTACTGGCTGGCTTGTTTGTCGATCTATGATAATCATTTTCTGTCCAGATATAAAGGAGCTGTGTGTGGAATCGCCAATCATATTTTCAAGTCCCTGGTCCTATTGGGGGGTAGGATCGAGTACCTAGTCTTCTCGGATAAGGACGAAAAAATTCGGAGGGCCCGTGTGCACGTTGCGCACGTTAAAGATACCTTGGCAGTTGGAAATCGTAAAGAGCAGGCCGAAAGGCCGCTGCCCGGGCAAAATTGAAATTAATAGATTAAAATTTATCCATATCATCTCCCCCCCCCGCCAGAACAAGAAATAATAAAACAAGTAAAGTGAGGTGTAAATGCCAAGGGCAGCGAACCTCCTAAAATAAAGACCTCAAATCAATCGCCCATCTGGAATGGAAGTATAATAACATTGTGTGTGGAATCGCCCGTCTGGAATGGGTGTCTAATAACATTGTGTGTGGAATCGCCCATCTGGAATGGGAGTATGATAACTTTGTGTGTGGAATCGCCCGTCTGGAATGGGAGAACAATGGTGCTCTCTGTGACTTGGACAAAGCCAGCGGTTTGCTTTGAGACTTTACGTCTCGCCTTAACAAAGGAAATCACAGCGACAGGAAATATTGGGGGATTCCAGATCTTATTTTGACCCTTTGAGGACCTAGGACCACGATTGTGGCAGTGCGTAGAGCCACCTCCTTGACTCAAATTGCCCGTGTTTTGGAATTTTGTTATTATTCTAAACATCCCGTTTTTACAGCTACCGTCTTCCATACATCACAGGTGTAGTGTTCACCATTTTCTGTCCCGTTTTAGTATTTTCTATGCAACATAGTGCGGCATTGCGCGATCTTAGTTCTTGTTTGTTACAACTCCACTTTTGCACAACAGTACTGAGAAATTCGACGTCAAACGCTTGTGGCTTTTGTATTACGATAAGGAGATAGAATAAATGGAACCGCGAAACAGCCTGATAAGTGCCATAACATATTTTAAATAAGTGTCAAGGTGTGTATTTGTTATACCACTCCTACACACTAAAAGATCTCCAGTTTTGTTTTGGTTTTTTTTTTTTTTTTTGCTTTTTTTTCGCCAGAAAATGGAAATAGGAGAGACAAGAACTGAGATAGCCATTTGATTTTCTAGAAAACTATTCCCTTGACTTAATTTATTTGAAATTTTGCATAGGCTCATATTTCTCACTGAAATGAATGGAACTGATTTTTCTTTATTGGTTAGATTGTAGCCTTGGTTTCGACCCTGCTCCTTTGCTCTTTATAAAAATTGCTACATAGACCGAATTATAAGGGAACCATTTCTGCAGTACGAATCTGTGTGAAACACTTAAATGTGTGTTCACCTTGAATGGCAAAAAAAAATGTGTATATCGAGGGGTATTTGCCATATTGTTGTATGCCACATTTTCCCAATTTTGAGGTTTTGTCATGAAAGTGGTTCTCTCACTCCTAATTTCATTATGTGTATGTGTCATCCGGATTGGAATGTGTAGACTTCGTGCATATCCGAAGAAGGCACTATGCCTGCATATCCATATAAGAATTATTTTCCGACGTGGACCCTCAACACATCGTTTCCTTTCCGAGAGAGGCTAAGATCTACAACTTGATTAAAAAAACGTTTATACTCATTTACAAAACTTTACAGATCTATACAAAAAACAAGGTTTGAGAATTTTATCAATTGACCTACCGGGCATTGCTCGGAATAAACAATCATGTGCTCCCTCCCTCCCTCCCTCCCTCTCTCTCTCTCTCTCTCTCTCTCTCTCTCTCTCTCTCTCTCTCTCTCTCTCTCTCTCTCTCTCTCTCTCCATCTCTCTCTCACTCTCTCTCATAATTATAATAATAGGCTCTTTTCGTCTTGGCAGACGATCTAAGCAGCTATATGTGTCCTACTTCTGCAGCTACGCTCGTGACTGATTCTGCCTATATTCGACAGGCACGCTCTGTCGCAGAATCTGCATATGAGGGAGCTGCCATAGGGCAATGAGTTATCTTTTCTTGTCTGGCGTTTTGCCTCAAGGGCTGCAACAATGTTTTTTTCATGGTGTTTTATGCCAGAGTCCACTGATGTTTTCCATGCTGATCTGTCTTCTGCTGTCGTCTCCCACGTTCTCAAATCGATGTTACACTTTATCATACTGCTCTTGCATGTATCTTTGTACCTCAGTTTTGGTCTTCCTCTGGGTCTGCTACCTGTAGCCATTACACCATATAAGAATTGCTTGGGGATTCTGTTATCGTCCATCCTCTTCAAATGCCCCAGCCATCGCAGTCTCTTTTTGCACAAGATGGTCAACATGGTTGGGAGTGCTGCCCGTTTCAAGACCTCTGTGTTGGTAACTTTATCTTGCCAGCTGATGCCAAGGATCTTGCGGAGGCATCTCAAGTGAAATCCATTCAGTTTCTTCTCTTGTCTTGAATATAACGTCCAGGTCTCTGAGCCATAGACGAGTGTGCTCAATATACATGTTTCATATATCCTGATCTTTGTTTTTCTATTTAACATTTTGTTATTCCAAGCTCTTTTGTTTAATTTTCCAAAGGCTGTGGCTGCTTTTCCTATTCGGGCACCTATTTCGCTATCTAATGAAGTTGAAGAACTCATTGTTGATCCCAGGTAGCAAAATTTCTGGACAGTCTCCAACTGGTTGTTGTTCAGCTTGATGTTGCATTGTGTTGTGCCATCTTGTGTCATAATAACAGTCTTCTGGACGCTGATAACAAGAGAGAAAGCTTTACATGCTTGTGATAAGTAGTCCATCATTGATTGTAGTGTGGACTCGCTATGGGCAACTAGTGCTGCGTCATCTGCAAACAGCAATTCTCTGATCAATGTTGACTTGGTTTTAGTTTTTGCTTTGAGGCGTGCAAGATTATAATAAAAGTAATAAACTACAGTCTTGCTTCAGAACTCGTGCGCACCAGAACACTACGCACCAAACTGAACGCTTGATACGGTTACTTTTTATGACATGCACGGTACTATATATGACGAAACAAACATGCAAGAATACAAATTTTACATAGCAATGAACATTGTTATTTTTAAAAAAATACATGCTTGAAGTAAACAGCTTTTAATTATAGCCATCATCTTCCTTATCTAAATTGCCACCTTCCTGCCAAATTTAAGGCCTGAAGAGTGTATAGTTCGGTCAGTTAGTCATGCCAAAGGTTGCAAGTTACTAAAATATATAATAGATGTGATAAAATTAGGCCTATATGAATGTGTTTATATCTATTGTTAAAATAAAAGCTGTGAATACGAAACATAAATAAAGAACGTGTACCCAAATAGACCATGAAGGGCGCAAAGTGGCGCGTTATCGTGCCGGCGCACTGTAGAGCCCAAACTCAAATTCAAACCAATCGGTTCAAATTTTTTCGAGATAGGTGTTTGTGACGTAATGTTTTATGGTTTTAACCCATTTGCCGACTAATCTTCGATCTTTATTTTCTCCCAAAGGCAAAAATGCACATACAACAGTATGGCCAAATACCCGACGAACCATATTCCATACCTGAAAGTACAGCCATAC
Organism: Onchidella celtica; assembly: GCA_963931925.1. NCBI lineage: Eukaryota > Metazoa > Mollusca > Gastropoda > Systellommatophora > Onchidiidae > Onchidella > Onchidella celtica. The sequence goes on along the minus strand of OZ007577.1, from coordinate 42,271,571 downwards.
TGTTGAACACTTTGTTTTGTTTCGCACAGATTGTAGTGTAAACCTTTTTTTTCTTTTTTAATTAGTCGGTCTACTTAGAGGTTCTTGTTAAAACAAAGTGCAAAGAGGCAAACTCAAAATCAGGCCAAAATCTAACCGCTCATTCTAAAAAAAAAAGGGGCACACTAACACACCAATAGTTTTAGCCAGAACTCAAAGGGTTAACCATGAAAAACACAGAGATTCAGAGAACGGGAATTCTTTTCTCTGTCAACACTTCAAACCACTCCTGTAAGTGTTTGTCTGTCCTGAATGTTTCACGGGTAAGAGACTGTACAATTTTGTTTGTGAACTCCTTAATTCCTCCCCCTTTCCCCGGTCCCTGATTTTCTCCCACCCCCCCCCCCCACCACCCACCACTACCACCACCAAAAGACCCACACTCCTATGGTACCGAAAAAAAAAACGTATATGCCAAATGTAGGTCAAATTCATGCTTTAACATCATCTTATAGAATGAAATGTGTTCTGTCTTTCAATCTGAGTAGTAAATTTGTAGGCCCACAACTAACAGCTTCTTTTGGACGTGACAAACTAGAAATTGACAAAGAATAAAGGGTCCCCTGAGGAATTCTGTTGACGCCCTACACTGTCTTTTTGCATATCAGCGCAACATACATAAATACAAGTCCTCCGAGTTGCCAGAGCCATATTTCTCCCATTTATTCTGATCAGTTTCGCTATCTATCTATCTATCTATCTATCTATCTATCTATCTATCTATCTATCTATCTATCTATCTATCTATCTATCTATCTATCTATCTATCTATCTATCTATCTATCTATCTATCTATCTATCTATCTATCTATCTATCCAAACCATAGTTTGGATGACAAGATCAGATCATTTGTCACACGTGGGCGACTGCAGATCCTAGAAGTCGAGACCCTACTGTCTCTGTACTACCCCAACGCCTATACTAATTCATGCAAGTTATGCCACCACCACTCGGAAACAGAATGCCATGCATTGAACGGGTGCACGAAATTCAGCGGCATGTATCAAGCAAGACACAACAGAATAATGGACATTATTGAAAGGAAGATCACTTATTACAATCGTAACAAAGAAGTACTAAAGGACACACTCATCAACCCATCAATGTTTGGATCAGATGCAACATCCTTTACCACCAGAGCAACACGTCCTGACATCACAGTTATGGACAATACTAATAAGAAAGTCCAGATCGTTGAAGTAGCAGTACCATACGACTGTTACATTGATAGACGTTATCAAGGCAAATTTGACAAATATTTCCCATTAGCCATTGAAATCAGTGCTATGGGATACCAATGTGATATAATAGTTTTAATAATTGGAAGTTTGGGAAATGTTCACAGAAGATTTATTACTGGGCTGAAGAAACTAAACATTAACAATTCAGAAAGTAAGTTCATATCTAAGTACTGTAGTATCAGTTCAGTTATTGGATCATTCAAAATCTGGAATAAAAGATGCAGGTCGTATAATAGGAATTATTAACTCTATTTAAAAACATGTTCCAGTTTTGTCCATCCCTTCCATAGAAGAGATAAAGTAAAGCCACCCACCATGGCACAATTTCCACTTAGATTTAATGTTTCGATATTATATCTGTACAATCTGTATTGTATTCACATGGAAATAAAGAATTTTTATCTATCTATCTATCTATCTATCTATCTATCTATCTATCTATCTATCTATCTATCTATCTATCTATCTATCTATCTATCTATCTATCTATCGATCTATCTATCTATCTATCTAGCTAGCTAGCTATCTATCTATCTATCTATCTATCTGACTGACTGTCTCTCTTTGTCAATATGCCATGCTGTGGTACTGTCTGTCTACAGGTCTGTCTGCCTGTCAATGTATCTATCAAAAGAAATCATTTATGGACCAGATACTGAAATCATAGCCTCTGTTTTTGTTTCCATTGTTTTGAATCGAATGGATGACCGAGATCTTGACCACCCTGAGATTGGACGCCTTTTCTTTCCCTAATCGCTGAGAAATGCCCATTTATTTCAATCATTTCTTGTATAGGCAGATTGGGCCTATTCTATTGAACTGTAGTAAACGTCACGGGCAATGAATTGCAGCCCGTCCACACCCAAGTGAGATGTCCTGATCGATTTCACACGGTTAACTGATTCTATGTGACTCGTTGGGCAGCGGCGTGGCCAATTTTGTCAAGGACGCGGAACTGTGGACAGTATAAGGAGCAATGGACAAGTAACGGAGGGGGAATGGAAAGTACCGGATTTTTTGTTGTTGTTGTTGATTTTTGGGGGGAAGAGGAAAAGAGTGCACGGGAACGACTGATAGGGAGAACGGGAGAAAGAGAAACAGACAAACAGACAGAGAAAGAGGGGACAGAGAAGGGGAGGGGGGAGACACAGAGAGAGACAGGGAGAAAGAAAGACAGAAAGGGAGAGAGAGAGTAGAGAGACAGAGACAGACAGAAAGATAGGCAGACAGAGACTGACGTGGAGAAGACAGAGACGGGGAAAGATAGAGGGGGAGTGAGAGAAAGAGAGAGAGAGACACACATACACGCAGAAAAAGAAAGAGACAAAGCCAGATTGACAAACACAGACAGAAAGAAAAGAGAGGCAGAGACAGACAGAAAGTACAAGGTGACACTGAGAAACAAAATAAAACCACATCATCAACTGCCTGAAACCTGAAGAGGTGAAATATTCAGGACCTGAATATTTTATATAACTGACACGTCCTTCAGTGGACCAGACTCATGTATCAGACTGACAGTCGCCGTTGTTGTTGTTATGGTTTTTTTTAATTCTTACCCACCCATATCGCTGGCCAACACTCATAAAATTCGTTTGTCCGTGTCAAAATATTTCCGGAAATACACAGCTTCAGACTTAACTATGGTCATTTCAGACTAATCTGCTGTTTCATGAAAAAGACGTATACCCCAAGAACAAAATTTTGCAGGTAATGCGAAAAAAACAAATTCGTGATACGCCTCGCTTTTTCTCTTTCTCTGTCTGCCAGACTTTTTTTTTTTTTATTTCTTTCCATAGTGGCGTTCACTCGCTCCCTATTAACCATTTCTTTCATTACCATGCCCCCCTCCCTCTCTCTCTCTTTCTCTTTCTCTTTCTGTCTTTCTCTCTTCTCTTTCTTTCTCTTTCGTCTCTCTCCCTCTCTTAATTCAGTTTCCATTTTTGTCGGGACCAAAAGAAACCATTTGTCTAGAAAATAATAACTCAGATAGGAAGATAGAGCACTTTTCATTCTATTCTTTGTGAAGTGTATTTGACTCAGACTAGCTTTTAATGGTCTTTCTCCCAGAAACCGCACTAACTGTACGGATTAGAATAAGAAGGGGTCCAAGTGTAATTTGCACTTAGATCACTTCTAAACTTCTAATTTGAACCCCCTTAATTATATGAGAGGATTAGAATTAGAAGTGATCTAAGCCCAAATGGCACTTTGACCCCGTGTACTCCTAACCTCCCTCAATTCTGTCCTCCACACAGATTTATGACGTCTCTCCGCCCCTGCAAGACATTCCTTCCTCTACAGCCAAACAGTTTTCGATGACGTCCAGCGATTGTCTTTCTTCAAGGGCCATAAAATAAGGTATCATTCTGCTACTGATCCTTATATGATAGGGCTGAAGTGATACGGCAAAACACTGTATTTTGCCAAACTCAGAATTTTACAACATTCGGAAAAAAAATTTCACGTTGTGCTCTGTTTTATTCTTTGTTTCAATTTCCGTTTTGTGATGACCAATAGAAACTGTCTTTCGTACAAAAGTATAACCCAGATAGAACGCTACAACATATTCCAATTTACCATACTACAATGGAGCTAGTGCGTCAATATGTAAGCACCTGAAACTTCCCGAACAAGTCACCAAAAACTTGAAATTTTGTACAATGCCTCAATTGTTAACGGTAGATTACTTGGACACGCTCATTTTTGACAAAATTCAGTCTTCAATATTATTATATTTACGGTTTTCATTTTAGCCACAAAAAAAAAAAAAAGAAATAAATTTTCATCCAGTAGAATGGGAAAGTTTGGTGGGAAATTTCGCCCTTCGCCTCTATTTACATATCGCGACCTTAGTTCTGGTTTGTTTTATCTCCATTTTCTGAAAAAACTGGAGATCTTTTAGTATATAGAAGAGATATAACAAACGCTCACTTTGACACTTGTTTAAAATGCGGAGTGGCACTTATCTAGCTGTTTCACAGTTCCGATTTATTCTAACTCCTTATCATAATACGAAAGCCGCAAACGTTTAGCGTCGTTTAATTTGTCAGTTGTGCAGAAAGTGGAGTTGTCGACCGGAAATCAATTCTAAACATCACATCTGTGTATTCTCTGAGTAAACTAGTAATAATAAAATGGTGTTCAAAAGTGAATTCGAACTAGGTTGACACATACGGTTTTTCGTCCCTGGCACTACAGATGGGAAATGGGGATATGACCTTCAAGGTTTTCTTCCTTTGTGTACGTTCAACAACAATCCTATACATAGCTCAAGTTTCTCGGACATTCGAGAGACGACCAGGCTCACTGACAGACTTACTCAGAAAGGTATGTATATTTGTTACTTTTCGCTAATTCTAAAGTGATAATATTTATATCACGCATTCAGACTGTGCATTTTAATGCCGCCAATCTTGATAATTCAAACAAAATAATAATAATAAAACAATAGTAATAATAATAATAAAAATTCAGCATTTGACATAAAGTAAAGGGTCTGCCATGAGGTAAGGAAATAATTTCGAAGGATTATAACATTATTTGTCATGTTCCACTCCCCGCCGCGCACATTTAATTTTTTTTTTAGTTGTTGGAAAATTGAAGTAAAGTATGGGACAAACAAGATCGAGAAACAATGATCTATAGACTTGGAAATTAAGGATCAGGCGGGACAGAAGGAGAATGAGCAGGCATGAGAAAGTGGATAAGCCTGCCCTTCTCTCTTTTTATCCCCTCCCCCCCCCCCTCTCTCTTTCTCTCTTTCTTTCGCTCTCTTCCTCATCCTGTGACATTGTAGCATTAGCGCAGGTTATTGAAGCAAGCACGTAACGTCACCCAAATACGCATTCCATAATCAGGTCACTTTGTTTTGACACAAACATCTGACGTCAGAGTGGTCAAACCTTAATCCTTTTTCACAGTCACAGTCAAGTGGCGCTCACGTTCCCCTAGCTTGGGTCATTTCGGCCGCTGGACACAGACATCATTATAGGACGTAGACTATTAGTACAGTCAATGAACTGCTTGAGGAAACGCTGACCTGTTTCTGTAACGTAATTCTACCTTAATGAGGGCGCTTTGTTGACTTCTCTGTTCCAACCAGATTGTTTTAATGTGTGTTAGATCAGAGGATCTCAAGCTGGCGACCCCTAGTTTCATTGCGTCTCAGATCAGAGGATCTCATGCTGGTGACCCCTAGTTTTAATGTGTGTTAGATGAGAGGATCTCAAGCTCGCGACCTCTACGTCGCACGCATGCCATCGACGAGACTGTTGTGGGCGTATTTAATTATCCGAACACTATGTTATTACCAGTTGAATAAATAATTATAAAAAAAATAAAACAAAAGCAACAAAAATAAAACGGACACACACACACACACACACACACACACACAAACACATGGGGTCGCCACAGGGCTTGAGTCAAAATTAATTATGTGCCCACAAACAAAAGACAGATGTAATGCAAAGCCCCACGCCAGGAACAAAAAAAAAAAAAAAGATAATTCAAAAAGAATTAAAAATGGAAGACATAAATATGTATAGCTCTCGGGTTTGACGTTGTTTGGCAGGCCTCTGTCTCTGTCTCTCTGTGTCTCTTCCTCTTCTTTCTTTCTATCTCCATTCGCCCTTCCTCTCTCTCACTCGCTCTCTCTCTCTCTCTCTCTCCTCCCTTTCTCTCTTTCTTCTTTCTTTCTCTCCCTTTCTCTCTTTCTTCTTTCTTTCTCTCTCTCTCTCTCTGTCTTCTTTCTTCCTCTCTCTTGGTCGCTCTCTCCCAACCCTTCTCTCTCTCTCTTTTCTTTCTCTCCTTTTTATCTCTCTTTCTCCTCTCCCCACCCACCCCCCCCCCCCCAATGGCTCTTGTAAAGTTATGATTTGAACTCCGCTCCCAATGAAAGAATTTTTACCACGAGCTTCCGAACTCGGTCCGTCATCAATTATAAAAATTCTGTGGCTCACAATCAGATGTCGTATGATAGGCTTTAAAGCAGGCCTAGGCATGTCAAACATGCGGACCGCGGGCCGCATGCGGCCCTTTAAAAGCAAAGTTGCGGCCCTCGTCAAGGTTTCTACAGTGCGAGCACATTTTATTTTCGTAATATATATTTTATATATTTTATCGTATTTTTTCGTAATATAAATGGCAATGTTTGGTTCTACCTATGTGTGTGAACAGCTATTTTCTTTCATGAAATCAACAAAAGCCTCTCAGAGAACAAGGCTGACTAATTCACTAATCAGCATTGACATCTTTGATCAAAGTCGGAACTGCACAGACACTTCAGCCGTACATACCAAAAATTGTCAGCCAAAAAAGGTGTCAAATAATAGTAGCAAATAATGTTTCAGTTTTAAACTGTTGTGTTCTTTCAACTATGTTTTTGTTGCTGTTACAAAATACGAAAATACTATGTCCTTAATGTTTTTGATCAAACTATCTTATTAGTTTGTATTCATGAATGCTGCTAAAACATTCGTATACATATTGTATGTGCATATTAAGCAACAAAATATCCTGCAGTAAATTTCATTCAATGACTTCAATTAGTTGTACTGTGTGCAAATATTTGCCGTGTGTGGCCCCCATGATGACATTATGTGACCCATGTGGCCCTTCGGGAACTTTCAGTTTGACATGCCTGCTTTAAAGAGTTTTGGTCCAGAAAGAGTCAAGTTAGTGTCCAGGGTACGGCTGAACTGGACTAATCCGCACATTATTAATGTACCGGATACTCTCGATTAACAATGTACTATTAATTTCCTATGTTTGCCTTTGACTGACCATTCCAGGAAGTTTACTGACGTCTTAGAGTGGACGAGAGAGCTTTCACAGGGCTGGGCAAATATACCTAGGTCTGGGGTTGGGATATTCGACACAATTATTCGGATATTCGTATAGCGATATTGTGTCGAATATTAATTCGAATACTTCTGAAGTTATTCCACACTCCGGTCTGCGAATTTTTTTTTCTTTTTGCAAGCAGTCGATTGGGAGACAGTTTTGAAATGCAGTACAAAGTCATGCTTCTGAAAATAAGCCTTATTACAGAGAAGGTTATGGAGTAGTGTAGATTAGTGTACAGGGACAAGGTGGTCTTGAGGCAAGGTTCTCGCCTCTCATAGCGAAGGTATCGGGGTTGATAAACGGTCGGTGCAGGCAAGTTGGGATTTTTGGGATTTTTCACATATTTTCCTGTCCCTGATCCTATGGGAGGTAGGATCGAGCATCTAGTCTTCTCGGATAATGAAGAAAAACTCGGAGGGTCCGTGTGCATGTTGCGCACGTTAAAGATACCTTGGCAGTTGGAAATTGAAAAAAGCAGGCCGAACAGCCGATGCCCGGGTGTCAGGATTAGGATTTGAATTGCCGTGCTAGGTCACGCATTGTTTATTACATGGCATCATTGATTTTAGCCAGTGCAAACGTCCTTGAACTATTCCCGTGGACAGTTTGTTTTTGTAACGCTTTTCTTAGAGATGGAAAGAAAGTGGGTCAGGATAGAACGAATGGATAAATTAACAGTGACGATGCAGTTTTCGACCCCGTGGTTTGGGTGTACCTTAACAGGGAAAGACGGGGCGAATAAGGAGTGAAGAAATTCGTACATAAAACGTTTAGGGTGTAGAGACTTTGCGAAAGGTTTTGACATCCTAGGTCTGACTTTGTCTGTTACTATTAATAGAATCTATTGGCGCTGCGAGCGGAGCTCGAAGTGGATGCACCAATCAAATTTGAGCAGTCACGTGAGTTGCAGAAGATAAGCGGGAGCATCTTTATGCTACCTCACTTCCATGTAGATCTTCCAGCTACGAGGGTTGTCGGCTAATACGGTTCAGCCAGAGAGAACCAACAGACTGTTAAGTCATGTCTATGTCCTGGATAGACAATGAAAATAATCCACAGCTATTTTCTCCAGTTCCCTGAAATCGTTTCAGGGAACCAATCGTAAGTTTCATCAAAATGATTCGAGATGATGTGAATCTGACCCTAACTTTCCAGTAGAAGTGCGATCAAAGGAATGCAAGACCATAAAGTTTTACTTGCAATTAAGATCTAGAAAGAGTGACTGATATACACATTTGTAAATTGTAATTGATGTGTCTGGATGAGGCTGGGGATTGCCAGCCCATCCTAGAGCAGATCTAGATCTATTTTAACTACGTCAGTGTGTCTTGACGGTTTGATCCTTTATAAGCAGTTAAATGAGTTAATATTGTCGTCTGAGACCTAAGTATATCATTTGTGAGATAGTAGGCAGTCTATATTTCTGAAGATAAATAATTACTAAGTAAACTGTGTATGAATCAGAATGATATAGAGTTTCAAATCTCTTAAGGATCTAGAGGAGATTTATAGTTATGTATTTTAGTATTTTCATTTGATGCTGCAATGTTGTCTTTTAATATGTAAACGATAGACGAAATTGTTAGGAATTTTAAGTAATAAATTTGTGGCCCTACAAGGTCCTTGATATAACCTACTCGAAATTGTTATTAGTGTATGTGGCATGGTATGGCAGAGTAATTTCTAAAACCTCTCGATATTTATTAAAAATGCAGTCGAACACGTAAATTTATAATTAACCATCCCCGTAAAACACGAGCACAGTAATCCCCATCTGTAACACCCTTCTTTGAACTCGTAACACTCGAGGACCCAGCTCGTAACACTGGAGAGGGACCCTTAAAGAACCTTAGATAACGCCATGCCACTTAGATAAATTATTTAATACCTATTGTATTTTTTATTCCATTATTTAATATTGTACTTTTGTAATATTATCTTTTCAGGTCTTTTATTATAGAGTTTAAACAATTTGTATTAATCCAATATTTTGTATTTCAATTTCATATGGTGAACTCATCCCATTGACCCGTGGACACCGGCGAGGGAACCCTTTCATCATCCAGTTTTACCTCAGACAGAAATACAGTTTTGGGCTTGGAGCTATGGATTGAGGATATTTAACATCTGAATTCCTCAAAAATAAAGATAAGTGATCCATCTATCTAACAGTCTTGGGGAGGGCGACGTACTTTCCGCTCTGTGTGTGTGTTCCAGGCCATTTTACTATTTACTATATGTTTAGTTTAAGTGCGGGAGGTTGGTTGGGATCATAGGTTAGCATATCTTCTTTGCCATTACGAAGGATATTGGAGGCCTTGGTGGCTATGTAAAATAACTCGGGGGGATTTGCTTCTCTGTGAATAGTTCTATTAGGGATCCATTATTCGTATAGATTGTGGCGTTCTTTTCCTTCCTCACTTTTCTTTAGGAAGATGTCTCTCCTGTTTTCTTCTTAAACTATCTGTAATATAAGTTAGGACTTGTAGGGTCTGTTTTCGTTCGTTTTACTTGTCAGTATAGCGTCCTGTTTTTTGTATTTCTTTTTGCTTATTATAAACTTTAAACTACTATACTAACATTGATATGTTTACAATATATGCCTGAGGTGTTTCACGTGCTAAAACCACGTTGAATTGTAATCTGGTATTGACATATGTGAGAGAGGAATATAATAATTTTTGGTTCACGTGACAATTTCACGTTGAAGATAGATCTAGAGAGAATAATTTTGCAGTGGTAACAGAAGACACTGCGTGTGCGTGTTTTGAGAAGAGAGAGAATTTTGAGAGTGTTTTGAGAACACAGAGATATTTCAAATTTGTCGTGTTGAGAGAGAGATATAGTTTTGATTCATCGCATTGAGAGAGCGATTCGTTTTTTGACAGTGATAACAGAGGACACTGGTTCGTCGCATTGAGAGAGACGTAAATTTTGAGAGTGATCACTCGAGACATTAATTTATCGCAGTAAAGGCGATATAATATAGTATTTTATTGCAGTGGGAGCAACGGATAGACGGCACTGCCTTACTAGAATTTATATTGAGAGAGAGAGAGATAAAGTGTTTGCAGTTTAAGTGATACTGCTTGTAATTTTCAGAGAGAGATAAAGTGTTTGCAGTTTAAGTGATACTGCCTATAATTTTGAGAGAGAGAGATAGAACGTTCTTTTCGCGAAGCAGTGCTAACATAAGACACTGAGTTAATATTAACAGTCAATAACTGTTCATATAATATAATTGATACCGCGATATACCTTAATAGTAGGTAAATACTTACTATTTACAGACTTTAACATATCATGGCTGAGTTTCTTAAATATTTAGAATCTGCCAAAGTTCTGGGCATACCAGAGGAAGAACGCGCCGCGTGGTGCGAACGACACGTACAACAAGACCGAGAGCGCGAGGATCGAAAAGAAGCAAGAGAAAGAGAAAGAGAAAAAGAAGAAAGAGAAAGAGAAAAAGAAGTAGAAAGAGAAAAGGAAAGACAGCATGAACTCGCAATGAAAAAGTTAGAGCAACAATCGCTTGTAACACCCACTACTGCCACCAATTCTTATGCTACTAAACCAAAACTACCACCATTTAATGAAAAACTCGACCGGATCGACGCATATTTACATCGGTTCGAGTTACACGCTAAATGCGTCGGATGGCAGCAGGCGATGTACAGTTCATGCCTGTCCAATTTATTAACAGGTAAGGCTTTAGAGGTATTTCACAGCCTTAAAGTAGAAGATGCCAACGATTATGACAAGCTTAAAACAGCACTGCTTAAGCGATTCCAGCATACCGAGGATGGCTTCCATCAAAGATTTCGCTCATGTAAACCTGAGCCATCTGAAAATTTCTCAACTTATGTCAATCGGTTGAAACATTATTTAGATCGCTGGATTGAGCTCGCGAACGTAACTACCGGAAATTATTCCCAACTTTACGATTTGGTCTTAAAGGACCAAATCTATACCGCATGTCATTCCGATTTAGTCGCCCACCTTAAAGAGAGGGCTCCGACATCCTCTGAAGAAATCACATCGTGCGCCGAACGATACGCGTCCGCCCACCCAAATCGTCCTTTGGCAAAGCCTTCAACTACAACACCGTGTTATGCCAACGTAGGCAAAGGAGCGCCAACCGGACACGATCGTTCAAGGCCGACTCGTCGTCAGGCCCCAAATTCACGCTTTCAATCAGAGCCGCCTTTTTGTAGACAGAGAGATTTTCCGAATCGAGGTAATGTATCCCCGCGTCGAGGATACCAGAGTTATTCTTTTTACGAGCCTCGCCCATATTATCGTGGCAACTATCCAGGCCAACAATATAACCGGCCTCAGGGACCGCCGCGACGAGTGCATTTTGATGATAATCATAATTATAATAGACCGCAGAGTCTTCCCTATCGTGGAAACGATCCTAATCGTACTATATGTTATAAGTGTAATAGGGTAGGCCACATACAGAGATTTTGTAACGTGAAATTGGAATCCGCAAATGCCTGCTCGGTTAAACCTACACTTTATGAGACTGACGGTCATTCTGAATCTTCATGACAATCAAAGACTATTCCAGTCATGTCCGCCCTACATGAACTGGGTGAATTAACATTTTACCAGGGCCGCGTGAACGCGATTCGCGCTTCTGTTCTACGTGACTCCGGATGCACGACTATCGGCGTTCGACAGTCACTAGTCCGTCCAACACAATTTTTGGACAAGGAGGTAACTTGTATTACTTTTGGCGGATCTGTAGAGCGATTCCGTCTTGCAGAAGTTTATATTGATACACCTTTTCTCACAGGTACTGTTACTGCATGTGTACTACCTAATCCGGTGGCTGATATAATCATAGGTAATGTACCTCAAGTAAATAAGTTTCCTATCGGTAACTTGGAAATTTGGACTCAGGATGAGAGTGTTGCTTGTGCGACAACACGCCTACAATCGAGTCGACGAGCAGACAGTCCATTGAGTAATCCTACTATTGAAGTGAACATAACGTCTAGTGCATTTCATGATGAGCAACATTCAGATCCCACATTGAAACATTTGTTTGCTAAGGTTGATCCTACCGCACCGGATACCTCTAAGTTTGTTATTAAAGATGACTTATTATATCGTAATTTTCAGAATAAGCGAGAAACCGTTATGCAACTTGTAGTACCGAGATCTTTTCGTCGCGACATTATTCGTCTCGCGCATGACACTTCCTTGGCAGGTCACCAGGGAAAGGCCAGAACTAAGTCTCAAATACTATCGCAATTTTTTTGGCCCAGTATTTACGCAGATGTAAACCGGTTTGTATCAACATGTGACGTATGTCAGAGACGTACTCCTAAAGGAAGAGCATCGCGAGCTCCTCTGCAGGAGATGCCAATGGTATCCAGACCATTTGAACGCGTTGCCGTAGATATAGTTGGTCCCCTACACAAGTCAGACAGAGGACATCGTTTTATACTTTCTGTCATTGACTACGCAACCCGTTGGCCAGAGGCCATTCCGCTAAAAGACATTTCAGCTGATCATATCGCTGAAGCTCTTATTACTGTTTTTTCGCGTCTTGGGTTTCCAGTTGAAATTTTATCGGACAGAGGTCCACAGTTTACCTCTGAGCTTTTTAAGAAAGTCTTGGAGTTGATCGGGATTAAACAAAGATTGACATCTCCATACCACCCACAGTCTAATGGCTGCTGTGAGCGTTGGAATGCTACCATGAAAAGTATGCTTGCACGAGTTTCCGCCGACAAACCGAGTGATTGGGATCGACAACTCCCCGCTATTCTTTTTGCATACCGAGAACTACCGAACGCATCGACGGGTTTTTCTCCCTTCGAATTATTGTATGGTCGTAAGCCGCGTGGTCCAATGGCCATACTCCATGATTTATTCGCCGGATCAGACACCGACGACAATGATACGCAGTCTGCATATCAATACGTTGTAGACTTGCGCCAGCGAATACTTAACGCATGTCAGCTCGCACAAAAATCTTCAGCTGCGCATGCTAGTCTTTATAAACAATATCGTGATCAAGGTAGCCGATTGCGAACCTTGACCGTCGGAGACCAAACTCTTGTTCTCCTTCCGGAGACCAAAAATAAACTCCTTCTTACATGGAAGGGACCTTTTAAAGTTCTTAGAAAGAGACTTTCTCGAGTAAATTATCTTATCAAGATTCGAGGACAGGACAAAGTCTTCCATATAAATATGTTAAAGCAGTACCTGTCCGACGATGATAATCGACAGAATAATCACCGAAATGTGGTTGCACAGGCCAATGCGGCCTTGGTTTCAGTTGACGATGATGATCCTATTAAGATAGAGAATTCAATACCCGCACTTCGATCTTCTGAAAACACTTCGGATGTGAATATAAATCCAAATTTATCTGAATCGCAAAGACAAGATTTAAGAGATTTGCTTAACGAGTTTACTACAGTCTTTACTGATCTACCAGGTAATACTTCCTTGGTACAGCATGTTATAAGATTAAAGACGGATATACCCGTCTTTGTGAAACCATATCCGCGTCCGCTGCACGCACAAGAGACTATAATAACCGAGGTACGTAACATGTTTCACCTGGGAGTGATAGAGCGATCGACGAGTCCATATAACTCACCCATCGTCTTAGTGAAAAAAAAAGATGATACAGTGCGTTTTTGTATTGACTATCGTAAACTTAATGAGGTTACGATATATGACGCTGAACCGATTCCCAACCAGGAGAATCTTTTTGCTCAGTTAGCGAGGGCAACGATTTTTTCTAAAATTGATCTTTCCAAAGGCTATTGGCAAATTCCGCTTGATGAGAATAGCAAGCAATATACCGCTTTTCAGACTCCGTTGGGTCTTATGCAGTGGCGCTATATGCCTTTCGGGTTAGTTACAGCCCCTGCTACTTTTGCCCGTATGATGACAATATTGCTCCAGGGTATGAATTCCGTATTGTCGTATTTTGACGACATTTGTATTTATGAAACCGATTGGTCGGGCCACCTTGCAGCCCTACGACAAGTTTTTATTGCTCTTCGTCGAGCTGGCCTTACGGCGAAACCCAGTAAGGTATTTTTAGGATATAATGAAAGTAATTTTCTGGGCCATACAATTGCCCACGGCGTTCAGACTCCAGATAACAAGAAGATAACTACCATCTTAAAGCTCCAACCTCCTCGAACTAAGAAAGAAGTTCGTAGTTTATTGGGCTTTCTTAACTATTATAGGAAATTCATTCCAAATTTTTCTTCGCTTACAGCTCCGTTATCGGACCTCACAAGAAAGAATTTTCCTAATAAAGTGAAATGGACAACCGAATGTGCTGATACACTTCGTACCGTTCAACAATTGTTTTCCACTTCCCCCATTCTCATACTTCCAGACATAAACCAAATATTTATTGTCCGCACTGATGCGTCGGACAAGGGATTGGGAGCTGTGTTATTACAGGAACGAGACGATACTTTGCGGCCATGTCTATACGCCAGCCGCAAGTTGCTGGATAGGGAATGCCGCTATGCAATTATCGAGCGAGAGTGCCTCGCTATCATTTTTGCTGTAAACGCATTTTCGAGATATCTACTTATGTCCGAGTTTATAATTGAAACGGACCATCGTCCGTTGTTATTCTTAAAGACTAACAGGGCTAAAAATGCTCGATTAACGAGGTGGAGTCTTGCACTCCAGGAATACCGGTTTGTTATCCGGTCTATCCCGGGCGGTGACAATTCCCAAGCTGATATTTTGTCACGTCTCATTTAAATTCCTATTAAAGAGTGTTGTGTCTTGTATTGGGGTTGGATAGTGCTTGTCCCCCTCAATTCTAGACGGTGGATGGATTCACATTTATCTTGTTCATTACTTTATGAACCAGTTTTACAATCCTTTTTTTTTTGTGAATATCCTTTTTCCACCAGCGTCATTCCTGACTGTGACCTGAACTTCTGGCAAACCTGACGCCCTTGTCAGCGGGTCAATGAGATGAAGACATGGCAAACCAAGCTACCAGAGCTACTGCTGCCATTGGATACCACAGTATTTTAATTAACAATATATTGTGTGTGAATGTGTATATAAGCAGCAATTGTGTGTGTTGACTATATAATTATAAGCCTATTCCTTCAGTAAGGCTTCATTATTTGATAATAGTTATACTTTAATCCAGCAGTATACAGTGATATACTCATTATTATTATAGATGTTTCTGAGAATTTTGATTGTGTGCAGTAAGAATATTTAAATAGAATAAATTCTATAGAACGTGGCATCAATAATTGTATGCTGTTTGTCCATCCAATATGCACGTTCCTAGTTAGATTTTTCTTCTCAAGCTTAAGACTCATTTTTCTACAGTACTACTTAAGCCCCTACCACAATAACTTTGAGATTTCTTGGATCTTATCGTGTAAATTTTATTTAAAATTTTCACTGGGGTGGGGGATATGTCAGGATTAGGATTTGAATTGCCGTGCTAGGTCACGCATTGTTTATTACATGGCATCATTGATTTTAGCCAGTGCAAACGTCCTTGAACTATTCCCGTGGACAGTTTGTTTTTGTAACGCTTTTCTTAGAGATGGAAAGAAAGTGGGTCAGGATAGAACGAATGGATAAATTAACAGTGACGATGCAGTTTTCGACCCCGTGGTTTGGGTGTACCTTAACAGGGAAAGACGGGGCGAATAAGGAGTGAAGAAATTCGTACATAAAACGTTTAGGGTGTAGAGACTTTGCGAAAGGTTTTGACATCCTAGGTCTGACTTTGTCTGTTACTATTAATAGAATCTATTGGCGCTGCGAGCGGAGCGCGAAGTGGATGCACCAATCAAATTTGAGCAGTCACGTGAGTTGCAGAAGATAAGCGGGAGCATCTTTATGCTACCTCACTTCCATGTAGATCTTCCAGCTACGAGGGTTGTCGGCTAATACGGTTCAGCCAGAGAGAACCAACAGACTGTTAAGTCATGTCTATGTCCTGGATAGACAATGAAAATAATCCACAGCTATTTTCTCCAGTTCCCTGAAATCGTTTCAGGGAACCAATCGTAAGTTTCATCAAAATGATTCGAGATGATGTGAATCTGACCCTAACTTTCCAGTAGAAGTGCGATCAAAGGAATGCAAGACCATAAAGTTTTACTTGCAATTAAGATCTAGAAAGAGTGACTGATATACACATTTGTAAATTGTAATTGATGTGTCTGGATGAGGCTGGGGATTGCCAGCCCATCCTAGAGCAGATCTAGATCTATTTTAACTACGTCAGTGTGTCTTGACGGTTTGATCCTTTATAAGCAGTTAAATGAGTTAATATTGTCGTCTGAGACCTAAGTATATCATTTGTGAGATAGTAGGCAGTCTATATTTCTGAAGATAAATAATTACTAAGTAAACTGTGTATGAATCAGAATGATATAGAGTTTCAAATCTCTTAAGGATCTAGAGGAGATTTATAGTTATGTATTTTAGTATTTTCATTTGATGCTGCAATGTTGTCTTTTAATATGTAAACGATAGACGAAATTGTTAGGAATTTTAAGTAATAAATTTGTGGCCCTACAAGGTCCTTGATATAACCTACTCGAAATTGTTATTAGTGTATGTGGCATGGTATGGCAGAGTAATTTCTAAAACCTCTCGATATTTATTAAAAATGCAGTCGAACACGTAAATTTATAATTAACCATCCCCGTAAAACACGAGCACAGTAATCCCCATCTGTAACACCCTTCTTTGAACTCGTAACACTCGAGGACCCAGCTCGTAACACCGGGCAAAATTAAATATAATTTATCCCTACCACTCCCCCCTCCACCCCCCCCCCCCCAAAATACCGCCACGTATCTGCTCCAGTTGTAACTAGACTGCAATGACACTCAAGGCAAATTTCCCAAATGGCATTAGAGAAATAAACAAAATACAACAAAAAAATACAAAAAATAAAGAAATACAAATTATTGGAGGGTAGAAGCAAGAGAAATACACAGAAGTATTATAATGTCTTTGGTTGTATTTCTTGGATGAAACGCCCAGGTATTCGACCCATCGATATTGCTTCGAATAATGCAGTTCGCATAATTCAACCCAGCACGACCCGGATCGTATTTACGGGTAGAGTAACCTTACTCTAACGTCATTGTTTGATAACTTTACTGTACTGTGACCAAATAGTTGGGCGTGTGTGCCTGTGTGCGTTTGTAGGGTCTCACTAACTGGACATTCGCCTGAAGTCTCAGAACAGAAGTGGCCAAAGGATTATTTGGTTCCTATTAGTATCCCTTCAATTTCAAGAATATCACAGGTCAGTTCATGATACCTTTAAATGCTTTTTATTGTATTTTTTTAACTGTGCTGTACTGATCAATTAATCAGTCCAAATATTACGAAAACTACAGTAAATCAGTGGGGTTTTCGAATCTTACGCACACTGACTAACATGCTGCGCTCCAAGAATCCAAGTCTACATTCGCACCTAAGTGCTCGTATTGGTTTTACATTCTCCTTTTTTAAAAATTTCATCGACTGTCCTATTATTATCTGCGCAAAGACCGCATCGCCAATTTTATAAATTTTACAGGAGAGCGATTTGAAAGTTTGACATGAAGTGTCAAATGTCTGTTACTACCTTTAAATCCTCACCAATAATTAGGTCAATTAATTCGATAGTGGAATTCGCATCATGTCAAAAAATAGTACTTACCAAGGCGAAATAAAATATGCCAAAAAAAAATAAAAAAATCGAAAACTTTCGAGTTACGGTGTTTGTGCACATACCCCTCGATTTGTTCAAAATCAATTCTTTTATTGGTTCAAGTTCCCAGTCTGTTCATGTTTTTCCTTGATAAAGGTAAATATACCGGAAGCTTGATTTGTCTTCCTTTTTCCCTCGCGTTTTAATCGCTTTCTCTAATATTTCTGTCGCGAGGCTTTGCTACATACAACTTTTTCTTTTTACCAAGTTTTGTCTTTGATCAAATCAGTGCTTTACATTAACAGTCTCTCTCTCTCTCTCTCTTTCTCTCTCTTTCTCTTTTTCTTTCTCTCTCTCTCTCTCTCTCTCTCTCTCTCTCTCTCTCTTTCTCTCTCTCTTTCTCTATCTGTCTTTCTTTCTCTCTCTCTTTTTCTCTGTCTCTTTCTCTCTCTCGCTCATTCTCTCTTTCTTTCTTTTTGTTTTCATTCTATTATATTATCTTATGTTATTTTACGATTATTACTATTTATTTTAGACTGTCAGATGTGCACGACGTCTTTCTCTTTTTGTTTGTTAAAAAAAAAAAACCGAAGCAAGACAAAACAAAAACAATTATATTCTTTAGAAATAAGCTTTATAACTTAATACAAGCGTGAATGCAATCAACTTTTGGGCTCCATTACAACTCAAATATGTTCATACTAGTTTATCTATGATTCAGTTGTCACCACACGATTACCTCATTCGCCTTTTCTATTGTGCCATTAGGAAAAACTGTGCAAGCCAAATACAAAATGTTATAGGATTCTGCGCCCTGCTCCATTCTTTGTTCAGTTTCCATTCTGTGGTAACTAAAGAATCCATTAGTCCTTTCAAAGTTATGGCCAAAAATGGACTAAAGAGCATTATTCTATGCTATAATGTTAAAAATCAGTTTGACCTAGATTGGCGAATAATAGTTTTATCAAAGATACTAAAAACGATAAGATGATACACTGTCTTCTTCACCCCACCCAAAAAATGGTGCACACACAATTTGCGCGCTGATCGGGGGCGGGGCCCACTGCGCATAATATAAAAAGAATGCTTGATATAACTAGATCTAGTAACTACCCCATTCTTCGAATGGTAAAAAACAAAGCTCACCACTCCAGACTGAAAGGAATCAGCACAAAGACATTGATGTCGAGACACTTTGGGTCATCCACATAAAATCGGCGATCAACAGATAGATAGGATAGTATTACAGTAGTACACAGTGCACAGTAGTGCGCACCGAGCATTTTTCATGGGCCCATGTGTTCGTAAAAAATGATCTAAATATTTACACACAGTTTTCTTGGTATGAATGAATGGCACTCACCTCATTTATATAACACTATACTCGGTATCACTATCAAAGTTTTCTTGGCGTGGCTGGATCGTGAACTCTAGTTTACATTTCCGGTAAGAGGCGGAAATGGCGAAATTGACGGAAGTACATTATAACGTCGTATTCGCAATCATGAATTGATAACTGATAATTATAACTGAATTTCTGGGAAAAGTAAAGAGTTTACTGAAAAAATGAGCTCGACACGTACAGGCTTAATAAATTTTACATACATGTGCCAAGTTTCATTTCCCTACGTTGCGTAGTAAAAAAGCCTTTTGTCACAAATCCCAGACTGGGAGATGTACTTATTATGACAGGACAACAATCACGAATGAACAAGTATAACACTTAACAAAACAACCAAACAGACTCACACATTTATTATACATAAAAATAAGATATACGTGCATTACGTTATTCAATTCAACTACCATCCAATGGTCAGCATTCCCGACATTCATTCCTCTACGGGTCCACAACCCGATAATACTTTCTAAAATATGCTCTGGCCTCAGCCTCACATCTATATATATATTACTTGCTGGCCTCTCTTATTGGCTCCTGCTCAACCTAATCTCCGTATCTCAATCTCCCCTCGAGGTCTTAATAGCACATTAATATTTCAATAGCACATTATATTCTCAATGGCACATTAACATCTTAGTAGCACATTAACATATTAATAACACGTCCCTGTCTGTGGCCAGACTGCCACGACTCATGTGCTCCCGCTGTCCTGCGCGACAGCTTCACTCAGGCGGCCTGTGGGTAGCCTTCTGCCCGACCCCGGCACAAGTCCGCTCACCGCGGGTGGCGTCTCTGCCCGACCCCGGCACCAGTCATCACTGGAAAACAAACAATCTCCCGATTGCTTTCCCACGTCTGTCCCCTTGGACCTCTTAACTTGCAGTGACTTTTCACTACACAAGATTTACCTCATCGCCTTCACTTTACTCACGTCTTGCACGCTTCCACGTTAACTAACAGAAGTCAATATAGGTGAGCAGCCTCATTATCCCGTGAGTCAATCCTACACTTCCATGCCCCCGTAATCCTTGAATCTCGCTCACTCCACTCGTGACATCATCCCCCACCCCAAAAAAATTAATGCAATTAATTTCCAAATCGCATCAAGATAAATGTCAACGAGTGAGCGTGAGCGATATTTACGTAAAAATGACCTACTCGTGCCCATAGCACATATGATCCCGAAATCAGGGGAAAATATGGTGATCAATTTGCCCTGCACTATGCATATATGTATCACATCATCAATACCTAACTAAAACATAATACCTAATACAGAATCAAAATCACTCAACCTATCAACCATTCCTCATATAATATTTATAATGTCAATATTTTAAGATCGAAGAAACGTTCACACAGATCACTGTCAATGTTCATATGTTTCCCAATTTCTGCTGATATACGTTTCCAATTGTGCACAATCTGCGACTCTTCGTTGTTCTGTCCGTCGAATGTTCCTGTCCCCCGATGTGCAAGCCACTGAAATCTTCACCTAGGCTCGACTAAGGTAGTCGGCGATATGATTGCTGGTTCCTGGAATCGGTTGAATGACGAACGTATACGGCTGTAAAGCCAATGCCCATCTAGATAAGCGAGGGCTGGATGAACGATTCTTAGACAAAAACGTTAGTGGCTTGTGGTCTGTCTGGATGTAGAATTCTCGTCCCATCAGATAACGTCCTAATTTTTGGACGGACCACACAATGGCAAGACACTCCCTCTCTATTACAGAATACTTCCTTTCTCTCTGCAATAACTTTCGACTGACATAACATACAGGATGGAAACATTCGTTCTTCTCCTGTAGAAGACAAGCGCCGATACCAGAGTCCGATGCATCTGTTCTGAGGATAAATTTAGATCGAAAATCTGGCAATATCAGAATGGGTGACGATGATAATGCTGTCACCAATTTATCAAATGCTGTCTGACAAACAGACGTCCACTGGACCTTATCGGGCTGTCCCTTCTTAGTAAGGTCAGTACGAGGAGATGACAAAGAGGAAAAGTTAGGAATGAACTTCCTGTAATAATTTAAAATTCCCACTAAGCTTCTCACTTGTTTCTTTGTCTTAGGGATTTGCAACCCTACTAATTTCTCAATTTTTGTTATTTCAGGTCTCTGAATACCTCTACCCACGAGATGTCCTAAGAATACTATTTCTGGACATGCCAAATCCATCTTTTCGGGTTTAGCAGTTAACCCAAAATGACGCAATCGTTTAAAAATTACTGTTAGTGTCTGAATATGTTCAGACCATGACGACGTATGACACGCTCCACCGGTTTCGTCTGAGCACACAGATACTCTGGTCTCTCATAAAATCTCTGTAGCATATTAACATGGAAAACCTTAACTGATCCATCAATCTGAATAGCATAATCTACCTTCGAAACGACTCGCTCAATAGTATACGGACCTTTCCATGTCATTAATAACTTATTATGATCCGTAGGTAATAACAACAAAACCTTGTCTCCTGGCTTAAAAATTCGCAGTTTGGATCCTCTATCTTTATAGTTTTTTGCTCTTTTTGAAGCGATACTAGAAGCTTCTTCCGCACTAGTGCGCGCTGAAGATAATCTCTCACAACTGGGACACTTAGAATACTGTCCGCCCACGTTGTCCGATGTAACACACGCGGCCGCACGGTGAAACTTACTAGGGGAACACTGAGTGGAGCCACTATGACTGCCATCCACATTTGCCGCTATCCTTCTTGCAGGACAATTAACCCTGATGTGACCTGCTCTTCCGCAGTTCCAACATTTCGCGGCCCTACAATCCCGAGAAAAATGCCCTACGCGTCCGCAAGTCCAACACTCCGCTCCCTGTGCTCCGCAAGACCTGGGTCCCCGTGACCCATCGCGACCGGAACTAAAGTCCCTCTGCCGTCGATCATCGGCAAAGGTTACGTAACGCCCTCGGCCATTACCGCGATCTCGCCCTCCTGCTCGATCAAACTTACCGGCTCCACATGCAGGTGATTGGCAATACCCCCTACGTGGGACCTGGGCTTGCCCCTTAAAGCCACCACGCTGACGCGACCTGTCTCTACTATGTCCTGTAGGCGACCCCTCAACCAAGGCGACGTAACCAGCATCCTGCACGTACGCCCTCGCCACTGGTTTGGACGGATGTGCCGTACGGTATGCTTCCGCCAACTTTGACGCTTCCTGTACCGTCGCGGGTTCGTTTTCCTTAAGAAAAGCCACTAGATCCTTATGGCACGACGCGTATAGCTGGTCACGGATCATTAGGTCCTTTAATTTAACAAAATCTGTGCCAACGTGCGACAAGTCCAGCCAGTTCGCGAAATACTCCGTCAATCTAGCGACGAAGGCAGCAAAGTCCTCCCTGGTATCCGCACGTGCTCGCCTAAACTTCTCCCGGAAATATTCCTCCGTACGCGCAAATCGGCGAAGCAGCAAAGACTTCAGCTTATCGTAATCATGTACGTCTTCGCGCTGTAACTCTTTAAAGTAGGTTAACGCTCGACCCTGCAATAAGGACGCCAGGTAGGTGGACCATAATTTCTTATTCTCCCCCCATTGCAGTTGTGCATTTAGCTCGAACCTGTAGAGAAAGGCGTCTATATCGTCCTTCTGGTCGTCGAACGTAGGCAGCTTAATCCGAACACCACTCTTATTTTGTCCCTGCCGCTCAACTGTTTCCGTTGGCGCATTCTTCTTGCTCTCCAATTCCGCAATTTTTACTTGCGCCTCTCTCTCCTTTAACTTTAACTCCCTTTCCTGGGCCCTATCTTTAGCTTCTCTCTCCCGCTCTTGAGCCTCTTTTTCTCGCTCTCTATCTTTAGCACGCTCATCGCGCAATTCCGCTTGCTGCTCCTTAATCCAGCTACGTAGCTCGACGCCTTCAAGGCCAAGTTCCGTACCCACTTTCATTAGTTGCTGGAGCTCCGCCATTTCACGGATTTATAATTATATAATTTGAAATATAATAACTGTCTGTGCAGCTACCATAAACGACGCGACCCGAGACCTGAAATTATGCCACTACAATAACAACCACTATTTTCAAATGCAATTCAGAAAAATACCTAACTGAACATGCTCATACTCTCTAACTAATTCTATGTTCATAAAATGTATAGCACTATTAAGTAATAAAAGAGAATAGAAAATACAAGGATGAGGAAATTCAGTAGAAGGACCACAAGGACATCAAGGACAACGAACCAGACTAGGACGAAGACTTTTTAAAAAATATATAATGAGAAAAAAAATGCAATCTAACTACGCCGATTACACTACAAGGTACGAACAAGAACAGAGCCTGATAAAAAGAACGTATCTACAGATAGGTAAGAGAGGGGACAAGAGAATACGTCTTCCTGCAGAACAGAGAAGATATCGACGCTACAACTAAACAATCACAAAGCCCTAAAGAACTGTTCACTGTGATGAACGAAGTTCCCAAGTTTACCACACCTTTTTAAAAGGATAAACTAAGTTCAACACAGCAAACGAAAACAGCAAAAACAGAGAAAAAGACAGATTAAAGGAACAGCCCACAATCCAGGGCACAAAAATTTTGACTTTTACTTAACTTTCACGACTGCCGGAGCTCTGGCTGCTTGCCTCCTCAGGCTGGCACACACACACCCTGCAAAAATCAAGTAAACATTAATGCATATTCATAACAATACATGCATCAGAACATATTCATAAATATACATAAATCATATCATCATGAAATTCCCATTCATCCAACGAACAAAAGACAACAGCACAAATCCCTACCACAACAGAAATACAACTAGATATGACGAATAGGCAATGTCAAAATGACCACAGGTAAACTGGACGAGCCCCCACTGTCACAAATCCCAGACTGGGAGTTGTACTTATTATGACAGGACAACAATCACGAACGAACAAGTATAACACTTAACAGAACAACCAAACAGACTCACACATTTATTATACATAAAAATAAGATATACGTGCATTACGTTATTCAATTCAACTACCATCCAATGGTCAGCATTCCCGACATTCATTCCTCTACGGGTCCACAACCCGATAATACTTTCTAAAATATGCTCTGGCCTCAGCCTCACATCTATATATATATATTACTTGCTGGCCTCTCTTATTGGCTCCTGCTCAACCTAATCTCCGTATCTCAATCTCCCCTCGAGGTCTTAATAGCACATTAATATTTCAATAGCACATTATATTCTCAATGGCACATTAACATCTTAGTAGCACATTAACATATTAATAACACGTCCCTGTCTGTGGCCAGACTGCCACGACTCATGTGCTCCCGCTGTCCTGCGCGACAGCTTCACTCAGGCGGCCTGTGGGTAGCCTTCTGCCCAACCCCGGCACAAGTCCGCTCACCGCTGGTGGCGTCTCTGCCCGACCCCGGCACCAGTCATCACTGGAAAACACACAATCTCCCGACTGCTTTCCCACGTCTGTCCCCTTGGACCTCTTAACTTGCAGTGACTTTTTACTACACAAGATTTACCTCATCGCCTTCACTTTACTCACGTCTTGCACGCTTCCACGTTAACTAACAGAAGTCAATATAGGTGAGCAGCCTCATTATCCCGTGAGTCAATCCTACACTTCCATGCCCCCGTAATCCTTGAATCTCGCTCACTCCACTCGTGACACCTTTGCGGTCGCAAAGTTGGGCCCAAGCTCCATTATTATATGATGGTAAATTTATGATGCAGCATTGTAACAGTGCTACTGCGACTAAAAAAAAAGAAAAAATAGCCTGAGTTCTCCCATAGCGATTGAGGTTATAATTCCACAATAAGTGACCGTCAATCAAGCCCTATAGCTTTTGCTGAACAGTGAACAAAATTCAATGTTTTCCCTATTTGGCTTTGTAAAATACGGCACTTTTCATGACATTCGCGCGTTTGCCTCTAGGTGACTGTGCGAAATCTGTGCACGCTAAAAGCACCAGCTGTCTTATCTTGTCAATTCTAGTATCTTTGGTATAATTAACTAGCGGACCAGGACAAGATAAATAATTTTGCAATTTCTTTGTACCAAACCCAGCCAAATTATCTAGATCTAGATTACATTAATAACGGCACTTAGATTCAAGGTAAAGACAATTAAAAACTATTATCATCCTAGCAGAATACCCACATAATTATGGTAAAGCTGAGTTTCGACCAGCAATTAAAAAGAGGGAAAGGACGAAAAATTGATCATACAATTCAATTATACTCCAGGAAAATGTTTTTCTGTATCTGTGGCTCAAAAAAATTGTAAACCCAAATGGCGGACACGGTTTTGTGCAAAATATATGTGTCCACGTAATTCATCGTCAAAAATTGGGGCAGTACACAACATTTCATAATTTTTTATGACGTAGACACGAAGTTTTAGGTGCTTACATGTTCATAAATTAATAGTAACAGCTCTCTGTCTCTCTCTCTCTCTCTCTCTCTCTCTCTCTCTCTCTCTCTCTCTCTCCCCACCCTCTCTTTCACTTTCTCTCTTTCTCTCTCTCTCTCTCTCCCTCTCTCCCCACCCTCCCACCACCCTCTCTCACTTTTTCTCTTTCTCTCTCTTCCTCTCTCTCTTACATACTTGCGAATATACTTTCATCTACAAAACACACAAAGGCTTGAGGGATAAACATTTTATAGGGTGTTCTCTCCTAAAACGCTGGTGTTTTTTCCTGAGGTGGGCAATTTGGGCATGCCAGACTGTATCAATAAGTGCTAAGCCAGGTGTCGATTATTATCTTACTTTCACTGTCATGTTTAAGACGCCGACATTCACCTGGGTGTTATTATTGAATGAACGAGCCGTATTAATTACCCAATCGACCTCATTAATTATTCATGATCGGTCAAAGACCAGAAAGGTGAAGTTGATCGTAAAAGCGGTCATCGAGCCGAGGACGTGTAGAGTTCTCGAGGAACTTGGCGAGTTATCAAGTTGAATGCTGTTATGATAGATTTTATGTTAAGGCAAATGCTTCGAGGAAAAATATGCGTACAGTAAAGTCAATTAGTTGGATTGATTTGAAGTCAAAATTTGCATTCTATACTCTTAATATAAACGTTGTTATTAACGTGTTTTCACATGTACGGAAACTGGAAAACCCCTTCAAATAGTGAAATAGAATGTTTTTTCATGTGTACGGAAACCCCATTTCCATTTACGTACCGTACACATGAAAACAAGGCTTCATTGCTTTTTGAACGATTAGTATAGGATTGTTACGTAGTTGAAGCTCTGCTCATTCGTATAATTGGTATTTGTTAGTATTAGTTTTGTTGCTAAATAAGTCAGATCAGTGGCATTGTTCTATCATTGTGCTTGTGTTGTTTATTTCGGTGTTGTTGTTATTGCTGTTCGAATTATTAGAACTGGCGATGCTGTTATTGCTGGTGCTGTTGTTGTTCTCATCCTTCTTCTTCTTCTTCTTCTCTGCCTCTTCTGCTTCATAATTGTCATTGTCAGTATTGCTAGAGATATTAAACATTATACTGTCTGAAATACTGAAATGTCTACTGGCTGACTGATAGTGTCTCCCTTGATTCTCGTATGATTTTTACATGACTTCATAGGAGAGAATGAGAGGGAGAAGGAGAGAAAGGGGGCGAGGGGGAAAGAAAGGGAAGAGAGAGGGAGACGGGGGGGAGAAAGAGAGAAAAAGAGGGAAGAGACAGAGAGGGGGTGAGAGTGACTGGGCAGCGAGAGAGAGAAAGGGAAGAGACAGGGAGGGAGAAGAGAGAATGAGAGAGTATGTGTGAGAGAGAGGACACAGAGAGAGAGAGAGAGAGAGAGAGAGAGAGAGAGAGAACTATTTCATTCCAAAGTGATTTGGGGTCATTGTATGAAAACAGACTCTGTGTAAAAGTACTCCATTATTATCATTTTAATATTATTATTATTATCATTATTGCTTCTATTAACGTAACATACTGAAATGAATCCAACCACTTAATGCGCAATTCGTCTTGCCCCAAACCTCAAAATTATTAATTATTTGTAAATTATCTGAACTATTTTGACACTCCGACCCCGATACCGAACTGTTGACATTCCGCTCTCGTAAAGTAGATAAGCACATTACGTGTCATAGTGCCGGAATGATGTAACGAATGTAGCCAAGATAATACAATAACATAGAGCTCGGGAGGGGGGAGGGGGGAGGGGTGTCCAAAAAACAAAAACAAAAATCTAAGGTTGGCGTAAAGATACGATTGAAAATGGTTGGTGGGGTAAATAATATAATCAAACCTTTGAAGTGGAGACAGAAAACGTTACGTTTAAAGATACGTTAAATTAGCATTTAGGTTCTAAACATACGATTTCCATTCATTTTGACCAGTGTTTCTTAAGGTGGGGCACACGCCCCACAGGTGGGGCCTGGCAATATTTCGGCGGGCCGTGGGACTTCAGAATGGGGCGAAGGGGTTTTTCATAGAAATCTTAGTTTCATAGTGTATTTTACCTTAACTGTATAGATAAACTTGTTTGTTTATGTCACGTTGGTAGTTTCCTTGTTTAGCTAGGATTAAAACATCGAACTTCACAGACACACGAGTTGAATGGTTCTGCACAACTTAGCCGGTCATACGCGTTCTTGGTGGCTAGATACACAAGCGGTGAGGTACACTACCAATGACAGCAATTATTTTTTTTTAACCCTTTTTATAGGTACTGTATACTAACTTTGTTCGACTATGATAAGGCGTATGTTTGTTTTTTGTTGTTTTAAACTTGGAGTGGGGCATGTTACAACAAAAACGGGTTGAGAAACAATGGTTTTGATCCTTTAGAACTCAAGTGTTTTATATTGAAACACATTAGCCAATATCCTTTGTACTGCATACTTGTGGTATAGGGCGCTTTCAGATTTATCACCAAGTGTTGTTGTCGTATGAGTTCGGGGTATGTCATTTTTGCATTGATTTGAGTAAGTTTATTCGTTTACTTTTGAAACGGCAGTTCTGTCTAGGTGGCACCGGATTAAGGTTACAATTCGACATACTAGTCAAGGTCTCTAATTTTTACCTTAGGTCTAAGATAACTTTACTTAAGTTGTTTAGCACTTAGGGTACCGGTAGCAGTTGCATATTTTTTTAACTACTGGGGGAAAAAACTGCTATAAATTAATAATCAATATTTTCCTTGCCATTGACACTATCTTCTGTCATGTGATAAGAAACAAGACATCTGTATCTTCGTGTCATTAGCACAGAAACCTGGGCGCCAGCGATTTTTCCCCGGTTTTTTTGGTGTTTTTTTTTATCAAGGACTCTCAGTTTCTGAAGATTTGGGAAATTTCATTTTCCTATTTTGAGGCACCCGACATGAACTATAAATAAATAATTAATATTGACCACAGCAGGTAGGGGTTCAGTGCTGAAATTGCAAAATTTCAGTGACACGGAGGGCGAAATCAGCATCTACTGTTTTTACATGTCATCAGTGTTTGTGGCCTCCCAGCAGTACTTTCCATTTAAAATCAGTACAAATCTTGTTCTACTGTTTGAATCCAGAAATTTTGGCTTGTTTTTGTGCAATTAAAGTCACATGGAACAAATAAATTTCATCGCTGCGTTGCTGGCTGAAGAACACCAGCTCAAGGCAAGAAGGCTCGATGTAAAGCCAAACGAATTTCCGAATGGCCAAATTTGATAAATTTGACCCGGAAAAAGGCCAAACTGACAACCCTAGCGGCCGTCCTGATCACTTTATACAAATACTACAATCTTCCAATCTAGAGGCCACTATCTCACCGCTATTCTAATGTGCATATTCTGATTTGCTCATTATCAAAGTTCAAACAAACGGAAAGATAACTGCAGCTCGCGGAGTTACAAAGTTATCTATTGACATGTTTGAGGGATCTCCGTATCTAGGATTGCATGCTTGAATAAAAATCAAAACATATTTATGAAATTCTACTTCGCCGTTACCTCAAGCTGGTGGCGAACTGAGTCCAGTCTGTTTTGCGTCCTTTTTGACTAGAAAATGCGCGAAGTTTCTCTTTTCCACCAGCTGACTCAAGACAGTCTTGACGCGCCCTGAACAGTGAGACAAACTTGTATCGGTCTCGCAAGTGAGTGAAGTCCCGGGGGCCTTGAAGCCTGAACTGTTATGGATCACCTTAGAGATCAGCAACAATAGGGCAACATACAACAAGGTTCAAAGGGCCTCGCAGCCCTTGCATGAACCTCGGCGCTGTTCACTCATTAAAACACGTTTCTTGAGGACCGTTCCGGGGTTAGGGGCCTGGAGCTTAAGCTTCATTGGTTTCATTGTAGATCCGCCACTGTCCACATCTCACACTGAAACCGAGATAAAACTGATTTGGACTCAGTGTGTCACCAGCCTTAGCCATAATCTCCAGCAGTTTTTCCCCCCAAATCCACCAACGGTTAAACCAAACCTGATAGTTTGAGATCCGCTGGCTATGACATTCGGCAACAAATAATAGAACTGTCTCGTGGTGCAGTGGGCAGATTTCATTGTAACTGGTTCATCGAATAAGCACGCTGGAAGACCAACCCAGTTAACAATGTTACATGGCTATACGTGGGTGGCAGAACTTTGTTTCTCGAGGGCTTCAGTTGAGTGTTATTAGACGTGATGTGGACATAGCATGAACCAAGAGTGACGTCCTTAACGGCAAGTGACATGTTGTACAACGTACCAGCATGATGAAAATAATATCTGTGATTTTTTAAATTTTTGTTTGGAATAGTTTTCATTGGCAAAATGATATCGATGTCTAAAGTTTATTCTGAAAACGACTCTTTGCTGTTTCGTACTGCAAAAGACAGCATTTTGTGCACTTACTACTTTGCAACAAAGACTTCATTTGAACTAAGCCGACTAAGGAACTCTGCACAGAAAATGATGATGTATTTTTTATTTTTTTTTTGTGAGCAAAGATGGCTATATTGTAAATTATGTATACAAGTGGCCCGTAACGCCCGATGATCTCAATTACAGTTTTCTGTTTGGTTGTTGTTGTTTTTTTTGGTGGGGTCACGCGATCATGAACCCCCCAAAAATGTAATCGTAGAACTACAGATGATAATGCCTTTTGGCGATTTGAAGACCACAGAAGAAAACCCAACAATAGTCACCAAATGTGAACTTGAGAAAATCTATTATTAAAAGTTTGAAAGTCTCTCTTTTCTAACTGAAAGGGTGATGTTTAATATTTTGTGATTGCAGTTCTTTTTTCAAATATGAGTTTTGCAGAGATAAGCCTGATGTAACAAATTTATAAGTAGGGCGAACGTCACTTTTTTTGTAGTGGTTTTCAAATGTTCTAAGAACTCTCTGTTTGAATCTCACTGTGTCCTTTATTGATTAAGGGGAACTAAATTATTTTCAAATGTTTATAACTAAAAATATAATTATTTCAGTTAAAAAAGGTTAATCGGTTTTACTCTCCTGCAAAATTTGACCATTTTCACCAAAGGGAGTTCATAATAGGGCCAGCGAAATGTATGTGAAACCAGGAAGATAACAAATGATATTGATTACAAGAGCGAGTTGCTACCTGTGCTTAGGTTTAGGAAAGCTCTAGTCATTGTCTGAGCAAAGTTCGAAATTTTGTGGCGACGAAAGGAAAATTATATCACTTATTATGTATCACAAGTCAATCATTATCAGATAGGTTTTTCCCACTATAGTCGGTCATTCCGTCGCATTGCTAGATGTGACAGGACGATGTGTACCCATCATAAGATTATTGAACTAGAAAGTTCGTCAAACGGTCAGTGATACTGATCCACAGAGCTATACAATGGACAAGAGAGGGCACTCCGCTGGGCCGCCTCTCTTCCTTCTACTAAAAGATGGCCGCAATTCGCGTGACCACCTAGCACTGCGCCATTGTAGACAAAAAGAGGACACGCGACTATTAACTACAGTCCACACTAACAGTACACAACAAGTGCGCATCATTTTGTCAAGATTTTTTTCGAAACTTTGTCCTCCTTTTGTCTCGCCTCGAGGCACCCTAGGCTGCACAGTGACTTGACCTATTTCCCGCTCTAGTCTATCTAAAGAGCTCTGTGCACTGATCAAAGAAAATATCTGCCGGAAACAAACTCATTAATCAATTTTACTTTGTTCGTTCATATTTTGTACCAGATCTCTCAAGAGCTGCTGGTGCCTTGTTGGTTATCGCCCCGGTGAGGTCACGTGATGGACGAGGGCAGGCTGGGAGCGGTGAGGAAAAGCCAGAAACACAACCGGAAATTCACCTACGTCGTGAATGATATCATCAAAAACAGACATGTAAAATAAAAAATTTTTTTACAATTTGCTTCTTCTCTTGCTTCACACCCACCACTCCCATCTCACGCCTTTTCCCTACTTCTCTCCTTCCTCCTTCTCTATCCATTTATCCTTCTCTCCCTGTTCATTTCTTACCCTCTCTTTAGTTCCTCCTCTAGGGAGCATACATATTAAGGTTTTTAAATGACAACAGTGAATGTAAAAGGTCGTTGTTTTGTTTTTCTTTAATATCTTTTTTACTTTTGGTTGTAACATTTCACTAGTCTTCGGTATTTCCCCGTTTAAAATCCCCAAATCTCTCCCGAGATTAGAACCAATTAAATCACGATCCGTTCTCAGTTTTTTGTTTTTGGCAAAAGCCTGTAAAACACAGCAACAAAACGCCGTCTTGTCCATGCATACGGAAATAAGCTGAATAAATTATGACGTCATTTGTGACTGTTGTGACGTCATTATAACTCTAATTTTGTGCTGGTGTTTCTCCCAGGAGCTGTACGATCACTGTCTGGCACGGGAACAGCACGAGGCAAGGTCAAGGTTGATGGCTGGAGTTGTGAACTTACGGAAGTCGGTGGTTCGAAACAGAGTGTTGTTGCAATGTCTACAGATGAAGAGACAGGTGAGGGAATTTCTTTCACATCATTATAGTGTCTCGGAGCTGGCTGTGTGTGTTCTATCTGCATTCTATCTAGTTTTGATTCAGTTCGATTTGAAAGTAGGCGGTTCATACAGAAAAAGATGTAAAGTTAATACATCTAACAACAGTATACAATGGCCATGTCTCCAAATGTTATGTCAAAATAATTATGGCAAAAAGAAAAAGTTGTATGTAGCAAAGCCTCGCGTAAGAAAGAATAGAGAGACGATACAATAAAACGCTAAGGAAAAGAGAAGACAAATCCAGCTTTCGGTATAAACCTTCATCGGGTATAAAAAGAAGGCAACAAGAAGGACAATTGAACCAATATTTGGACAAAACAAAAAACAAACAATTTTAGAATGTTCAAACAATACAAATACCTAACGGCTAGTTCTTAAGTTGTGTGAACATTACACCCCTTGCACAAACCATTATTGATACGAAGTGTTCATCTGTCCGATAATTGGTTTAGTAATGTTTATTTTGGAAAGATTCTTTCACAACTGTGCAGGGTCCGCCATAGCGTTGTGGTTAGCATCTTCACCTGTCAGTCAGGTGGCCGTGGTTAGATTATCAGCAGGTTTTTTTTTTTTTTTTTATATAAAAGTTTTATTATTATTATTATTAGGAATCAGTCTGTTTAATTTTTTTTTTATCCAACAACAATAACAGAATAAATCCATTTTTATTTTTGTTTTGTATTAAGTCAGCACCAATACTGGCGGATAAACCCGGGCCAATGGTGTTGGCGGATAAACCTGAGTAGTATCCGCCGATAATAGTTCGTCCATCAGGTATGATGATGACCTTAACAACACCAGAGGAATAAAGAACAGAAATTGTCGAGAATTTCAACACATGGACAATAAAGAGAACTAAAGGACACAGAGGACAGAATGGAAAGACTGTTCTTTCATGACTTATGGCTTCTCATGTGACTGATAAGTCCTATTTTTGCCCTGCAGACCCTTCCGCATAAATGACAAGAGTGCTCCGTTGGTTCAGTACCACTGGGCCTTTTCTTGCGCCGTTCTCTTTTTTTGATAGCCTGCTGGACTCTGTCAGCTTCCCATGCTTTGCTGCCTCTGGTAAGGGCCGCCCTCCAATTTGCACGATCAAGCGAGAGCTTTTCCCACTCACTCACATCAATGGCAAAGGCCTTCAGTGATTGCTTGAGAGTGTCTTTGTAACGTCTCTTTGGGGCCCCAACATTCCTCGTTCCATTGGAGAGCTCAGAGAAGAAGATTTGCTTAGGGAGTCTGGAGTCGGGCATTCTGACAACATGTCCTGCCCAACGTAGCTGAATTTTTTTCAGGTGGCAGAAGATGCTCAATTCCTTGGCACGATTGAGGACCTCAGTGTCTGGAATTTTATCCTGCCATTTGATCCTTAGGATCTTTCTAAGGCAGGCCAGATGAAAGTGATTTAGTTTTCTGGCATGCGATTGGTACACTGTCCAGGTTTCAGCCCCATAGAGTAGGGTGGGAAGGACCACAGCATTGTACACTTTCAGCTTAGTGTCTGTGCGAATGCCGGCAACATCCCACACTCTCTTTCGAAGCCTGCCAAATGCAGAGCTGGCTTTGCTTATTCTTGAGAGAATTTCAGTATCAACACGAGCCGTGGAAGACAGTGTACTGCCAAGATAGGTGAAGTTCTCAGACACCTTCAGAAGACTGTCATGGACTTTGATATTTGGGGTCACAGGATACTTGTCGTCTGGAGTAGGCTGATGGAGCACTTCCGTCTTCTTTGTGCTTATTGTGAGGCCAAAGTTGTCACAGGCACTAGAGAACTTATCAACACAGTTTTGCATGCTATCCTCATCGTGTGCCAGAAGTGCACAATCATCAGCAAATAGTAGGTCACAGACTTGAGTACTTTTGGTTTTGGTTTTTGCCTGAAGTCTCCTGAGGTTGAATAGACTGCCATCAGTTCGGTACTTGATGCTTACCCCTTGAGGAGGAGAGCTAAAGGCTTCTTGTAGCATTGCAGAGAACATGATGCTGAACAGAGTTGGGGCTAAGACACAGCCCTGTTTTACCCCATTTGTGACAGCAAAGGGCTCTGAAACACTGCCGTTGCTTTTGACTGCAGCTTGAATGCCATCATGAAACTGGCGCACTATTGTGATGAATTCGGGTGCACACCCAAACTTCGCCAAGATTTTCCAGAGGCCTTCACGACACACTGTGTCAAAGGCTTTTGTGAGGTCAACAAATGTGATATGCAGCGCTTTATTTTGTTCCATGCATTTTTCCTGAATCTGTCTGGCAGCAAAAATCATATCCGCCGTTCCCCTCTCTTTACGAAAGCCGCATTGGCTCTCGGGAAGCAAGTCATTTGACGAGAGATGATCAAGAAGGCGATTCAGAAGCATTCTTGCCAATATTTTGCCAGCAATTGAAAGTAGAGAGATTCCCCGATGGTTGTCACAGACTTGGCTGTCCCCTTTGTTTTTGTACAGATGGATGATTGAAGCATCTTTGAAGTCCTGTGGCAGCTTCCCTGCTTTCAACATATGATTGAACAACTCGGTCAACCTTTCAATAAGCTTTTCTCCGCCGAAGTCATACACCTCAGCAGGAATTGAATCCACGCCTGGTGATTTGTTAAAGGACATCTGATTTGTGGCAGTTCGGGTCTCATTTGCTGTGAATGGCTTGGCAAGAGCTGCATTAATAGGAGTCTGAGGGAGGCGGTCAATGGACTCAGTATTTATATTTGATGGCCGATTTAGCACACCTCCGAAATGTTCTGCCCAACGCTGAATTATGGCATTCAATTCAACAATGCGTGTTGAACCATCTGACGCAAGAAGTGGCGTAGTGCCAGAGCGGGACGGTCCAAACACAGCTCGGAGGCTCTCAAAGAACTTTCTAGTGTTGTTTGTGTCGGCATATTTCTGAGTTTCTCTTACTCGCTCTTCAAGCCAGTCATTTTTCATTTTCCTCAGCTTCTTCTGGAGTACACCCTTACATGCAGTGTCACTGCAGTGAGCTTGGATGAGACTATTTTTTTCTTTGATGAGCACTTTGATTTCATTATCATTATCATTGAACCAGTCCTGGTGCTTGCGGACAGGAAAACCAACTGTGCTGCTGGCGCAAGAGTGTACAGTCGTATTTAGGTCAGTCCAGCTCTGTTCAATGTTCTCAGGGTCAAAAGTCACGCAATCCAATTTTGAGGAGAGTTCTGATGAGAGCTCGCTCTGTTTCTCAGCTGAGCAGAGTTTGGAAACATTTAGGCGTTTAGGTGGCGCTTTCCCTTGAGGGCGTCTATTGCGCCTCAATGTTAGTCTGAGCTTGCAAACAATGAGTCTGTGGTCAGTTCCACACTCGGCACCACACATCGCCTTTGTTACAAGGACATCCTTTCTGTCAGTCTTCCTCACAATGACATAGTCTATGAGATGCCAATGCTTTGAGCGGGGATGCATCCATGACGTTCTGTTTCTCACGGGGAGACTAAAATTTGTGTTGGTAATGAACAGGCCAAATTCAGCGCACAAAGTAAGTAAGCGCAACCCATTGTTATTGCATGAACCAACTCCATGAGGGCCCAAAACATTTGGCCACGCTGAGATTTCGGAGCCAACCCTAGCATTGAAGTCCCCCAAGAGAATCAGCTTATCAGCTGCCGGGACAGAGCATATGACAGATTCTAGATCAGAATAGAACTTGTCTTTTGCTTCATCTGGGTTTGTCATGGTGGGCGCATATGCGCTAATGAGGGTGGCTGACTGGCTTTTCCCAACTGGGATCCTGAGTGTCATTAGCCTGTCATTTATTTCAATTGGCATGGACTGCAAGTTTCTGACAAGGTCATTTTTAATTGCAAACCCAACACCATGCTGTCTCGGTTCGATTGCACCCTTGCCTTTCCAGAAGAAGGTGTATCCACCACTGAGCTCTTTGAGTTGGCCACTATCAGGGAGTCTGGTCTCACTGAGTGCCACTATACAACTGTGACTCATTGCAAAATAAGAACAGCCCAAATCTACCTGCCAAAGTATAGTTTTTAAACTGCCTATAGCTATTTAAATGTGCAAAACTGAACACTACTCAATGAAGGAAAGTTGTTGGTCACATCGAAGTTGTGTGCTATGTCATGTGTACACATTTCTTTCTTTTGTTTCAGTTTATTAGAATTAGTGCCCTTGATTTAACTATGGCCATTGTTTTTGTCAGTGTGCACACAAAAAGTCGGACGCAAACTCATTAATATCGACCATAATGCACCTTAGCCCACGGCAATACCGATTTTCAGCCTAATTTCTTTATTATTGGTGAAGATGCGACTGTTGGAACAGCCACATGCACATTTACAGCATGTAATTATCTAAATAGATCCACGAAATAACAGTGTGCACACACGGACAACAAAAACCCTCGAAAAGAAAATAAACTGATTTAAAGTGAAAAAAAAACGATCTTCGCATTTTTATTGCCCAAAATCGAATAGTAAATTCTTTATCTTTATGAAATGATGTGTTTTAAACCTCTAAGATACCATTATTGGTCACAATTTAATTGACAGTTCATAGCAGGGTACAATCACAGGTAGATTTGGGCTGTTCTTATTTTGCAATGACTCATGTCCAGGTTGTACCTGCTGAGCTCAATGGCAATAAGTGCAGTGCGTCTTTCCGGGTTGTTTGAGTTGTCCTGTAGTGTGCGTATATTCCAGGCTCCTAGCCTGAGTAAGCTGAATTTCTTTTTGTTTCGACCTCAAAAAGGGATCCCCACTGGTCGCGGTATACATGTCAGGGTGATGTGAAGTGGGCTTTCTTTAGGGCACCTTTTCTAGCCCCTTCCTCAGTTGAGGTGAGCAGTGTTATCCTTAAATAAGGCTGCTCAGCTACTGTGGGTGCTGCCTCCCCACGCCTCCATTTCAATCGACGATGAAGCGACCATAGCCCACAGCCACCAACGTGTAGGTCTGTGCTAACAGCTTCCAGTCTATCCAAACCTGCTGCCACCGCACTCGCCCATCGCCGTTGGAATTTTGAGAGGAAAGAAGACGAGACAAAGATGAAAGAAGACGAGGTGAGTGTTAAGACTGGCGCAAAGAATTTGTTTTTAGTGAGAAAGAGCTGCGCAAACATCAGACTCACTCTCTCGCCTGGACACAACTTATCCAAGTGGCAAGACAGGGTCAAGACGACTGGAAATGTATCCAGGTGCAGGAGGATGCCAGAGGGACAGTCATATTGCCTGACCGGCTGCCTGTAGGCTACTCCACAGCCTCGCAGTCCCAACTGACTAGGGTGAAAGACCCAAACCAAAGAACACCAATACTGGTGGATGCTCTGTGTCACGATATCCAGGCCAGAGTGACGGTATATTGCCATCTGCCCTATCAATCAACCACTGGCCTGCTGCCGCCAGCTTCGAAGCTGCGTCCGGGAAGTTTGCTCAATTCTTCGTCTGTGATTTAGGCAAACAAGCCTATGACCACACCGCTACCGGGGGCCAATATGAAGGACTCAAGTACTGAGGGTCACATTGTGCCCTAGCATGTGGCCGTTGGGTTAGATGAAACCTCCTCCGCCCTGGCCGTTTGCACCGACAGGTGCACGCCCACTGATACCATGCTAGCGTACCAGTTCATGAAACAGGTTGTACTGGATTACATGTTACCAGTAGCAGATTTTTCTGACCTGACATTAATCCGTGGGGCTTATAATGTTGGCGGATAATGGCAGTCAAAGTGATATGGCTTGTTACTTTTACTATGACCAGAAAATTAGTAAGAAGACGAAAAACGTGCTTTGAAACTGCAATGATATTTGAGAATTTGTTGAAAAAAAAAATAAAAAATTTCGGCGATTTTGACAACTGTGCACATGATGAGGACATTATAAATTACAGTATGTGTCCGTAATTATATCTCTCCGGAGATAGCTGTTTAACTACTTCTCATTAAACGTAATGTACTTGATTACATATTGTTCCATTTAAGAGATACGTGCATAATTAGACATTATAAACGATTAATTTTACAACGGTGAGTAATACATTTTGTTTATTTTTGAAGTCTTCTTTGTCGCATCTACAGTATTTAATAGGCAGTAATCTTTACTCTCTCTAATTGTTCTACAGATAATTATTATGGATACAATAAGATGAGACAGCCAGGGCGTTTAGCGTGCACAGATTTCGCACCACCACCTGGCGGCAAATGCGCGGAAGTCATGAACAATGCTGTATTTTACAAAGCCAACGTGGGGAAAATATTAAATTTTTTTGGTCTGTTACGCTACCACTGCGAGCCTCGATTGAAATCACTTATTTTGTAATCATAACTAATTGTAAGAAAATTCTGGCTGTTTTTTTGTTGTTTTTTTCTGGAGTCGCAGTAGCACTGTTAACCCGTCTTTTCATATGTACGGAAACGGGAACGGCGAAGGAAACGTCAAAAACCCATCACGCAGTAAACAGGAGTTTCCGTAAACATGAAAACTTTACTCCTATTTCACTACTTGAAGAGTTTTTGACTTTCCCGTCGTTGTTCCCGTTTCCACACACATAAAAACCCAGATTAGCAAATCCGTATCATTAATTTACCATTATTTCAATCATTCTTTTTATATAATGCGCCATGGGCCCTGCCCTCGATCAGTGCACAAACTGTTTGCAAGATTTTTTAAAGAGGCGCAAAGAAGCCAGTGATTCATCTTATTGTGTCCAGTGTCTTTGACTGTACTTAAATAATAAAATCTTCGCCTTTTTCTGCCGATTGACTGATCTTCAAGGCTGTATCTGCCCCTGACTCAGACACTGTCAATTTTGGCAAGTATGGGGGTCGCCCCTTAGGGGCCTTCTCACGTGACATTGATCAAGTGATCGCCTGGCAACATCCAAAATTGAGGAGACTGCGCAAGGTGGAGAAAATCAGGCAGAATTGCCTCAAGGTTGGCACATTCTTTTTTTTTTTTTAATGTTCACCCTTACGTATTTTGACAAAGTATATTGTCTGGCCTTGTAGCGATTTAACTGACTCACTCCCAGCCAGTTTCTTTCAGAGAACAAGAGTTCTTCAATTGCCCTCTATGAAAGATGATGGCCAGTGACATGGTTACCAGTGATAAAAGTGTGCAGGAGATTTGAAAAAAAGATGGTTAAATGCCAAATTATGGGTATTTTAACAAAGAATTTACTGTTTGAAATGGGTATTTTTCGGATGAACCGCTCAGAGTGGAACGGACGGACGGACAGACAGACAGACAGACAGACAGACAGACAGACAGACAGACAGGTAGGTAGGTAGGTAGGTAGGTAGGTAGGTAGGTAGGTAGGTAGGTAGGTAGGTAGGTAGGTAGATAGATAGATAGATAGATAGATAGATAGATAGATAGATAGATAGATAGATAGATAGATAGATAGATAGATAGATAGATAAATAGATAAATAGATAGATAGATAGATAGATAGATAGGACCCTGTGAATAATAGAGAAGATGCAGCAAAAGATATCAAAAGTCTTTCACTTTATCTATAAAGTTCACCATCTGACCTGTGATTCCCTCTGTCCACTGCCCAGCACGGTGCCATCCTAGACCAAGACACAGTGAAAGACAAGATCGACAACCTTTTCTCCCGCCCCTCCCTGTCTACAGACCAACCATCACGTCGTAGGACAACGACACTGAAACATCAACTCTCTAAATCGTATCAACATGTATCTGATGATGAGGACGATGATTTTGACATCGGGAAATTCCCGGATCCACTAGGCAAAGCCAGAATAGCGTTGAAATTGGAACCGATTAGTAGACTGTTAAGTTTGAAACCGCAATATCCGAACACGGAAAAAAATCTTCCGAAACAGAAGATTCCTGGCCATAACGATAAAATATCTGGCTGCGGTGATAACAATAAAGCCAAAGTCCAAACTTCACAAACGACAACTCTGCCTACACACAAGCAGCGTTTACCTCCCATTTCGGGAACTGCAAATAATCAACACGAAATGCCGTCTTTGGCTCCACAAGCAAACTCACCAGATTTGGCAAAGATTGTCAATGCAAACCTCCCCTGGGATCAGAGCATCAGCAGTGATGAAAGCCACTCTACTGCTGTCAAGAATGGTGATCCCAACCCTGATGCCAAACTACAAAAGGATACTATAAACATACCCACTTCGTCTGACACACCATTGTCTTCAGGTAGAGAGGATGCTGCACCGCACGTTTTGCCAAGGAAAACATCCACAGCACCACCTGACGCCAATGAACAAAGACCACCTTTGCCTCGTATGAAAACCCTTGTTTTACCACCGATAAAACCCACCAAGGAAATGGTCCAGCGAAAACGACGATGATAGACTGAACATGTATTGTAATGTCAGTTGAATACATGTACAGATCGCCGGGAAAGTTAATATTACTGTATCATTTTCTCTACTACTTACTGTCTCTTTAGGGCACCAGCCCAAGCAGCCCTTTTGGGGGCTAACAAACAGCTCTTTTGAGGGTTAAGGAGAAAGAGAAGACGCAGAAGGGAGACAGAGAACAAGGAGAAATAGAAGAAAAAAATAACATCATGAAAAGTGAAGTGCAAATGGCGAGGATTGCAATCCTCTGAAGACAAAGACCTCTACGCCACAGCCACCATACTGCGGGGGAACAAGCCAAAAACCCCATCAGTCTACGCTGCCGATGGAACACCAAAGAAGTTCGATCTAGCTTGGCCGAATTTGACCAACCAACCAATTGGACGGTGACGTCACGACATTGAATTTCAACAGAGAATAACTATGTTTATGGAGAGATCTCACTTCTGCCAAATCGCGAAACTAGATCACTGCGGTAAACAAGATTTGAAAGAGACCGCCTTCACCAAAGATAGTGTGCATATCCGTTTACTCTGGTTTGTTCAAATTTTTGGGGCTAATTGAA
This sequence comes from Onchidella celtica, assembly GCA_963931925.1. Classification (NCBI taxonomy): domain Eukaryota; kingdom Metazoa; phylum Mollusca; class Gastropoda; order Systellommatophora; family Onchidiidae; genus Onchidella; species Onchidella celtica. The sequence continues at coordinate 42,230,530 of OZ007577.1, read as the reverse complement.
ACTATTTAGAGACGTTTGTAAGCTCTTAAGACCCGTGGAAATGCACGAATAGATATTGTTTACCTCAGCGACCTACTTTCCGCTCCATGCTAACAGTGGCTTCGCGGCGCCTCCCGTGTCTGGCAGTGCAAATTGACCAATAGTGAAACCCCTCTATAAATACATACTCTCTGGTTTCAATGCAACTCCGCACACCAGCCAACTAGTTGCAGCTCACTGAAATTCAGTGTTGCGACGTCCAAATCCAACAAGTCGAGCCATCAAAATCTGCTAGTGTGCTCCTAGGATTATTCTTTTCAAAATCTCTAGAGACCTGTTCCTCTCCAGCCCGTCAACCTATGCTGATGGACGACATTTCAGGACAAAACGTAGGAGGAGAGTCCATGCAGTTACGCAACTTCCATGTCAGAGGACACGCAGTTACCCACTAGTGTCTGCAACTTATAAATAAATGTTTTTAAGAAATGTAAATAAAACCTTTACGTCTTTGAACAAATGGAACTGACCGTGGAATGGGACAGTTCAGGCGAAATTTTTTGTGTCTGTCTATCTGTGTGTCTGCTTGTCTGTCTGTCTGTCTTTCTGTCTCGCTCTCTCTGTTTCTTTCTCTCCTTCTCTCTCTTCTCTCTCTTTTTTTTTTATCTTTCTCTCTCTCTTCTATCTCTGTCTTTCTCTCCCTTATCTCTCTCTCTTGCTCTCTTTTGATCTCTCTCTCTTCTTATATCTCTCTTTCTCTCTTCTCATCCCTCTCTCTCTCTCTTTCTCTCTTCTTATATCTCTCTTTCTCTCTTCTCATCCCTCTCTCTCTCTTCTTATATCTCTCTTTCTCTCTTCTCATCCCTCTCTCTCTCTCTCTTTCTCTCTTCTTATATCTCTCTTTCTCTCTTCTCATCCCTCTCTTTTCATCTCTCTCTCTCTCTCTTTCTTATCTCTCTCTCTCCTTCTCTCTTTTCTCTCTGTCTGTCTGTCTCTCTCTCTCTCTCTCTCTCTTTCTTATCTCTCTCTCTCCTTCTCTCTTTTCTCTCTGTCTGTCTGTCTCTCTCTCTCTCTCTCTCTCTCTTTCTTATCTCTCTCTCTCCTTCTCTCTTTTCTCTCTGTCTGTCTGTCTCTCTCTCTCTCTCTCTCTCTCTGAGCGTGCTTGATGGGCAGGTCCTCCTCCCATCCTATCATTCTTTTACATTCTGTCTATCTCCTAGCACAATGTAACCGTTATTGTGTCGACGTGCATTCTTCAAATTCAAACTCTCTCACTCTCTCTATCTTTTTCTTCAATACTTACGATATCCTTCCTCCTTCGCTTCGTCTTTCTACTTTCATAGAATCTATCTTTAGTGCCTACCATTTTATTGCACAATGACTGACGGCAACCACAGCACAACCAAAACAACTCAAGAAGAAAGTATTCAGAGGCAGAGGACCAACAGGCTTTGGCTGATACAAATCTACGAGGGACTAACAATGTCGTCGTCAGTGGGTGCTGACTGGGAAAGGTCCTTGTGTTATGTGCTTTGTACAGTTTAGTAGCTGATCTTTCAGCACAATTGTATTGTTTGCCTTGGGTTCCAGGTGGACTTGCATAGAAATAACACAGCCAGCGACCCTACGCCAATCCCATAGGGGCTGGTTCCTTACATCAAACCAATATCGGCGCGACGTCATAACCAACGGATCTGCGTATCACGGACGTCGTTCCTGTGTGAAAACTTGACGCCAATTCTACGTGTCGGATGTGCATAGGGTCTGGCTGGGAACCTTTTAGTTTAATGAATTCCTTTCCTGTTCTGGTCAATAGAGACTAAAGGGGGGAAAACACTGTACCGAAAAATGGCATGGAATCTATTTGAAGAGTTACTTCCTTGGTGTCATAAAGTCAATGTCTGTCTCTTTAGTCGTTACCGCGGCGGTTCTCAGCGTTCCAGCCACATTCTCCCCTTTGCTATCCCAGATTTCCGCAGTTAGACGGCCACCTAATACTTTTTTCACCCTTTTACTTTTACAGTAACTATATGTGAAACTTAATTTCTTTATTAGGTGCAATCAAAAAAAAAAAAAGTCTTATATTTTAATGAATCAGAAAACTTTTATTTGTAGTTCTATTTATAGAATATTTGACTTCGAGTTATAGATGACTGCCACTTTGAGCCTCTCACTGTCAGTATGAATACTTTATTCATGGTTCATCGTCAAATTTCACAGATGTAATTAAATAGTTCGTATAAATTTTCTCATACTGGTAAAATTCCCAAAAGTGGTTTTGTATGGATCTAAAAAGAGTATTATAATTGTATATTGACGTTTTTAAATCAAGCGGTAGATCTTAGCGTCTCTCAAAAAAGGACAAAACGCACTGTGAATCCACGTTAGAAAAGAGTTCTTTCATGGATCCGCAGCCATAGTGCCTTCTTCGGACATGCATGAAATCTACACATTCGATCGAACCCCATGACGCCTCTCGTTTGAGAATCACTGCTCCGTCTCGATCTCGTCGCCTAAAGCGGCCCACACACGCTCAAACTTTTTCATCAATAGTATTGACGTCAAACATTTGGACGCTTTTTTGATCGTCTAGGGGCGGTATTGATGGCCTCAAAAGTATTGACGTCAATATATTGATGGATCTGTTTCAGTTGATATTTTTTGCGCAAACCGTCAAACTATTGAGCGTGTGTGGGCACTCTTCAATATTTTGCGTCAAATTCACGTTTTGATTTTCAGAAGAGAAGAGATCTATCATGGCGCCGTCTAAAGAAGAAAAGAAAGGTATGGCCTTGCGCATAACTGTATCTTGTTTTATGATGTGAGGTCCCACCAGTTCCAGCAATTCATCAAAAGAAAGTCCATCCATTCTTAAAAAGTTTTTATAATCATCTGGTTCATTGATCCTCAGTTCTTTCAATAGTTCGCTGTGTCCAAATTTAGTGCGTTGAAGAAACCACTGCTTGGACCACTTAGTTCGTTTCTTTTTTGTGCTTCTTCTTCGCTTGCGGCACACTAGCGCAAGAGCCAGCGCTGTTGCTCCGTCCATTGCCGTTCACAGACTGAATATTGCACAATAATATTGAGCGTGTATGGCAACCGTCAAAACTGTCAAAAAGTTTGACGTCAATACTATTGATGAAAAAGTTTGAGCGTGTGTGGGCCGCTTTAGAATGACAAGGTTCTACCTCCACTATTTTGGCTGAACTGAGTTACACATCACACACTACTTCTACGGGCCTTCTCCAGTGTGTGTAAGTGTGCGTCCAGACCAAAAGCTTTGAGTTGAGCCGTGGCCGCACCGTAGCCGAGCCGCAGAAATACCTGCTCTTTATGTATCTCAACTGTTCACACCAAAAGCAGTAAACTCGCCGCACAGTTCGGCCATGGCTAGCATCGAGCGGAGATAAATATTCGAGCATTTATCACCGCTCAAAGCTAGCAGTCGAGCTGACCTCATTTCCTGATCACTAAATTTAGCACAAGCGGAAGTTTTCCCGCCAGTAATGTCAGTTGCTCGCTTACCGCTTGCTGTTGCGCCACTGACTGGCTGATACTGGGGTGAAAATAAACATGGAAGAAGACAAAACCATTCAGTTCATTGCTTTATTGCAAGATTATCCAACTTTATGGAAAAAGCAAGATAAGGACTTCATGAATAGTGTCAGAATCAAATATGGTCCAAGGGAAATAACTTAATTAATACAACCTAGAGTGGCATATCCAGATTAAATACGTTGGCCTCAGAGTAAAAGCCACTTTTGTGAAAAACCAAAATATCTATTAGAGTGGCCTTAAAGAATTGTCGTCTGCTATGTCAATTTTTAACTTTTAACAAATTAGCATATAGTAAGTTAACAACCAAGTACACCAATCTTCGTATATTGATAATAATAAGAAAACATGTATATTGGTAGCTAGTAAAGAGTTAAATAAAAGCCGTTAAGGTTTAGAGGAAAGATTAGCGCCCCAGTTTTACTTTGAAGACGGGATTATATTTTTCGCTTACGTCATTGAGTTAAAGGGCTAAGGGTTGGTGCAACAATCCGCGCGGTGCAAACCGTGCGGGCAGTACTTCTTATTCATTCTAGGCAGCCTGGCCGCTGTGAAAGGATCAGTGAAATTCCACTAGAGAGAATGATTCTTATAACGTACAGTATGTCTGGATGAAGATCTGGTCATCTATCCATATGCCTGATTTGAGATCCCCAATGCTTCTGTATACTGTTCCCTGGCCTAGCGCCAGGGCAAATCGTGAGTAATTTGTCTGTCCATGTCTCGACAATGAATGAGGCGAAGAGCATGACAGTTATCCAGTAGGAGAGTCTTGATGAATATACCAGGAGTGCTTGCCGGAGAATGCAAGATGCAAAATATATAGATCTAGCTGTGATTCCAAGAACTGCAACTAGTATTAATGTGTGAATTACATAATTGTGATTGAATTGTCTGGGTGAGGCTGGGAGTTGCCAGTCCATCCTTAAATTACATTTAACTGTGCCGACGTCACTTCGACGGGTAAGACCTAGACCTATAAACTTGGATCTAAATATCTGAGATGACCTTATGTCTCCAGAGACTATATTAGTATATTGATTGTCATACAGTAAGCAGACCAGGCCTTAGATATATAATTATTATTTAGATAATTAGCGAGAACAGAAGTTAAATGATTTCATAGGAAACCTAGAGCTAGACTTGTAATGAAGTATTATTGTTTATGAAATTGATGCTGCTGATATTTATCCTTACTACATATTAGATCTCTAGTCGAAATTGTTAGTAAACTTAACGTAAATAAAATGTGGCCCTGCAGGTCTGATTATTGAAATTTATCCACTTTGTTTCTTAGTATTTGACATGGTATGGAAGATAGGTGTTAAATTTAATATTACTATTAGAAATATGCAGTCGAACAACACCCCAACACAACATTATAATACCATCTATGATAACAATTAAATGGAATTGTAACAAATAGAGATGTGAGGAAGAAGAACTTCTTGGGGATTGCTGCAAAGAGGGGCATGACAAGTATCTAAATTACCTGAATCATTCAGTATCCCTTTATCCTCCTTTAGATCTCTCACTCTCGCTCCCTCATTCCCTGCCTCCGTTCTTCCTCTCTCTCTCGTTTTTTTCTCTATCTCTCTCTTTCTCTATTCCCTATCTCTCTCTTTCCCCCTGTCCACCCCATACTAATTTATTTAAAAACAATTAAGCTGACGTTGTAAATCATAATCATTAACTTTGGCGATGTTGGTAGATTTAATGAAGTGTTAGCACCGGTATATCAGTTTAGAGACATTTGTCTTGCCAAGGCAGTGCGCCCTTTCCTACAAAGCAGTTTTTGTCTCATCCATATTCCGTACTCCGCAAGACGGCCTCTATGACCAGCTTCCCCATTGCCTTTTGTGTTTCTCTCTCGACCGCTGTCCCATTCTTGGATGTCTGCTTCTGTGACTTTGTTACCTTCTAGCGTTAACACTGCTTACCGAAGTGTCAAGGGTAGTCGTTACTCAGATGAAACAGGTTTGCGATAATTGTTTTTTTGTTTCTGTAAGTCAGCAGACAGCGAAATAGGACTGCGCAGATGGCGATGGCTGGGTCACCCACTACGGAAGCCCCAGGATAGCACAGTAAGAAAGTCGCTGCTCTGGAACCCACAGGGAAACAGGAAGAGGGGCAGGCCACGAACAACATGGAGGAGAGGCATGGAGGAGGATATGAAGAGAGGTGGCTACACATGGAATGAGTTGTCAAGGATCGCCCAGGATAGAGACAAATGGAAGGCTGTCGTTCGTGGCCTATACCCTGTAGAGTAGGGTGAAAGGGCGATGATGATGATGATGAAGTCAGCAGAGATCATATCAAGTATAGCATAGAATTTCTGTGGTAACATTCGGATATATGTTTGAAAACGTCCTTCATCTTCCTTTAAATCCGGAAACAAAAGCTGGAATTCTCCGCACGTATCCCGTTTGGCATTTAAAGGATGAACCCACTATTCTCTCTTGTGTTCCAACGATAGATCATACTTCAGATACACTGATGGCCCCAATAAATGCGGCAACACGCAGTTTTCGTTCATCCGACATGTTGGAGGCCTTGCCAACTAATTTTACCCCCGTCAACACTTAACCGCTAGCTCGCCCACAGCTCAATGTGCACACCAGCATGGTAGCTTTTGGTGTGAACAGGCAAGCTTTCGTCGAGCCAAGAGCGAGCAATTTGCCAGCCACGCGCTAGCTGCCAACTAGCGGCAGTTGCTTTTGGTGTGAACAAACGAGTTGATCTGCTTGACAGTGCTCGCATCTAGCTCCGAGGCTCGGCTCGGTTAGTAGCTTTTGGTCTGGACGCACCCTTAATGTATCAAGCAGATTCGGCGTATGGTATGTAAGTATTACTAAAACGAACAAAAAATTCGTTGCTCTGAAGCTATGATCACATGAAACCTCAATCCTTGATTTTTCAAAAGTTGACGGAAGACAGTTAGCATCTTGCCATTCTATGGGGACGGAATGTCCCTCAAATAATAGTTTTAATTCACTTTTCCACTTTACCAATAAGTTCAAGTACGTCTATGTTGGCTGTTGGCTCAAACAGAGAGAACGGAAAAACCGCGAGAGGCACAAAGTGGCCGTTATCGTGCAGACGCGCCGTTAAACTCAAACTCAGACTTAAACAGTAAACTGCAAAGATCTTATAATAGTATTAACCTAGATTCCCTAGTGACGTCGCGTCACCGTACCTCAACGCTTTCGGCCATTGAGGTCAGAAACAACTCTTCCGGTTAGCCTGGTTTACTTTTTCTGTAAAGGGAAGGAGAAGCACTGTGAAAGCGAAACCAAAACATCTGATCACATCGTCAGCATTGTTTACGTTTGTGTCGTCCCCGGTTGTACACATCGTTGAAGCAAGGAAACGGACCGATCTTTTCACAGGTGAGAACATTTTAAGAAGTTAACGAGCCCCCCTTCCTCCAGCCTCATTCATTCCATGATGGTCTCAATGGCAGTAATGCATTCTAACTCAGTCAGCTGATTTAGCATTCAGATTGAGTTCTAAAGAGAACCTAGATCTAGAGCTAGATCTAGTTTATGTAGTAGTTTGTGTAGATCTAGTCAAGTTGAAGTGACGTGTCGTAGACTAGACTAGTTAGGGGCCTATAGTAGTGTCGGTGTAGTGTAGTAGTAAGGTGTGTTGTATAGATCTCTATTCCAACAGTCTACAGTCTAGTCTCGATAATCCGAACACCTCCATCCCCAGCTACAACTTTCAGATTATCGAATTTTCGAACTGGACGATGACCCAATCATACACTTACAATGCAGGAGGGTAGACCTAGAATTTAGCGCCTATCCATACAATGTAGGCCTACTTGGCCAAAAAAAAAAACACACACACACACAGATTTACTTTTATAAGACAAAAAAAAAAGAAAAAGATGGTTAAGTCTAATCTGGAGCGGGTAATTCTGGGACTGAACCCGGAAATTTATTCTCCCTCTCCTCTACATGTCTGTCTCCCCTATCTTCTCTCTCTCTCTCTCTCTCTCTCTCTCTCTCTCTCTCTCTCTCTCTCTCCCTCTCTCTCTCTCTCTCTCTCTGTCTTTTTTTTGGGGGGGGGGGAGGGGGGTGTCTGTCACAGGTAGTTGGAGGCTGCTGTTGACGTAGCAAATTATGATTTTATGTAGCCATTATCATGCTTGCGCCTTATCCCCCCCCCCCCCCTCACACTCTCACATGCTACTAGTGAGTGTCTGCCCATGCACTTGAGCTTCTGCTGGATCTTGATATCCGTCTGTTTATTTTATTAGAGGGGGGGGGGGTGAGGTTGTCGATTACTTTCATTTTTTCTGATTTTGTAGCTGTTATGGTGGTACGTCTTATAATACCCCCTCTCTCCCTCTCTCTCTCTCTCTCTGTCTCTCTCTCTCTCTCTCTCTAACACACACGTTGAAGTAAGAATTTGCGAGTCTGTCGGTCCAAGCTTCTGAGTTTCTTCTTCTAGATCTCCTTATACATGTATTAAAAACAATTGTAGGCCTACAATGTTCTCTTATTCTAGAATCTCTGACATTTTCCTGATTGTTGTAGCACTCAAGATCTACTTTTCTCGACAACGTAAAACAACAAGCTAGGCTTACTATGTACTACATCGTGGGCCTACTATCAAATTCGAGGCAAACGGTTTGTGTTTCCTATGGTAAACAGTAGCGTTGCTAGGCCGCCGCTTGGACAACTTGACCTCAAGCCGCCATTGTTTTCGCTCTCCACGCCCGGGACGCCGCGAGCTGGTTCTCGCAGCGCGACTAGGGAATCTAGGTTAATACTATTTTAAGATCTTTGGTAAACTGTGAAATTACTGTCACGACCACGCGTGAAGACCACAGTGGGAAAAGCATCATATTCACACACACACAAAAAAAATCAAACACAGAACATCGATTTTGAAAGTATGCAAGTCCACACATTCTCACCTGCCATTAACTCTGTGTAATTTTAACATCTAAACAGGTTCATAATTATTGCTCTATCACATCTCTTAAAAGGTGTCCAGACTACTGACTGATGTTTCCCTGAAATGTACGCAGGTGCTTAGATAGTGTATACAAAGATGTTACCTTGAAACTGTGCACAGTGCAAATATGAAGTTTGAAATTCTTAGGGTATTTCAGTGGGGTTTTATCTTGTCGCTGAATAAACTTTGGCCTAGATAGATACAAAAGAATGAATATGCGGCTCTCAGTGTTGTTATTTAAAAAAAACCTGAACTGTGTCACCACTAGTCATGTGTAAACAAATAATTCTTTTCTCATCTGTCTTCCTGTAGGTGCATGTGTGTGTCTCATTAGGGCTTTGGTGAATGTATGTCGTACAGGCCTATAGTGTTAAATCTCACTAATGTGCAGTGCGACCTTGAACAAGTTCATTCCGACAAGACCTTTCATTCGGAAAAACAGCTTTGGAGTTGAACATAATTATAAGCGCTGGAAATAATTGTTGTAGACGCTACAGTAATGCTGTGCCGATGAACATGTGTAGTGTTTCTTACAGGGGCAGGTATGATCGTGTGTAGTATTAGCTACTTTTGTCCCTGTCTGTTTGTGTAGTATTAGGTACAATGCTGTCTATCTATCTATCTCTCTATCTATCTATCTATCTATCTATCTATCTCTCTATCTATTTATCTATCTATCTATCTGTCTATCTATTTATCTATCTATCTAACTATCTATGTATCTATCTATCTATCGATCGATCGATCTATCTATCCCCCTATCCATCCATCCATCCATCCATCTAACTATCTATCTGTCCATCTATCTATCCATCTTTCTACCTATCCATCTATCTATCTACCTATCTGTCTGTCTGTCTGTCTGTCTGTCTATCTATCTATCTATCTATCTATCTATGTATCTATCTATCTATCTATCTGTCTATCTATCTATCTATCTGTCTATCTATCTGTTTATCTATCTATCTATCTATCATCTATCAATCTATCTATCTCTCTTTCTATCTATCTATCTATCTATCTATCTATCTATCTATCTATCTATCCTATTTATTATCTATCATCTATTTATCTATCTATCTATCTATCTTTCATCTATCTATTTATTTATCTATCTGTCTATCTATCTATCTAACCGTTTACATATCTGTCTGACTCTGTGATATTTCATAGAAATCCTGGAAAATTACAATGCCTTTTCCTAAAACAATTATGTAATACCATGTACCAACAATGTGAGCACAAACATGCCAACAGTTGATAATGTTCTATCTGGTTACAGTTAAAGTATACCTGGCCTTGAGAAATTCGTGTTTATAATCAAACATAAATGAACCAATGGAGGACTAGCTGAAAGCAGAGTGTACATGTTTATCTCCACACCACTGCCTGAAGAAACGGCTGCTTAATAAAGTTGTCACATAACAGGATACGCCCAATGTTGTAGAAATCGTGATGTGTAACCACTGACTGGCATGGCTGCGAATGCAAGTCCGTCGGAGGAGAATCGATTTCTCTACGTCAACCAACTTGAGTCCAAGGTAGATAAGTATTTTCAATATTGTTGTACGTGCATTTTTGCCTTTTCGAGAAAATGAGGATTGAAACTTTGAAGAATTGTGTAAAATCAGGGTTTTGTTCTATACCTTTCAAAATCGAAATTTAAGCGATTGAAATAACACATATTTGAAATTGGGAGTGAGAAAACCACTTAATTGACAAAAGCTCAACATCTGCAAAATAAAGCATACAACAATATGACAAATTCCCCATGATTTCTTTGTAGTAATCGAAATGGTGGAGATGATGGTGGGCTGTGATGATGTTGAAAGTGCTGGTGCTTTTTAAGGATGTGGTGGCAGCGGCTGCGATAGTAATAACAACCTTGTTGTGTGCAAGTAAAGAATCACCACTTGTAGCTAGGCCGATTTTAAGTAGTTTTCAAGTTGTGGTCAAGTTTTATGTTGTTGTTGTTTCTGGTGTTGCACTTTTTGAAACTTTGATGTGCATACAGTTGGGCTTGAAATTTCACGTTGGGATTATTTTGAGCTTGAACAGGAAGTAAAATTCATCTGCTCAGTGAATAATTGGAATATTTGTTTCTTTCATAACAGACAGACAAAATATTGATCGGCTCCCCCATACCAAAATATATTGATTTAAAGTAAGGAATAACTTACCAGTGAAACATTTTTTTTTTTCCTTCCCTGTAAAATCACTCCATTTGCACTTGCGCGGTTTTATGGTAGGATCAGTGATATGATAATTCCTGGAATTTGTGAACTTCAACCTCTTTCTGATTCGGTCACAGGATAATCAAAACAGTGAAGGTGCATCAGCTAAACAAGGCACCGCTAAAGTTTGTCCTAGTAAGTACAGTCATTTCCTGCCTATCTTCATGGTAAGATCATTTTAAATAATATCACTTGGCGACTTTAGTTCTTGGTTAGTCCGTTTCAATTTTCTGGAAAACTGGGGATCTTTTAGTATGTGGAAGAGGTGTAATAAATGCACACTTTGATAAAATGCGTTGTGGCACTTATCAAGCTGTTTCACAGTTCCGATGTATTCTAACCCCTTAACTCTAAAGTCTCAGTTGCGCAAAAAGTGGAGTTTGAACAAAAAAGAACTTAAGGCCTGTTTACACTGGAAGGTTTTAGGAATAGAGAAAAGGAATGGGGGGCTGTGTGGGAAGAACTCTCCTGGCTTTCCGTCTTTTGTTTTCCGATTTCCCTCTTCGAAATGTTGTTTGTTTCCAGTGGTCCGTTTTCTGAATGAGAAACGATGTGCATCGTTTGTTTTGGTCATGTTTCGAAGGGGGAAACCGGAAAGCAACCGTTGGAAAGCCAGGAGAGTAATGTTCTTCCCACACAGTCAACCATTCCTTTTTTCTATTCCTAAAACCTACCAGTGTAAACAGGCCTTAGGATCGCGCCATGTAAAATGATGAATGTTTTTCCCACAAGATGTACTCAGCTACACAATGTTGTATTTAGTTAAACAGTGCGTATGGAAAGGGGGAGAGCGGTGGTGACCGTTGTCTGACTGTGCTTCGATTACCTGGGAATACTTGCTGGGCATTACGTTGTTAAAGGAATGAAACAGTAGTGCATCAATAGAAAGTGAGATTGTGTGTGTGTGTGTGTGTGTGTGAAAGAGAGAGAGGGGGGGGACAGACAGACAAACAAAGAGGCAGACACACAAATTATCGAGGGGTTATGAATAGTTGTTGGTTGTTGCTTTATGTGTGTGTGTGAGGTGGGGGGTGTTTGTAATCTCCGGTGGTTATCACAATTTTTTAAAGGGGTTTCGAAGCAAAAGAAAAAAAAGGAAAAAGTTGAAACCCCCCATTATGCAGTAATGTGGGCATGATGAATACATGACGTGTTTCTGCAGGAAAAAGGTGTGACAGCACCAGTCATCATTATGAAGATGTGGACGTGGAGCTCTGGACATCAACAGAACAGCAAGAGAAGTCAGTTATCTCTTTCGTCACCACGGTAAGGGACCAGTGAGTGCTCTGAAAGGACCCTTCTATCTGCTAATCCACACTGACTGACTTAGACTACTTAGAGATGTTCAGCTGTCATAGACTGGTTGATTCTTTTAAACATGTGATGGTTAATGTTATGATAGACTGGGGGGCATACATTTAGGCAGATAGCCACACGAGGCAATACAGATAGACAGACAGACTGTGACACACAAACAGGCAGATAGATAGATAGATAGATAGATAGATAGATAGATAGATAGATAGATAGATAGATAGATAGATAGATAGATAGATAGATAGATAGATAGATAGATAGATAGATAGATAGATAGACAGACAAATAGATAGATGTTAGAGTGGGTGGGCGGGCGGGTTTTTTGGATGGATGGGTGGAGAGTGGATGGGTGGATGGATGGATCGATGGGTGGATCGATTGATCGATCTACTTTCCAATTACCACAGGAAGACCTTAAAGACGTGTACTCCAGGCTGGAAAAGGTTGAGGAAAACCAGCAACAGATAAGACAAACTACGAATGGGATGGTCACAGAGATAGAACATTTGAAGACGATGAATCAGTCTCTACATCAGCTCTTGAAGAAATGTTTGGATAGATTTAACGAGGATCAAAGTTTCATAGTGGAGACGTCCAATATCCTAGGTTGGTACTGGCCTCTTGACGTCATAAAAGTTGCGCAACTCATTTTTTTTTCATGCGTCACAGGATAACAAGATTAGCGCGAGGCTGGTATTTCAGTGTGTCGAGTGTGTATTACGTCTGTTTCGACTCTATGGGCGGGGCCTCTGTTTCCACAAGTTGACTCAAGACAATTCTGATGCACTCGAACTGGTGAGGCCATAGATCTATCCCCGGAGGATTCTGCGCGTGCGGACCGCATTCCGCGCGCACGGAATTTCGGATTTTTCAGCGGGCGCAACGCGCGCGCGGAATTTCGCGTTTTGCGCGGAACACGCGCGGAATTTCGTGTTTTTTGAGGGGTGGAAAAAATTGGCGACCTTTTTTTTTTTGGCGTTTTTTTTATTTTATTGATATGCAGAGAACAGCTTTTTTGAGTAATTTTGGATTTATTAATATCACCAATCTTGTCATCATCATTATCATTACCGGTACTGTCATCGTCACTCGCTTTTCCATCATGTCGTTGTCAAGTATACTGTTTATAACTTTTTTCTCAATAAACCAAGTGGTAAACTGGGATGGTGTAACCCTGGACACTGAAACTAAACCTGATGCTTTTGTCTGGCTTTTATTCTCAGCTTTATGTCAACAAGTAAGTGTTCCGTCTTTTTATTTTTCAATGGGCGCATTTACGCGTTGCGCAGAATTTGCCATTTTTTTGTGCAGAATTTTGCAGAATTTGCACACAAAAAAATGCAGAATCCTCCGGGGATAGATAGATATAGTACAACTATATCTATGGGTGAGGCACACTTGATTCTGTCTCTCTAGTGCATCAAATCTGGTTTAAGTTTATAGTTCACATCTCATACTAAAACTGAGACAAAACATACTTGCCTTAGTGTGCCACCAATTTTAATCCCCCTGTTGAACCAATACCCAGTCTTTTGCTCCAGAAATTAGGGTTCTTGTACAAGATCTATCTTTCACCTTTCGCTAAGGCATTGTCTATGTAGCCCTCCGACAATGACTTCCATACCTTTCTGTCGGATGTCTTCCTCATCCATGTCGTGCCCTTTCTCTTTTTAATATCATCCTGCCATCTTCTTCCTGGTCGTCCCTTTTGCTGTCCGTGGTTGCCATTCAGTGCAGCGGTTTGTCTATCTTTTGTCATTCATCCTTCCCACAGTCATGATTGTAGGTCCGACCCAATTCCACTTTTGTTGTAGCAAGAGTTTATTTTACTATGTCCGTTAGCTTTGTTTGTTTGCGTCTTTCAGCGTGGAATCATCTATCTTAAGTTATATAAATTTATAATTTTCGATTTTTGTCATATCGTTGTTGTTTTTTTTGTTTTGTTTGTTTACTTGTAAGAAAGCCATTCATATGAACGGGGATTAAATTGTATGAACGTTGGAGTTTCAAAGCAGTACAGAATAAAAAGATAATACCGGGTACATGTAATTCCAACAATTTATACCTACTTGGCAAGATTCAGTGCGCACCGAGAATTTTTAGGGGTGAATGATCGTAACATGTCGCCCAAATTTTTTGTTTTTTATCCCGTGAGACGACTGAATTGGACAGGAAATGACTGTACTCTAATTTTAGCCTCGAGCACGTCGAATAGTTAAAATCACCCGGTAGGGAGTGTTGACGTCACGGGTCATGTGCTCATGGAAAAAAGGGATCGCAGGCGAGCAGTCAGTGACACAAAGCAAATTCAAAAGAAAAAAAAACTCCCCAGTCCAATCACTTGGACACTCCAAACGTAGAAACAACCTTCTGCGGGACAAAAGAAAGACGTGTTTAAAATTTCATGTAAATCCGAGCTGTACACGCTTTTGTTTATAGATATTTATTTATTTATTTATCTAATTATTTATTTTGGTGACATTATACATTCAGGTGAGCAGATACCGCACTTGGGCACTATGGCAAACAGCGGAAATAGCACTTCTCAGACCAGTGAAACGGCTCTTACAATGGACACAACAGAGACATCGGAGAAGACTTGAACTGCTGACCCACATTGTGATTAAGTGTACTTTAATGTTGTTTTAGTGATTGTGCATTGTTGCAGAATGATTTAATTAGACTGGCGGTATCATTCTGTATGTCTGCTGGTATTAAAGTAATTTTTATACCCTATTGCAACATCCAATGGAAGAGGAACTTTGCGACATTGCCGGTTTATGTTGTTACTTGTTTCTATTGATGTCGTAAATTTTGCACTCTTTAAACCTCTCTTTCTCTCTGTCTTGTCTTTCTCTCTCTTCTTTCTTTCTCTCTCACTCTCTCTGTCTGTCTCTTTCTGTCTCCATCTGTCTGTCTCTCTCTCTCTCTCTGCCCCCCTCCCATTTAGCTAAAAAGATCTACCATAATATTGCATATTTCTTACCAAATATTTCTATCGTCACCAGGAAGTGCCGATTCCCATAACATTCACTGTCAATAACGTTGCACAAAAGTATCATGTTTTTGCGAGTAATTTACTCCCAGATGTGAACTATAAGTGTTTTGGAACAAACAAAAAAATAGATAAGTGGTTAGTTTCACGTGATTTCCAATCTTTATAATTAATTTTACTCTATATGGGAGCCATGCACCGCATGCAGACCAAATTCCCAATTTGGTGACACCAATATCATAAATGATGACGTTTCAGTTAATGTACATAGCACATTGGGTAATCTGCCGACTTTATTGTTTGGTAATATGAGTTATGGATATGTTTATTATTGGTCATACCTGTTTCTTATTACTGTGTGTTTTATTGTTTATTTAACTTACGTCCTTTACAGTGTGGCCACATGTCGAGCCGCGCTACCAGCTCGCTATGATCAGGCGACGGTCGTGTTGTGAGCGATGGAGCTTGGGTGGCCACACCACTACAGGCTAGCCCTTAGCTGGGCAATAGCTCATGGTGTGGACGGTTCAAGCGATTATAGCTAGCTCAGTAGCTCGCTTGCAGCTCGCTGAGATTCATTCAGCTAGTCTATGGACCTTGTTGGGCTGGAATAAACTCTACTTATTTTTAATGCAACTATTAAGATAACTCACAAACTAGCTACGGTATATTCATTTTGTTTCATTTCATCCTCCACACTGTAAATAAATTGAATGAACAACAACAAGACATAAAAGATAAAAAATAACAGTTTATTAAAAGAAACAAATTATAAGAACAAAAGCATTTACGTTCGTTCATAAGTGCGATAGCACTCTTCGTCGACGAAAACCGCACTCTGTGTGGTGGCTGTTGATGGAATATTTTCAAGATCTGAGCTACAAACTCAGCTTGACGCAAACATTGCTGAACTCCCAACAGGCTCTGGTCTACGGAATTCAAACATCCGGCTTCCCTATTTTCTCATCGGAGACACAGCTTATCCTCTAAAACCGTATCTAATAACTACCATCAATTCAAAGTTAACACGTGATCTGAAAATATTTACTTATCGTCATTCGCGAGCAAGGCGTTGTGTCGAGTATGTCTGTGGGGTTCTAGCAGCGACATGGCGAGTGTTGAAGACGGCCATATCAACTGTTAAGATTGTCCTTGCTACCGTCGCATTGCTTGTTAGTCCATCGGGATCCGATGATGACGTTGTTTCTCTGCTCTCAGCGATGGCGGCGAATGTGGCTCCGCAGACCGAAGCTGGAAGCACACAGGTGCCCGCAGGTGTCGCATTGAAAGTTTGTATTTTGGACCGGGGTGGACGCTGCCCTGTGACGTCTGTCCCTTGCCGCAGAGAGACGCTGTAGCCGATCCTCCTCAAATGCAGTGGTTGCCTTGGAGGTGAGAGACCTCCATCCTGATCTATTAGAGGCACACGCTTCCAGCTGGCGTGGCTGAATGCCGCTCCACTTGAGGCTGTTTTTCAAGGTATCTTTGTACCTCAGTTTTGGGCGTCCTTGTTTGCGCGAACCCTCTTTCAGCTCTCCATACATGACTTGTCTGGGGATGCGGCTGCCATCCATTCATACTACATGGCCTGTCCAGCGCATCTGAACCTTCAGCAGCATCGACTCAATGCTTGTTGAGCCAGCTCTGTCTAGCACCTCCTGGTTGGTGACACTGTTCTGCCAGCGGATGTTAATAATCATTCGCAATTATTGACATTAAAAGTTTGAACACAATGGAAACAGAACATGAAGAGTGGGATCATGCTCCAGCCCAAGATGGTGATAGGCGGGTGAGGCGCTACCAAGGACGACGAGGACAACATGCAAACATGGATGAGAGAGCAACTGGTGCAATATTTTGTTGGTCCTGGTGCCGTGGCTTGGCAAGAAAATTATATATAAATTTCTTCTATGAATATTACCCAAAGATGATGTTTTGTTTTGTTGTTGTTTTAATTTCTCCCACTGCAATGTGAAGGGAGTCTAATATTATTAATAAACAAATACAAACACTGGTCGCAAGCGAATGTACAAAATTACATTGAAGCTACGTTGAAAATCATTAATATCTCGATTAATATTGAAAAGAAAAACGCTATTTTCCACCTTTCATTATGGCTGCTTGAAAAAAAAAAATTATAGATACCCAACAGTCCTATTACATGTATACTTATTGTATCATTTTTTTTATCTGCTCAAAATATCGCAACACTTTCTTGCGATCAATTCAGTTGGGAATCGAAATCAACACAATTATTACAAAATAAAGTGAGCATCAAGACCTTTCAAAATATGCCTACACACACTGTTACGCCTTCTGATGCATAATGTGATATTTTGTAGGATTTAAGGCTCACCGGTTAAAAAAGCCTTTCATTGACGATGTGCTTGAAAAAAGACACTAGACAGAAAGTGAAAGTGCGCAAAAACCTCACGATCTTTAGGAGGGCACGGGGACACACAGCTTGAGCGACGAGCGATGTTAAATGGCAAGTTATGTATCGTCGCTCATAGCGAGCCCCTAGCTAGCGGTAATCGCTTGTGGTGTGGGCACCTAGGTTAGGTTTAATGCATTTATTCCCGTCGCTTCACTACAGTGTAGCTTAGACATGTGGCCACACACTAGGACTTGCTCTGAGAAATGGAAAGTTCAAATCTACCCCAGGTACCAGTAGGATACAGTTATGGGCACAAGTGTCATGACAGACAGGGTGAAAGAGAATGAAGAAGATCAGGTGTGGACAATGACAAAAGCACTTACTGGGGACAAGAGAAAAAGAAACGCGTTGTTTAAGAAACCGATGAACTACTGAAGTGTTTAGTTAGTTCTCTATCGTGTCGGAGACATAAAAAGATAAAAATTGATATATTGAGCAAATAGGTTTTTCTTGCATGGTAGAACTTGAAAACTTTAACTTATTCAAGGCGCCTCATTCTAATAGCAACTATCCTGTATTACACAAAAGACAGTATGATCGCTGATCTGTGTAGTACATAGTTTGTTTTGGAGTTCAGCTGGACATAGATATGGTATAGAACTATAACTTCTGCACGCTGAGACTGTTTAGATCGTATGGTCAAATATGGTAATAGTGAAGGTATTTGACATATTGTTGTATGTGACATTTTGCCGATTTTGAGGTTTGGCCTTGAAAGTGGTTCTCTCATTCCTAATTTCTCTATTGTGTCATTCTAATCGGTTTAAAACCGATATTTAAATATTAAATAAAAAACAACAACAACAGCATCACTGCATTAGACCAATATTCATCGCACCAGCAGATTTGGAATGCAAGCATAAAGGGGACTTAGCACATATTTATATTTCTGCTTCTATGCAATGTGATATATTGTTTCCTCAATATTGTTATTGTGCGGGTACTATAAAATGTCTTTATTGGAAATAAACAAACTAAAATTTGACTTGCATGTGACCACCACCAGCTATATTTAGTGTTTTCAATGGTACACCACTTACCTGTTTTGAACCCGTCTCTGAAGCTGAAGTACGAAATACTATTTTAAAAAGCCCAAACAAATCTTGTAAACTTGACCCTATTCCAACTGACCTTATGAAACAACTTATTGACAACATCTTACCTTATGTGACCAAAGTCATAAATGACTCACTCCAAACAGGGTCCGTTCCTCCAAGCTTAAAGAAAGCTTTAGTCAAACCTCTTTTGAAAAAGACAGGATTGGACAAAACTAAGTAACTTTAGGCCCGTCTCCAATCTTCCGTTTCTGTCAAAAGTCCTTGCAAAAATAGTTCTAAAAAGGCTTTTAACGCACATGAGCAAAAATTACTTAAACGAGGAGTATCAGTCTGCCTATAAAGAAAACCACAGTACAGAAACGGCAATTCTCAAAGTGTCATCTGATATTTTAAA
Organism: Onchidella celtica; assembly: GCA_963931925.1. Lineage (NCBI taxonomy): Eukaryota > Metazoa > Mollusca > Gastropoda > Systellommatophora > Onchidiidae > Onchidella > Onchidella celtica. The sequence goes on along the minus strand of OZ007577.1, from coordinate 42,211,596 downwards.
TAGCTTGGACGAAAAGAACTTTGCCTCCTCACTCTGTTGGACTTATCCGCAGCATTCGATACCATCGATCATGCTATTTTGTTAGAACAACTCGAAACAACATTTGGGATTTCAGGAACGGCTTTGCATTGTTTTGGGTCATATATATGCAACAGGTATCAATGTGTTACCATCGGGAATGAGTCATCTGATGAGGTTCTTTTAGATTGTGGTGTACCTCAGGGCTCTGTCCTAGGTCCCAGTTTGTTTGTCATGTACACTCAGCCTCTCACTGATATTTTGACAAGCTTTGAAATGAAATATCACCTGTATGCAGACGATAGTCAAATTTATAAAAGGTTCTCACGTAGATCATCTTTCAGATCTAATTTCTTATACCAACAATTGTATCATCAAAGTAAAAGAATGGATGAACAGCAATAGATTAAAACTTAATGAAGATAAAACTGAAGTCATATTGTGTATGAACCCTTATGTTTCTGAGAGAAGTGATTTACCAAACATCCAGTTGAACATCAACGGACATATCACACAATCATCTTCGTGCATAAAAAATCTAGGCGTTCTTTTGACTCTGATATGTTTTTCACATCCCAAGTAAATAATATTTGCAGAAATGTACGTCTCCAACTAAGAAACATCAGCAGTGTTTGAAATTTCCTCACAGAAGCTATTACCAAAACTTCAGTTACTTCACTCATTTTATCTCGACTAGATTATTGCAATTCTCTTCTTGCTGGATAATGGAATAACATCAGATAAACTGTCTAAAATTCAAGTCATTCAAAACAACGCAGCCAAATTGATTACCAAGAAAAAAGAAGCTGACCAGGTTACGCTTTTGTTAAAAGAACTGCACTGGCTTCCTATAACAGAAAGAATTACATACAAAATTGCTGTTTTTCGCTATAAATGTTTAAATAACACCGCACCCAGCTATCTCAAAAATTCTTTACAAGACTACACACCATCGCGTTCACTAAGATCATTAAGTGACAAAACAATCTTAAGAATCTGGTTTTGCTTCAGAACTCATACGCGCCAGGACACTATGCACCAAAACTATAGGCCATAGATCCTTCAATTATTTTGGATCTTTTGTCTGGAACCAGATACCCTTGAACATTCGTGAATCACCGAATCTTGAAAGCTTTAATAAAAGCGTAAAACATCACCTTTTCCTCCGAAACTGTTAAATTTTCAAAATTCTATTCTTTACTTTGATGTTATGATTGATTATATAACCTAGTGCTATATGACTAAGAGCGTCTATGTGTGTGAAACTGAAAGTTTGTATGGATGAGAGTGAGTGTTTTAGTATGAGATTTGGAAAGTGTATGCATGAATCATTGATGCAATGTACAGGGCATTGAGTAATAATTCTATTAGAAATGTGCTATAGAAATTCTATTTATTATTATTATTATTATTACATGTGTTTAAGACCTGTGGCCAAAGCTCAACTCCCGAGAACATAAACCAATACACATAAATCATGAAATATTGACAACTGAACGCGTACATGTTTGGCTAGCACAAAACACAACATTAGATTTCAGTTTTTGCTGGGCTGATCTGTCTGCGGCTGTTTGTCTGTGATTACTTGAGCCAAAGTCCTGGATTTGGTTGGGTCCATGAATTCCTTGACCTCCATTTCCGGCAAGGTCAAAGGGCAGGTCATCACACTTGAATTTGGAACCTGATGAGAAAAACGTAAGGAGTTTCTCGAAAAGTGTGATTGAAAAGTATTGACAGAATGATTTGCACATTATAGATCTGTCACATTTGGAGTGGTTGATAACTGACAGTATGTTCAAGAATGTATTAGAACAAAAACAGTAAACAATATCCTTTGACTGCAAAACCGTCTAGCAACACTATGGAAATCCAAAGCCTAGGACTGATGTCAAGTTTGCACAAGGGAATGATGTCGTTTCTACGTAGAGCCAACATGGCTTTGAGGTATGGAACCTGTCCCTACCATAACCCTTCTAATCTTACGGAAGTCTATGTCAGACTGACATTGAGATGCTAGCCGGGAATATTTTGCATAGACGAGAGCGTCATCTTAGAAAGAATGTGTGCTTGATATCATAATAAAATGTATACAAATTTAATTCAGAAGATTAAAGTGTCTCCAGGTAAAGCTCAGATTGTGATACTCATTTGATTTGTGCAGTATCTGGTCGATAAATGACATGACTAATATGAAATAACAAAGCTTCAGCAGGCAAACAATTACTATTTGTGACTCTACATTGTTTTCCTTGACTATTTTTGTTTTACCGGAATTGACAAGCAATGGCAACATGTCTCTTGTGACATGACATAATGATGAGGGTAAACAAGTTTAATTACTTTTTAAGGCAGGAACAGTTTTAATTGTTCAAACTAAAACCTTGAAGTACTATTTGTAAATATATAGATAAATAAGTAAATGAATAAATAAAACATTTCTTTGTCATCAACTCATGCAGAAAGTTGTGTTTCTAATTAAAAAAATTAAATGGACATTAATAAAAAATGAAAAAAATTTATGTGCATACCTTAGACAAAGGTCGATACTGTGGATGCTGATGTTCAATAACTGGGTTATTGGACTTGCGGTTGTAGGCCACAAGCAGAGCCCATCTGCGGTTTGGGCTTTTGTTTGGCCCACTTGCATGCAAAACATTGGCATGGAAGAATAACACATCTCCTGATGATAAAGTTAAAGAAAGAAGGGGAAAAAAATGTCTTCATCATGAAGGACATACATTAGAGCAACTATTTTCCAATGTAAACAGATGTCTCGAATTTCTCGTTGTTTTTTAATTCTTTATTTTAGCTCTATTGCTGCTCAATCTGGTCAAAAGTGGTGGCTATGCTGTATGTACTAAATAACATATATGAAATAGTCACAAAGTCTTGAAGTAAATAGGGAATATCAGAAAAGGGACAGAAAAAAAAATGCCCATAGGATCTGAACCCAAGACTTTTCCTTACAGACCTAAAGCTCTGCCAGCTGAATAGTCAGTGACCGGACAGGAGGTGTTCCTGCATCCAGATATAGCCCGGTTGCTGCAAGTAACTTATTACATTTCTTGTTAATATATTTTCATTGTAAGAATTTTGAACATTTTCTTTCTGTTGGTCTAACTAAGCAAGTTACACCTCTCCCCTCCCAAAAAAAAATAAAAAAAATAAATTGACATGACAATATTGTCAACAAACTCACCAGGCTCCATGGTGACGTCAACTGGTGGCAGAATCTTCTTGATTTGTTCCACCCGTTCTTCATCTGCCCCTTGCTGGCCATCCTTCAAATCATGCTGGACACGCCCGCAACGGTTGGAACCAGGCATTACCTGTGTGGATGACAGGTTCATATACGGTAAATGAAAGATCATCAGGAGTCATTTATCATCAATATACTCATTATCTTTAATGTTGATGTTCATTTGATTTATCATGGACGGATGGATGGACGGATGGATGGATGGATGGATGGATGGATAGAAGGATAAATTGATGGATGGATGGGTGGGTGATGGATGAAGAAATGTATGGATGATGAAAGAGTAGTGGGTGAGTAGGTGGATGGGTGGCGGATGAGTGGTTGGATGGATAGATGGATGGATCAAGAGAAAAGGTACACTGAATTATGGTTATGAATACACCGTAAACACAACCTTTCTCTCTTATCATATAATTATTATGCCTCGTTCAAGGCTATTCACTTATAAGAGATTATTTGATTGTAAGAATTACATGCTTGTATTATTGGTAACAACTGGAATGTAAATCGTAGATATGACCCGATCATAGCATAATTTGCCTTTGTTAGCTATCTTTGACTAGATAACATACTGGTCATTGCTCCGGAATAAACTTGTGCTCTCCACCCCCGCCCCCCCCCCCTAATAATCTATGGTTTTGCTTCAGAACTCAAACGCGCCAGGACACTATGCACCAAATTGAACGCTTGATATGGTTACTTTTTATGACATATACGATACTGTAACAGAATGGCACCAAGATGGAGAATGAAAATTAGAACTGTTGACAGCACGAAGAAACAATGCATTTTCTATAAATTCAAAAACAAAACCAATAAAAAAAATCCAAACTTCGGTGCACCTCCACGGCATTTTAAATTTACATGCAAAATTGGGTTACTGTAGGTGGCCTAATAAAAAAAATAGCCTTTTGCGTTCAAAGGTGGAGACTTAGTGAACTATATATTATCGTGACAAATGAATACCCAAACCTGCAAACATCCATTCTCTTTTGTACATGGGTCTACAGCGATAAATGCAGTCATCATGTCAGGGAACAGGTTACCATTTTTGTACCAGTATCTGTGGACAGGATACAAAGATGAACCAGGTCCTGTCATTTCTTTCTCCATCCCTCTTTGTCTTACTTCCTTTCCTGCTGATTCTGCTTTTTCTGATGTTTTCTGCCTAGCCAAGCAGGGCATCCAGTCTTACTGATTCACATTTACAATCAAGCCAAGGACTACTATATATAGTAGTCCTTGAATCAAGCTGATAAAATTCATATCAGTTTAAAGCAGAAATGCAATCATCGTGTATATAACCTGTGGAAACTTTTCCAAAATGGACACATAAAAAATTGACAAAGATCATATTTAGCTAATTCTGGGTTTTGCCAAATCATACAAGAGTTTCTCATGTTCACACCTAAATTTTCATTACATACTCTCTTCCATCATTTACTCTGTTTTACTGTGGAATAGTTGGAGTTAATTGTTATACTTGTGCTCACCCATAGTCTTGATGCCAGATGAATTTGCCTCCTGTTTTAGCTTCTTTCATCATCAGCTTGCTGTGGTAGTGGTACACTTCTCCACCCAGTAGCTGCAAGGTCATTGTTAATTCCCTCGTTACAACGCCAGCATCATTATCATCATTATTATCAGTATCACCACCACCACCACCACCATCATCACTATAATCATCATCATCATCTGTGTCATCATCATTATCATCATTATTCGTCCTCATCATCATCTTCATCATCTTCATCATCATCATCCCTGTCATCATTATTTTCATTCTTCTACCAATTTACATCATTCCCATTTCATCTCATTAAAGTGCCAGTAACAACATCGTCTTCATCAAATTGGTGAGTCCAACTGTTCCAATAGACATCTTACTTAATGGGTCTCATTGTTACTGGTACATGTCACATCCATCAGAGTTATCATTTTTTTACACCATTATCAACATCATCATCATCAAAATGACCAGTCTGACTTCACGTACATTTTGACTTAATGGCTCACATTTTTACTGGTAACATTTTGCTTTCCAAACAGAGAAAACCGAACTCGTGATCTTTAACTACGGAATTTTTTTTCTAGTTTTTACGTAATTTCTTTTTTTTTGCCTGAAAACGGGAAACTAGAAGGAAAACAAAAATAGCCGTGGCTAACCCCATTGTCAGCTTTTTTTTTCGTTCCTGTTTGCGGCCAAAATTTGAGCATCTAATATCAGACGCTTTGTAGTTTACCGAGGGCGCATGCATCTAATATTAGATGCTTCGTAGTTTACCGAGGGCGCATGCATCTAATATTAGACGCTTTGTAGTTTACCGAGGGCGCATGCATCTAATATTAGACGCTTTGTAGTTTGGAAGTGCCAAGGTAGGGAAGATATCCCCCACCTATACACTTTGCATAGGTAGGGAAGACACCCCCTACCTATTCACCTTGCATAGGTAGGGAAGATATTCCCTGCCTATTCACTTTGCATAGGTAAAGAAGATATCCTCAGCCTGTGCAATCCCTATGTGCATGCAGAGAAGATATTTCTTGACTATTCACTTAACTTAGGCAAGGAAAATATTTTTGTCTCTGCATATTTTTTAGGTCGGGAAGATATTTCTTGTGTAATAGGCCTACTTTGCTTAGGCAGGGAAGATAGTCCTTTCTACCTGTATTTTGCCTGCTCTGTTTGCGATAGCTATGAAACACAATTATACATAATGGTCATGTATCACACTCATCATCCAGCGGTAAGCAGTGCTTATCCCCGTTACCTCCCATTGGCGACAGCAAACCTAACCTACCTCTGTCAAAATATGGCAAAAAGAAAAAGCTGTAAAAAGATAGATTTTCAGTTGTTCTTATGTTTCTTCAATTTACGTTCATGTGAGAGGGAACAATGAATTTGACAGGCTTTAATTTTAAGCCCATGGAGCCAGAATGTAATTACATGTATTATTGTAATTGAGCATGGCACCTATGAAAAGTCCAAAGTGGATCTATTAGGAGAGGAGCAAGGGGAACTAGCTGTTTCCTGCCTCCTCAGGAAAACATACAGTAAAGCACACCTACACGAAGAATATGTCGGCATTTAATTTGTTGAGGCACTTGTAGGTCAAGCATTTCAGGGAATTTCCCAGCCAGTACCCCTGCGTCAATCCGACGTATTTGTGCAAGATATAGGTAGAGTAGGTAGGATTACCGTAGGGGTGGGGTCCCTACATCAAACAGACGTCGGTCAATGCTGTAAACAGCGGATCTACGAGGAACGATACCATTGCTTTGTGCAAACATCCTATACAGAGGACTACCTTAGGGTTGCTGGCTGGAGTGATGAAACTTCGACTACGCAGTAGTTCGACGATCGAACCCTTCACATTTCAGGTCATTCTCCACAAATTACACGGGAGGGGAGAAATAAAAATTTTGAAACTATTTGAAGCTAATTTGCTTCTTGCAAGTGCAGTATTGTCCACGCAGATTTTTTTGTTTGTTTGTTTTTCAATTTTGGGAATAAAGAAATCGACTGATCCCCCCCCCCCACACACACACAAGTTCAGTAAGTGCATGGTTATGTCCATGCTGCCGCACCACGAGGTCGGCTTCCGTCTTGACCTTCTCTGCTCGGAGTGGGCGATGGAGCAACGAGCCTTTGTCCCTACGTTTTGCTTTGAGCTCGGTCTAGGCTGTTTGTCTGTCTCTTGTCTTTGCTGACTCGCCGACTGATTCGAATAATTTTGATTCATATAACCTCCTGTCGTCGACTGACTCGAATCGCGAGTCGCTCCTGCCGCCACTGGCTTGCCGACAACTAATTCTAAGATCGCGATTTAAATCAAACGAACTAAATTTAGACCAATAATAATTCCACACGTTTAGTGATGACGTAGTACACTATCTTCCCTACCTATGCAAAGTGCATAGGGAGGGAATATCTTCCCTCCCTATGCACTTCCTTGTAGTTTACCGAGGGCGCATGCATCTAATATTAGACGCTTTGTAGTTTACCGAGGGCGCATGCATCTAATATTAGACGCTTCGTAGTTTACCGAGGGCGCATGCATCTAATATTAGACGCTTTGTAGTTTACCGAGGGCGCATGCATCTAATATTAGACGCTTTGTAGTTTACCGAGGGCGCATGCATCTAATATTAGACGCTTCGTAGTTTACCGAGGGCGCATGCATCTAATATTAGACGCTTTGTAGTTTACCGAGGGCGCATGCATCTAATATTAGACGCTTTGTAGTTTACCGAGGGCGCCTGCATCTAATATTAGACGCTTTGTAGTTTACCGAGGGCGCATGCGTCTAATATTAGACGCTTCGTAGTTTACCGAGGGCGCATGCATCTAATATTAGACGCTTTGTAGTTTACCGAGGGCGCATGCATCTAATATTAGACGCTTTGTAGTTTACCGAGGGCGCATGCATCTAATATTAGACGCTTTGTAGTTTACCGAGGGCGCATGCATCTAATATTAGACGCTTTGTAGTTTACCGAGGGCGCATGCATCTAATATTAGATGCTTCGTAGTTAAAGAGTTTTAATATAGGAAATTATGTTGTGTATTTTGTTTAGCCAGAATCAACTTTAATCACAGGATTTTGGAAGTTCATTCCCTGTGTTTACATTTTAAAACTCCCTGTCCATGTGTTTAAGTCTTTATTTTACGAGGTTCGCTGCTCTTGGCATTTACACCTCTTCTCTTATTTTTGTTTCTGTATATTTTTGTGGTAGGAATTAGTTTTTTTTAGAATTTTGCCCCGGGCAGCAGCCTTGTTCGGCCTGCTCTTCTCAACTTTCAACTGCCTAAGTATCTTTAATGCGCACAAAGTGTACATGGGCCATCCGACTTTTTTTGTCTTTAATCACAGGATTTTGGAAGACGCTTAGGATCATAGGATCAGGGACAGGAATTTTTCCCCCCAAAAAATTCCAGCATACCTGCACCGACCGGGGGATTGAACCCAGTACCTTCAGCATGAGAGGCGAGCACCTTGCCTCTAGACCAGCATGTCCCCAGACTCCCTGCCTACATGTGACTAAGAGCAATGTAGAACATCTCTGTTTGAGGTTGAAGTTTGATGTTTAACTAATATGGTTCCCTAAACTACCTCCTGGCATGTTCCTGCCATTTTCTCACACCTGGCCACCATTCCAGTGACGTCATCACCTGGGTTGCTCCAGATACAAAGTCTACTCTGTGTACCATCCTTGGACTGGATCTGCACACGGGAAAAATATGCTGTCTGTGGTACACGACAAGAGTGGATGTAGCATAAAAATTGTGTTTACATGGATTTATACAGAGAAAGACAGATAAAGTGGATGGATGGATGGATGGATGAACGGATGGATGGATGGAGAGATGGATGGAAAGATGTGATGGATGGATGTTTGGCTGGTTGAATGGATAGATAGACGGATGGATGGATGGAAAGGTGGATGGATTAATAACTGTACTGCTGGCTGTGTGGGTGCTTGGTTGAAAGTGTGAATGAATGAATTCAAACAGATGGGTACATGGGTGGGTGAATGATTGAGTGGATGGATGGATGGATGAATGGATGGATGGATGGATGGACGGATGGATGCATGCATGGATGGATGTATGGATGGATGAATGCATAGATGCATGCATGCGTGGGTGGATGCATATGTGGATGGATGGGTGGATGGATGGATTGGTAACTGTACTCCTGGATGGGTGGATGATTGGTTGAAATAGGGATGAATGAATAAATGGGTGAGTGGTGGGTGAGTGATTGAGATAGTCGGATGGATGAAAGGATGGCTGGGTGGATGGATATATGGATGGATGGATGGGTGGCTGGCTGGATGGATGGAAGGAAGGATGGATCGATGGACGGATGGAAGGAATGAAGGAAGAAAGGAAGAAAGGAAGGACGGATGGATGGATGGATGGATGGGTGGATGGATGGATGGATTGGCAACTGTACTCCTGGATAGATGGATGATTGGTTGAAATGGGGGATGAATGAATAAATAGATGGATGAGTGCCTGGCTGAGTGATTGAGTGGGTGGATGGATGGATGGATGGATGGATGGATGGATGTGTGGATGGATACATGCATGGATGGTTGGATCGATGGATGTGTGGATGGATGGGTGGCTAGCTGGGTGGATAGATGGGTGGATAGATGGATGGACGGATGGAAGGAACGAAGGAAGGAGGGAAGAACGGATGGATGGATGGATGGGTGGATTTTACAGCAAAAGAATGTCCCCAGGTACTGTTTTCAGACTCCAGAGCCTGCTTAATTCTGCCAGTCTCTTCCTTGTTGAACAAGCCTCTGTGGAAATATTACAGCTATGAAAGCCTTGTGTCAGTTAAACAAATGAATTAAAATACAAGTTTTGCGATTTGTATGTATGAATATATACTTAGGACAGTCACCTCAATTGCACTGCAAGATGGAATTGTGACAGTAGCAATTGTCGTGTCTTATGTGATGATTTTAATTAAAATTTTATCATTTTATTTTGTAGTATTTAATTGTTCTTTTATTTCCCACTTTTCTCTGATAGGTGGAGTGATTTCTTTCTTTTTTACTTATTTCATTTTTTTTCTGTCTTTCTTTCTTCCGGTTTGTTTCTTTTTTTTTGTGTATTGTTGTCGTTGTTGGTGTTGTTTCCATTTCTACCGTTGAGTGTTCGTATGTTCCTCATGCAGTTGCTATTGTTGTATTTTTCCCCTGTTCTGGTTGTTGTTTATTTTTTTTTGGCTATCGTTGTTTTGTCAGAGGAACAGATCATAAAAGAACTATTCAATCAGTAAGAGTGTGCTGGTGCAGATCAACGCAGTGGATTTTCAAGAGAATTGTTTTATAGGCTAGTTATACATTAATCTTGATTTACCTTATTAGAATATGACCATCCTGTTTGAAGTCATCTTTCATTTGTTCGGTCAATTTGAATTCACCATTATTACATTGATACTCTGAAATTGGAATGAGATGATAAAATAAGCTAGAGTTCATTTATACTCGTATCTGTAATAGGAAACACGAAGAACCGATACCCTGAAATTAGAATTTGTATAAAAATAAGACAAAGTTTATTTACAATCGCACCCATAATAGCCGACTCCAAGAACCAATATGCTGGAATTAGAATATAAGATACAGTCTGTTTAGAACCGTGTCTGTAATAGCTGATACCTAGAACTGATACCCTGAAATTTGAATTTGTTTAACTCTTTCAGGACGTCAGTGTTTGGGGCTTCTGTCAAGTCTGGATGTAAATTAATTTTTTTCCCACTTTGAGAAAAAACAGGATAGTTTAAAAAAACCGTTTACAGAAAAAAAAATATATATATACTGATAGTAAAGTAAAAAGTCAGACATCAAACAAAAGAGAATTGAATATAGAATACAATCTAAATCGGCGATACGTCCAAACTCGTTTTTCACTGGCATCGATAAATCGGGGATACATCCCGAAAGAGTTAAGATAGACTTTATTCATAATCTTATCTATAAAAGCCAAAAGCACCAAACAGTACCTTGTTTAGTCTTTGAACCTGCTTATTATTAATTAATCAGCCCACCCACCTCATCCCATTCCTCACCACACTCATCCCGCCAAAGCTAATAATAAGAAGAATAACAATAAAAAATAATATAATGTAATAATATAATAATGTGGTACATAATATACAGCAGCTCTCTCTGTCACCCTCTTTTCTCTCTTTCTCCGTCTGTCTCTCTGTCTCTATCTCCCCCCCCCCCCCACTCTCTGTCTGTCTGTACGTGTGTTTCTCCCTCTGTCCCTGTCTCCGGCTCAGTCTGTCTGTCTCTCTCTCTTTCTCGCTCGTGTACTTACAAGCCTGGGATAGATTTGCATCTCCTTCAAGGACAAGGTGTGTCACTATCTAAAGGCTGACGGGCAAACTAACTAAATGGCGATGGGCGAGTAGGGGGTGGGGATGAAGGGGAAGGGAGGTTTCTAACTACTGAGTTACTCGTTATACTGTCTATGTGACGTATGATACAAAAAGCTTGTGGGCAAAAATAGATATGGAAAGAAAATATGCAAACTTTACCTTTCAGAGGCATGTTCTTTTCCTTGTCTGAGAAAATACGACAATGCGAAATCCAGAAGCTGCAGGAATTGTGAAAGACACTTTCTTATTGTTGGTAGTTATAATTGACTCCGTTCGTAACAGAAATCCAAGACTTCCTGGTTTTTATAGATCTGTAAACGCTGATGTTTTTTACATTTAATACAAAATAAGTCTACAGTGACCATTTGTCAAAACAACACAATCTTACGCTGGACTCGCACGCCAGAGAATGTAATACCTTACACTGTGTTACCAACTGGAGTTGACCTTGTCTATGATCACTGGATGGTATTCATAGTCACACAACACACTCTTTGTTTCACTGGCTGATAACCCCGCGGTCAAGGCCATTAAGTCACTGTAAAACTGACCCGATATCATAACCATCGCGAAGAAAATTATTATCTGCAAAATGTACAGTGCGGCACTCCATATCCGACGCGCTCTGAAGTGGAGGGTAGAACTGTGTTGTGTGTTTCCTACAGCACTTCTCGGATCATTATTATAGTGGGCAATAAGCAGAAATTTAACTGCATGCAAATGCCGTGGCTATCACTGTATATCCGTGGTTCTCAACGCGGGCGATATCGCCCCCGCCCCCCACCACCCGGAGCAATTTAGAGTTGGGGTGGGGCGAAGAAAAGAGCTTGGGGGTTGGGGGTTAATGACAAAATGGGTGATGGAGGGAGGTGGGGCGAAAACGTAAATGGGGCCAATTTAGGGACAAATATTTTTCGGTCGAGTGCTTACATTGTACAATGTTGCACAGCGTCTTGACAATGGGATGTGTTCTTGTAACGTTCAAGTCCACTCTATTATGTCTCTAACTATAATAGTAGTCTGCCATGAGACAAAACAAATAAACAAATCCTGTCAAGAACATGAAGATCAAATTTGTGGATTTGTGAGGGGCTGGTACCAAATAAACGGTGAAAACTGGATATGTACTCATTTTTTTTAATGGTAGATACACCATCTTTAGTCAAATCTATCGTGCAGAAACTCAGTTGTGGCAGGTGTTCGTTTTGTGTGTGTGTATGTGTGTGTGTTTCTCTTTTGAACCCGTTGGTCTAGACTAGTTGCCAGACAAGGTGGTCTTGAGGCAAGGTGCTCGCCTCTCATGCCAAGGGTCCCGGGTTCAAAACCCGGGCACTGCAGGCGTGTTGGAAATTGGATTTTTCTCATATTTTCAAGTCCCTGGTCCTATTGGGGGGTAGGATCGAGTATCTAGTCATCTCGGATAAGGACGAAAAAATTCGGAGGGCCCGTGTGCACGTTGCGCACGTTAAAGATACCTTGGCAGTTGGAAATCGTAAAGAGCAGGCCGAACAGGCCGCTGCCCGGGCAAAATTTAAAATTGAAATTAATAAATTAAAATTTATCCATATCATCCCCCCTCTCCCACCAGCAACAACAAAATTTATTATTATTCATTATTAAATATATATTGTTATTAATAAATATTCAAATATTATTTGAGTTGTGTGTTGTGAACTGATGTGAGTTGTGAACTGTTGTGAGTTGTGAACTGCGCCTAACAGGCTGCGTTACAATTTGCTCTGAGATAGAGAGAGAGAGAGTGAGCGAGACAGGGAGAGAGAAAGAAGCAGTGCAGTGTGTTGAGCGCTTCGCAGGCAGCTCCATTCTGCTCTGTGGTTGACATGTTGTTTCTGTAAAGCGCATAGAGCATTTCAAATGGATATGCGCTATATAAATGCTATACATTATTATTATTATTATTATTATTCTACTAGCTTGTTACCCGGCCCTTCTTGGGAGAAATATTTTTATTAGTTTCAGTATGGGAAGGTTATTACGGATCTGCTTCACCTTGCCTGTTCCTTTGGTTTGTTTTTGTTTGCGTTAGAAATGTCATTCTGAACTCCCTTTGCACATTTATGCCCGATGTACCCTGTCAGATCCTCATGAAATGGCAATAAATAATTTGCTCACGCGTCAGTGAGTTTGATAGTGTCGCAGGACGTGATAACGTCATGTGTTCATGGAAAAGGATGAATTGCGAGAGAAATTAGCGACCCAATGTAAAACTAAAAAAAATACTTCCCCACAATTTCAAGTCTCCAAATCTAATAAAGAACGGCAAAAGTGATTAGTCCAAATTGTTGTTTTTTTATATGTATGCAAAATTTCAGCATCATAAGTTGCCAAATTAAGTCTACAGGCTTGACAGAAGTTTGTATAGGCTGGGGCTAGATTATACTAGATTTATTCTCTGGCTTATTCTAGGGAGTTACGAGGATTGAAGTCTGAAAATACCTGTAGGTTATTATATTACTGTAATTATCATTATCATTATTACTCGGGGACACGGTGGTCTAGAGGCAAGGTGCTCGCCTCTCATGCCGATGGTACCGGGTTCGAATCCCGGTCAGTAGGGGCATATTGGAATCTTGGGATTTTTTTCTCATATTTTCCTGTCCCTAACCCTTATCGGATAAGGACGAAAAACTCGGAAAAACACGTTAAAGATACCTTGGCAGTTGGAAAATGTCTCTACTTATTGCCCACTATAATAATGATCTGAGAAGTGCTGTAGGAAACACACAACACAGTTCTACCCTCCACTTCAGAGCGCGTCGGATATGGAGTGCCGCACTGTACATTTTGCAGATAATAAGTTGGAAAACAGCAGGCCAAACAGGCCGCTGCCTCGGCAAAGTTAAATAAAATGTATCCCTACCACCCCTCCTCTTCCCCTCACACCCCCCCCCCCCAAATAAACTCGCCGACCGGCCCTGCACTGTGGCGACAACGTGTCTGTCCCAGTTGTAACTGGGCTGCTATGACACTAAGGCAGATTTCCCACATGGGATTAAAGAAGTATACAAAAAAAAAAAAAAAAAAATTTTTTTTTAAAAACTATATATTGAAATTACTCAGCAAATAGATATTTCTAGTTACTGAAAATCCAACGTTTATCCCCTGTATGCAATTTACTGTAATGATGATTCTAATCTGGGGTTCTACATCGTTATGACCAGCAACTTTGCAGAACAGACCAAAAAAAAAAAAAGGGGGGGGGGGAGGGCGGGGAGGGGCCGGGGGTAAATCTGTACAACCACGTAGGAAATCTGATTGGTCAAAATGCCTAAACCCGGCAGTATTAATGTCATGTATTTTAATTTGCTGCTGTTGTTGCTGTTGTTGCTGTTGTTGCTGTTGTTGTTGTTGTTGTTATTTTCAGACTGTGAAAAACTCGAGTGGTGTCCTTGGCCAGAAAAAGCGGTGCCATCTTCCTCGTCACTAGTGGAAAAAATGGACACAAGCAGAAAGAAAAAACGATCAATAGGAAATTGCCTGTCACGTCTAGGGAATAAACTTGCTGCAGATAAATCAGACAGGTCATGACGACCTCACCATACAGTGCAAGGACAGGTTCTGTAGAAATTAGAATTATGTCCCCTGAAGCGATAGGGCATCGGATTTTTCGTTTCTTTTTTTTTTCTTGTTTTGTGTGTATACATGTGCGTCTAATGCATTTTCATCTAATAACTTTTTAATGTCTATGTATGTAATAAAATATGTATAAAATGTTGTATATCATACACAGTTATGCTATTCAGAAAATTACCGGGTGACTGCGCCACTTGTAAGCCATGCTGGTGTGAAGAAGCACAAAATACGTGCACCGCATATCTAAAGAAGAACAGGTTTTGAAACTGAATACCATGTATGTCATTCTCTGCGGGTCCCACGGCTGATTGAGTGGCTGTGTTTTTGTTCCCTAAATAATTTTAGCTCTAGGTAACTTCCCTGTCGATCTGAAATTGCCATTGCAAACCACGACTTGTCGCGCTGGTATATTGTACACAAACTGCTTCTTTATCAGCTCACTTCCTGGACGCCTCTATTGACAGGCTGGCGAATTGAGCATTCGGGGGAAATCGTGCCTGAAACAGAACTAGGCGCGCAGCGGCCTACGTAGCTTGGGTTGTCAGCGCCCGGGGCAAGGCAAGTATTTCGCCCTCCGACCCGAGTCCTTTCCACCAGTCCAGTATTGAATACTATAACCCATAAGCACATTGTGTTGTATTGGAAGAAATGCATTTACTGCTGGGACAGTCAAACTGATTTAAAATTGCCAGGTTTTAATTTGTGGAAATTTTTCAATAACAGTATTGAACCCTCGCTCAGTTGACGGAGTTGTCAGGTTACACAGTCTTTCTTAGCTCACTGTAGATCTCTGATACTTTTGATTAACTGAAGTTTTGAAAAACTTCTTTCGCAGCTGACAGCTGAAACAGTGATAGTTTTGAAATGTTATGCCAGCTGTAGCCGCCCTTGTGGCCCCGATCACGCTACGCCACTGCCTGCGCGGCCTAACGATAGTAAGCTTACTGCAGCTTATGATTCGTGGTGCGATTCCAGTGCAGCCGTTTTCGGGTGTGGTTGCATTTGTAGTGTGGCTTTGAGACGTGTGTATCTTTGTTTTCGGAGGACTTCAGCTCTGGACATATTGTGACCTTATTTCTTGTTTGTTCCCATTCCAATTCTTTGCACAATTGAGATAGACAACGTTAAATATTTGCGGCTTTAGCATTATGATAAAGAGTTTTTTAAAAAAGCAAGTGTCAAATGTGAATTTCTTATACCGGTACCTCTTCTACACACTAAAAGATCTCCAGTTTTTCAGAAACTGGAGATGGATCAAACAAGAACTAAGGTCGTGACTATAAACACCTGTTTTTTCCTGTTGTGCGGTCTGTCTTGTTCTTGAGGCCTTTCTCGATGTCTTCTTGGCCCTCAAAAGGGCTCCAAACAGCCTATTGTCTTCTATGCTGACGAGCCAGGTTTTGTGGTACCAAATATCATTTCTTGACGTATAAACGTTTCAGGTGTGTTGCAGGACAAGGAATTTGTGATCTTTGAGATATAATTTTTGTAGAATTACTAGATTTCGAAAAAAAAAATTGGAGGTAGACCAATTAATTCTCAACCCACGAAACTTACTGCTCGAAAAGGTGAATAAGAGGATAGATCTACGATAAGATATAGTGGAGGGCTAGTTCAGGAGCCAATAAAATGGATACAGATTCCAGTATGCCGAAGGACGAACAGTTCAAGCACCCGTATTTTAACCAATTTGATCCTGAGGTATGTTTGAACTTTTTGTCTGTAGTAGTGAAGATGGTGGTTGAGATGATGTAACTGTATTGGTCACAGCTATGGTAATACTGTGGACGGTGATATTTACCATTCCTGCGGTAAATAAAAGCGAGATAATTTACTTTCAAAGTTCTGTTGGCTTAATTTGTTATTATTTTAAGATAAGATAAGATAAGACAAGATAAGATAAGAATCACTTTATTATCCCATAAGGGAAATTCTCTTTCACAGAGCGTTTAACAGCACGTGGTACACATTATCTTACGTATCATTATATAAACAAACTTTGTAAGTCAATAACAGGCACACATGAAGTGACATGGTAAAGAATCTCAGTGAAATGTAGCACACATCTAGTTAAAATGACTTGCTGAGGACAATTGCGGAAGGCAAAAACGATCTTCTGTATCGTTCCCTGTTTGTTTTCATGTGTATTATTCTGTCGCTCTTGGATGATCTAGAAATTTGATGAAACGGGATAGTGACTGTCATTTAAGATGGACATGAATCTCTTCACTAAAGCATTTGAGTATAGATGGTTAAAACTGAAAAATGCCGCGTCTATCATGTTGCATATTTTTTTGATGATTGTGTTGTTAAGTTTATGCTTGTCACTTTCTCTTGTACCAGACATCCCTTTAGCTCTTAATATGATGAGCCTTAACATCATTATGGATCCCTGGACAAAGCAATAGACTACGGCCCGCCCCTTACTACTCAGACTACCCTAACATTTTGGGGGCCCTGGGCAACTGCCGAGTGTGCCCACGCTTTAAGACGGCCCTGTGAGCTCCCAGTCTATGGCACTCCTGCGGCACATGCCTCAGAAACAGAAGCTAAGAACTTCTGCCACTTTTCTTTGTTTTCAGTAAACAATAATGTTATCTAGCAACTCATTATTTTTAAAACGTGAATTTTGTTCTCTTCCCGTACACTTTGTAGGAAGAAAATGACGAGAGAGAAGGGGCTGTATCGGAGCAAAACAACACTGCATCTCGTCTCCGTAAGTACCGCACAGAAACATTGTAAAGGGTGTTGTTATGGATTTAAGTTTATAATTTATCTCGCATAAAAGAATGGACACCGAAAGATGATGGGTCGCAGTGAGGCAAGGTAAAGAATGACAGATATGTATTGACACCATATTGATATTTGGCGGCGGATCTTCTTAAGACGCTTGCATAGCTTTTGATATCTTTGTAATCCCCATACAACTGATAAATTTGCATCCTGTGATCTCCAAAAAATTGATGTTTTGTAAACTTTTGTCTTCAAAAGTGATAACTTTATAACCTGTGGTCTCCAAAATTGACAACTTTATAACCTGTAGTCTCCGAAATTGATAACTCTGTAATCTGTGGTATCCAAGACTGATAACTTTGCAAACCTGTGATTACCAAGATTGATGACTTTATAGCCCGTGATCTTCAGTACCGTACGGATAAATTGTTATCTGTTATCTCCAAGTTTGATGATGTTATAATCTGTGACATCCAAGATTGATAATTTATAATCTGTGATCTCCAAGACTGATAACTTTGTAATATGTGGTCCCCAAGATTGATAACCTGAAAGCCATTGGTCTCTATAAGTTGTGTGGTCCCCGGGAACATCACAGAGTACTTTAATCACTTGAAAACCGTATTGTTCGTGAGCTAGGGCCATAAGAACTTGAGACCCGAAATGGTTACTATGTCTGTTTTGTTGCTATTAAATTTGTGTTTTTCTACATAATGGCACAATGTAAACTTTCACATCACATCAATGTTTATTCGATTACACCGTCTCTCTGCCCGAATTGAATCTGTGGCCTGTTTCTGCAGAAGAAGATAGTGACGGCGATTATAATGTCAGCCAGAGCCATCATTATGAACGGGTGGACGACATACTTTGGCCACCACAGGCACCTGGGAGCCATTTCATCACAGGGGTAGGAGACGGTTGTCATCCTGGACAGGTAATGACATTATTTTTCACTGCACAGATAACGATATATACAGCTGCTCAGTCATACAGAGGTGGGAATAAGATGGATGGACGGATGGATGGATGGATGGATGGGTGGATGGATGGGTGGATGGATGGAGGATGGGTGGATGGATGGATGGATGGATGGATGGGTCGGTGGGTGGGTGGGTGGATGGATGGGTGGGTGGGTGGATGGATGGATGGGTGGATGAAGGGATGGATGGATGGATCGATATGTGGACGAATGGATGGACTGATGGGTGGGAAGATAGGATGTATGGGTGGATGGATAGATGAATGGATGGATGAGTACCTGTATTGCTGGCTAGGTGGAAAGACATATTGCTGCTCAGTCAGACAGAGGGGACAATAGATTGTTCGACGGACTGACAGGCAGTTAAGCTTACAAAATGATAAATTTATAAATATATTGGATGTGTGAATATCTGACGACCTCATTCTGACAGACAGATAGACACACACACACACACACACATATAGGTACACAGACAGCTGGGCAGGCAGGCAGATAGATAGATAGATAGATAGATAGATAGATAGATAGATAGATAGACAGACAGACAGACAGATAGATAGATAGATAGATAGATAGACAGACAGACAGACAGACAGACAGACAGATAGATAGATAGATAGATAGATAGATAGATAGATAGATAGATAGATAGATAGATAGATAGATAGATAGATAGATAGATAGATAGATAGGTAGATAGGTAGATAGATAGATAGATAGATAGATAAATAGATAGATGGATAGATGGATAGATAGATAGATAGATAGATAGATAGATAGATAGATAGATAGATAGATAGATAGATAGATAGATAGATAGATATACCGTCCAACAACCACAGGGAAACCTCAGAGATGTGTACGCCAGGCTGGAAAGAGTTGAGAGAAACCAA
This sequence comes from Onchidella celtica, assembly GCA_963931925.1. Taxonomy (NCBI): domain Eukaryota; kingdom Metazoa; phylum Mollusca; class Gastropoda; order Systellommatophora; family Onchidiidae; genus Onchidella; species Onchidella celtica. Next base: position 42,192,207 of record OZ007577.1, on the reverse strand, counting down.
CAACAGATGCAACAAGCGGTCAATGCCCTGGTTACAGAAATGCAACACGTGAAGACCACATATCAATCCCTGCATCAACTGGTGAGACAATATCTGGAAAGATTACCCGTCCGTCAACGATGGGGCGTTGTGTTGGAAACACCAAATGATGAAGGTCGGTAACCTTTGATTTTTTGAAACTGTTGAATGGTTACCAAATCTGTTGACAAATCTTCATTCACCAGCAGCCATGAAAATACGCCAACCTTAAATAGGCTACATGTATCTAGACACAGCAATAGCTCTCTGAAGGGTATCACTTATTTCCATTCTTGTAAAACAGATTAACACTGATTTAGACCTGCATAGATGATTTATGAGTGTACTAGCAGAGATACCCGCCAATGCTCGCGATAACCCCCGCCTTCCTCCTTTTCCCCATCGCTCCTTCCCCACCCTTCCCATCTCCGCAGGCAGCATCCCTACGTCAATCCGACTTAGATTTGTACCGGATTTTCGTTGGATTTGACAAGATTACTGTGGCCTAGGGATGCTGCCTACATCAAACGGATGTCGGGGGTACGTCATAACCAGCTGATCTACATGAGAATGATGTCATTTCTATGTGCAAAGTTAACATCAATTCCACGTCATATTTCCATAGGGTTTCTGGCTGGGTTCTTACCTCCACCCCTCCTTCCCTTCTCCTCCCCTCAACCTCTCGCCTCCCTCCACCTCTTCTCCCTCTCCCTTCCCTCTAGATGTAAAAGTCTGCGTGGAATCAGGAAATCAATATCATTATGTTTATTTATGAATTATTTTTTGTGTGATTTTGACACTATCTGACCAGGTCAGCAAACGCCCGACGATGTGGGCAGCAATTGTGAGACTGATCCTCATCCTGGTCGAAGACACAAAAAAAGACATAGGAGAGGACGTGGCTTGTAAGTACTATAGCTTGTCTGGGGCTGGCCACTAGAATGTTCCAGTAGACTCAGTGTGATCTGTCTCAGGATGGGTTAATTAAATCTCATTAATTTTGTTTCAAATTTCATATTTGTTCTAACAGTTGTTTCAGGATTTTATTGTTTCCATCATTTTTGTTGTTGTTGAAATAAGAAAGAGATCCGTGGGGGGGGGGGGGGGGGGAGGAGGAGCAAGTGGGGCAGGGTGGGTTTGCCAGCCCCAGGGGCAAGGCAAGTATTGCGCCCCCTTACCCGTGGGTTGTTAGCACGATTTGCTCTGTCATGTTAAAAAAACGATGCAGAATGTTCGAACATTGGAAGATGTTTCGTTGTATGTGTGTGTATTGGGGAGGGGGGGGGGGGGAGTTATTTTATTTCTTTATTTATTATTGCTGATTTATTTTATTTTCGTCTTGAATTTTTGCGCCCGGAGCGACCGCCCCTGTGGTTCCCACCCCCATACATCTCTAAAAAGTTTAAATTCCTAAGGTGTCCTTTAAGACCATGGGTGAAACATGTTTTTCTTATCAAAGGCCTCAGATTTGAAATTTTCTGCCTCTGTCTTCGAGAGAAAGTGAAAATTTTATGTCTTTTAAAACACCGTACCAGTTGAAGAGTCATCTTTTTACACTCTGAATGTCCATTTGGTTTGTTTTTTCCTGAGTATGCCTGTGTATTGTGTGTGTGATTTATCTATTATTATACGAGTAAAAGTGAACTTGTATTGTTTGGGTTTTATTTCTCACGCAGGGTTTCGCAACATACAACCTTTTCTTTTTGCCCAGTTTTGACTTTGCTTATAGCCCTGCTGCGACCCCACAGTTTTTCTGTGGTTTTTATGATATTTGGAGGCTATGTTAGCCTACTCCTCCGTTAATACTTAGCCCACACGCTTCAAATTTTACACACGTCGACAGTATCTGCATACCCAGGTTGTCGTCACATAAAACATACGAAAACTCCTGTCCCCGAATTTATCAAAATAGATTTTTTCGGTCATTCTACTTTATTTCACCATTTAGAGTGAACCGGAAGAATGATGCCATTGTCAATGAACTGGAAGAGCAATCTGATTTTCAAAACGAGCACGGTTTGACGCGCCGACTGAACGCAGAAATTTGGTTCCGCACCGAGAAACGAAACCGTTTGTAGAACGGGTAGATCTAGTTAAATAAAACAATTCTGTGTGAAATTGTGGTATACCAGTAAGTTCTATTAGACATCGCATGGAATCCAAATGCCGTTTAATGTATCCTAGATCTAGATAATTATACGGTTGCGCTTAGTACATGGAAAATTTGCAAGATATATCTTGCGCGTTTCGGCTAATATGATATATGTTATAAAGTGCTTAGAGCCTGGTTGTTAATGAGATGAGGCGCTATATAAATGCTGTGTATTATGATTATTCTTATGCAGGTCTAATAACTTATTACAATATTTTATTTTCATTGTGTATGCATATATGTGTGTGTATGTGTGTTGGGTGTGGGTGTGTGTTTTGGGAGGGGGGAGGGGGGGAGGGGATATCGATGAAAATATCAAGGATACCAGTACTCTAAAAGGGTCGTCATTGACGACTGTTCGGGAACTCAGCTGAGGCCCTCCAGAAACACAAAAATTTCGTCCATAGTTTAAAAAGCTTTAGCCTGGGATGACTGCGGTTGTTTCAGACCTGTGCAGGGGTCGACTGCCGGATGGACAGACAGACAGAATGGCAGATAGATTGTATGTAGACAGCTTGATGGATAGATAGACTGACAGGCAGACAGACAAATAGCTCTACCCTCCACTCACCACAGGAACACCTCAAAGTGTGCATAAGCAATCCAGACTGGAAACATTGCCAAAAACCAATATTAGATACAGCAAACCGCGAGTGGCATGGTTACAGAGATGCAACATCTTGATTATTATATATATTATTCACTATTGGGCATCATATTACTATTGCTGAATGTATGTTTATAAGATTAAAATATTTTTCCAAGCTTTTCTTTAGAAAAGAAGAAAAAAAAATCATAACTAAATCCGATCTTCCCCCAGACCTGCGCTTTGAAGTCTACCAGTGCCAGCTCGGATCTTCATGGAAGAGACAGATGCTTTCTATGTTGTGATCGCAACATGTGGAAATGTGGAGTAAGATATTAGCTGTTCCACTGGTGACTTTCTGGGGGTATATATATAAATTACAATGTTCATTTGGATGAGTGTACGAGACTGGCTTGGGTAAAAGAGAGAAGACAAAAATGAAAGAGGTTATTTTCAAGTAGCTAACTGCAGATTTGTACAATAATGAATGGATGACCAGGGTCGGATTTGTAGGGGGGCATTAACCCAGAGCCCCCCCACCCCCCCCCCCATGCCAGAGGGCCCCCTTCTATTTCTTTATAGACATATAATAATGAGTCTAAATTTGATGTGTAAATTGTTGAGCCAACCAGTGTTGTCTAACATTCAAAAAAAAAAAAAAAACAGAAAATCATTGGGGTCGCAACAAGGATTGAAGCAAATTCAAAAAATGGTCAAAGGAAAAAGTTGCATGTTGACAGAAAGCCTTATTTGACTTTCCTTTCTCTTGGCATTTTATTTTATCATTTCTGTATTGTTTCTTACGGGAGGCATTGCAACATACAACTTTCACTTCATGCCACTGTTTGTCATTGTTATCTTTAAGCAAACAAAAAAATACTTAGCAGCATAGCTACGTGTATGGTATTTGTAGCGGACTGACTTAGCCTGAAAAACCCACTAAAACCTGCACTTCTGTTTAGAAAGGAACTACTTGGCATAGCAATATCTTATACCAAACAAAAACATTTTAGGGTAGGACACAAGTTGTGGCTGCCTTATTTGACCCAAATTTGCATACATTAAAAATGGCCGCCACAAAAAGCAATGAAAACCATAACATGTTATATTTTTCAATCTAAAAAAGCTACAAATATAATTTTGGTATCCGTACTATGGTTTTCAATGGTGAAGAATTCAATGGAATGGAAAGAATTGCCATAAAATCATAATTCTTTTAATTAAAAATTCAAAGAACAACCTGATAGCCCCAAATTGACTGTCGTATAAAAAAAAATAAGTAAAACAAACAAACAAACGAATAAAAACAAATGTAACTTAATGTTTCCAGAGTACATGTAATTAAATGTTTAGTGTGCTGCTAAAAAGAATAAAATATAGTAATCATAAATAACACCAAATTAAATTGGAATTTACATAAATCAAATTCAAAGTGTGTCTGGCATAATTAAAAAAAAAAAAATTATGACTCATAAATTAAGAAATGCAAAAGGCATAATCAGCATCTTCTTTCGTATCGCAACTCGTACAATGAATGAAAGAAATAATAGCTCATAGTATTCAAATATCTTCTTTGCACAAACTGAAAATATGGTAATAACAGTGGAATGACATGATAAAACTGCAAGAGACACAAATGGAAGGCATAATTATATTACTTGTTAGAACGAAAAAAGTTCTGTAAACTTAAGTACACTGATAGTCTTTAACTACTATGTGACCTTAGTTCATATCAGCAGAACAGCCTGTAGCCGCTAAGACATTGGTAGTAATTACTGACTTAAGAATTATGCATTAAATATTCTGTTGAGTATTCTTGTTTTATACAACTGTGTCTTCAATAACACATAATTTGCTATGTACGATTTACTTGACTGGATTGTAACAAGTATCCCGACAAGCTTACAGTGTGTTGCATTTTACCTTGGCTGCACAACATTTACAAGGTGGTTTGCAAATCTTCTAGCAATGGCAAGTATCAAGAGTTTGCGTTTTGGAAATCAATGGTTTGGTTAACCATAGAGGCTGCCATCAATTGGTATCACTTTCCTTCATCCAACCCCATTTTGAAGGATCAGGCATAGCAGGGCAATTGATCAAAGTTTGTCCCCATATATGACCTGCTTGATATGCAGCCCGGAGAGTGTGTTGAAAGAGATCATCTTTTGAGGGGGGCATATGTTTAAAGTCTTTGCCTTTGTAAATGAAAAGTTCAAGGCAAATGGCGTTGACAGTAATGACAGATGTGATCTCCGAGTAATTGTCGTAGGGTCGCACAACAAATCCCTCCATGTAGGACATGATACCATCATCAATGCGTTGTGGAAATGTTGATTAATGGAGCAGGGCTGGAGTTAGGTCTGGAAATTCTTGCCACACATTCCAGGCTGTTTTCTTCCCCTTCTCGTAAAATGCTGAAGTGGTGTCGCACCCTGTCAGGGAGTGAAATGCTGACAAAACTCGAGACTTTGCTGGGCCCAGGTGTTGTGCAACGAGGCGAGCGGGAATGTACTTGGGCGCCATACCATATCCAAAGGAAATCCACAACTCATCAAGACAGAGATCTTGAACACATGAGACAGCAATAACCACAACATCGCTGACACTGGAACGAATTATGATCCATTTGAAATCGCGAAGCTTGGTATCAGCAACATGGATGAAAATGGGGGTATCTGCTTCTTCGTGTGTACAGGGAGCAAGCCCTTGTGATGTTGGTCTGACAGGAGAACTGAGCACATTTTCTCCAAATGTAGAAACTATTTCTTTGCCTTCTACACATATGTTCTGGATTTGTTCTGCTAATATAGAAAACAACTCTGTTTTGTTTGCATCAACAAGAAAAAAGAGTCTGCCAGTTTCCTGGCATTCTGGAAGATAATGTCACACGTCGCCGAACATCTTCACCTTGTCTTTGCCGAGTACCAAACTTCAGGCTGTCAGGTTTGTACAACATCCAGTCGAGAAACATTTTGAAGGCAAGAAAGAATTTTAGGTACAAAAACATGGTCAGCATATTCCTTGAATGTTGACACAAGACCCGGCCTTAATGATTGTACAACAAAAGCTCCATCGAGGATCATAACATCAGCAATGGGAGCCGAAGCTGAAAATTCTACCTCTAATTCCAAGCATTTTATGATTTCTGATTTGGTTCCTTTGTGCATCTGGCCTGCTGAAGAAAGGCTTGGTGGAATTTCACTATTCTCATGAGAAAAGGATGTCCTCATCAATTTCCCTTCCTGCATGTCCTGAAAGCATCATGTGCACTACTTGAGATCTTTCCACTTTGAGAGATGCAATGTCAGACTTTTCTTTGCTTTGTGGAAATTTTGTTGAAAACAGTGGCAATTTGTTGAGGTGAATCTCTGCTGACCATGGAATTGAAGCTTTTTGTATTCGCTGTGAAAAAAATTCATCATACTTCTTGCTTCCAGTTTCAGTGATAGACATCACTGTGCTAACAATATTGTGGCCCATGACTTGAGATGTCTCTAGTGAGACCAGATCACTGGTATCTTCTAAAAAAGGATTGCCTAATTCAGAAAATGCATTGATCAACGAGTTTGTGTCGTCTTTGAAAGTTTCTTAGAATTTTTTGTACTGCTCATGATGTTTGTTTTTTAAGGACGTGGAGTCTGCTCAAATTCTTCTGTTATTCGTGCGAGCTCGGGTCCTGCAATCATAAACCTTCTGAGAGCTTCAGGGTCTTCAGTGAGTCCAATAACACCACCATCATCTTTTACTGTGCAAGTGAGCTGCTCAGGCATTTGGCCAAGAGCGAGGCAGGAGAAGGACCTTTCTGTCTTCTGCCCAACAAATCTCCCCTCCACAAACTCTTTGCAGACCTGTGGATGCATTTCCTTCAATGCACACGTCTCGCAAGTGGATGGGCAGATTGCGTGCATAATGTATATGGTCTAGAGCGAAAATCCATGGAATAAGGTGTTGAAGACTTTCAAGGACGCATGAATATGTAACAAAGATAATTTCAGCATAGCTTGAATTGCAAAAAAAATTAAAATTTTGGGTAAAGCAGAACGTATATGCAAATGTTATCCCTTCTAATGAATTCAGCACCCTTTTAAACCTATATATAAACACCTTTTTTGCATTTATGCCATATTTTAACAACAAGTTATGCTTCTTTCTAATTGGTGGTACTGTTCCATGGCGGCCATTTTTAATTTATGCAAATGAGGGTCAAATTATGCAGCCACAACTTGTGTCCTACCCTAAAATTTCTTAGATTGGTACAGGCTACTTGTGTGCCAAAATGCACCTTTCTAATCAGAAGTGCAGGCAATGTTTCCTAAGTCAGCCCACTATTGTAATTTGCCTCGTCTAAAAATCTACTTGGAGGTTAGCTGGCATAAATAACGGATTTACTTCACATACCGTACGTGGTTCATTCAACCTTTCTGAATGATGTGTACTGTAACTTGTCAATTCCAATTACATGTTCTATTTGCAACAAACGAACTTTTATACATAAATCTAGCGATTTCCTGTGTATTTTCATTTTTGTGAATGGCGGACCTGGTCTACCAAATCCGAAGTGCCCCTGGGCCCCACAAAGTCTAAATCCAGCCCCATAGATAAATGATCTATGGTAGTTTCTTATGAAAGTGTTAATAGCTATCTCGTTCAAACATTAATAAAACAGGCCAGCTGAGCAAGAACGATGAAGATTTTAACATTCTTGTCTGCTCTTGCAGTTTCTCCCTTATGGCAGTGTGTGGCTAAGACGTTGTATATAATAATTTATATTTGCATTTCATAAGGAAAAAATAAAAAAAATAAAGAACTTCCTACTAGTAGTTTACATAGATCTTATTAATATTACATAGTAGGCCTATACTTTTCATATTTGTATATTATATTATTAAACATTGTTATATTTTATATACATGTACTGTTACACTTTGTACTGCACACGAATGCTCACGCAATGTTGGAAGGAGATTAAATACATGTATTTACATTAAGATGTGTTCTAGTTGTGTTTGACTACAACCATCCTCCCTCCCCGCCCCGCCCCCCCCCCCCCTCCCTGGCCCAAGCTTTTTTGGGTTGTTGTTTTTTCGTCATGTTTGTTTTTAGGGTACAAACCTGGATAATGTGAATCTCTTTTCCAATTACTGTTTCCTTTTGTTGTTGTTGTATTTTTTTTTCACATTGGCAGTTCATGTTTTCTCTCTCTGACTCTTTCTTTAATTAAAAGTATTTTGCAGCAGCTGCAGATTTAAAATATTTCTTTCTTACATCACAGGTCATCGTTTAATTTCTAACACTCACTTTTGCAGCAACCCCCCCCCCCACCCTTTTTTTTTTGTGTGTTCCACACATTGCTTTATACTCTCAGCTGTGGGCTAAGTCAATGTGGATACATGTATTTGATATTTTATTTCATATGCCAAAATTTTAAAATCATGTTTCTGGAGAGATCATAATACGTGTGTATGTGTGTACGTGTGTGCGTTCTCGTAACTGGATGTATGCAGGGAGATGTAGATCTTTGTTTCCTAGGGATCCCAGTATAAACCTGTTGGCCCTCAGTGTGAGTGTGTCGCAAGTGTGTGCATAAAAATATATTCAGTTACATGACGTAGGGGTGAACTGCCATAATCAGTGTACCGAGAAATTCAGTTTTTTCAATTTTAGAATTTCTCGCCTTTTTGTCATACTACACAACACAAAAACTAAACGAGATTTAACAAACTTGCTCATGTCGGGTAAATACCCCCCCCCCCCCATATACTTTTGATAAGTTGTGCAGCTGTCGATATCTATTCGCCCCATCATCACGAAACCGACGATATAATGTTCTGCAGTATCAGTGCAATTAATAGCATCATATCAAGCATGAAAGAAAACTACACAAAAGATCTTTGGATGGAAGTTAATGATGTTACCACTATTTTTATTATTTCTTTCAACATAGCCATCCTCACCGCCATCTTCGTATATCGCCATCATTGAGCTACATCATTCATCAAATATCTTCAACGTTTTCAGTTGTCCAGCTCATCCACTCAAACCTGTTTCAACAACATAATTTTCACACTGATATAATGTAATCTTATATGTATTTATTGTATCTGTACACATACGAGCATGATACCTGTAAAAATAAAGATTGTTTATAAATATGTGCGTATATTATGTGTTTTAAGATAGTGCCATAGCTGGTCTCTTGATAAAACAAAAACCAATATAAATAAATCATAAAAGGCACCAACGACTGAGCATACCAAACATGTTTTGCTAGCACGAATAACAACATGAGATTTCAGTTTTTGCTGGGCTGACCTGTCTGCGGCTGCTTGTTTGTGATTACTTCAACTTGAGACAAAGTCAAAGATTTGGTTGGGTCCATGAATTCTTTGACCTCCGTGTCGGGAAAGTGGGTGTGTGTTTGGGGGAGGGAGGTGACACCAACTGGTGGCAGAATTTTCATGATTATTTTGTTCCGCCCATTCTTCATCGGCCCCTTGCCAGCCATCATTCAATCATGCTGGACACGCCCATAACAGTGGCAACCAGGCAGGACTGTCACGAGCAGAGTTAGGGTCTTGGGGATGTTACGACTGCACGAGAGGCAGCTAACTCACACTCGGACACAACTACACAAGAAAAGTATTAAATAACTAGAGCGTATATATGTCAGGCCGGTCAGGCCATAGTTTACATAAATATTAATAACAAAACAAAAGACAATAGGGGTATATATTCAAACCAAAAAAACTCTAATTAATAACTTAACCAATGATATTCATGTAACTATGGAGGTACTGCAATCAATAGCAAATAGGTATATTATACGAAACTAGATATCAATTTAAAGTGACAGTTGAGTCGCCACTGGCCAGTCGCCAGGCAAACTCTCCCTAAATCATATGGGCTTGAGTGTTAGGAGAGCCCAGTATGTTCAAAGCCTACAGAAGCACTCTTCGGCTTGTAGGTAATTTAAGCAGTTGCCAAAAGACTATATTTTATGCACAATCACTATTCAATTCATCAACAATGTGCTATATTATTCCAATCATACTATGGCAATAGATCTATGATACTGGACACTCGTGGTCGAGTGCCAGCTGGGGTTTCCTTAGTCTTCCTATGAGGCTGTAGTTCTCTCTCTATCTCCGATCTCTATTATGCTTGAACAAATAAGATATATTACCATTGGTCACGCCTACTGGTAGGCGCGAACATCAATATAGCGCAGCGTGGGCTTTCAAAGGTCAGCCCACTCAGACCTTTTTTCTAGAGCTCAGTCAGTCCGTTAGCAAGGACTTCTTGTCTTCAAAGCACACAGTTCAGGTACTGGTCAACCGGAGATACTTCACGACACGATGCTTCTGCTCGTCTGTATTCACCAAATCTGAACGTTACACGATGTTTTATACTATCTAACTACCCAGCGTGCTAGTCCGCTGGCCCAATTAGTTCAGCTATCTCATAGGTCGAAACCTCCCACCATTTTAATTGTAGTAATACGTCTGCACTATTCTACCAGCCAGTTAACGTGCAAAAACTTGTCTAGTCATACTTAACAATGTCAACTATCCCAACCTTGTTTCACCCCTACTCCATTACTTATTAATCACGAACATTAAAACCGACAAGCGTGCATCTAACAGTTTAACTTTACATTTATTTACTCACCAACTATAATTGGCGAGGACCGTTCAAGGCCACCAGCCAATTTCTCATGGCCCTGGTAAAAAAACAACTCACTCTCTGCGTGAGTTTTAACAACATCTGAATCATGACAAGGACCTGTTTGGATGAAGGGTCATCAGGAGAGTTATTTATCACTGACATCGTCATTATCTTCATTGTTGATATTTTTGTGGTAAATCATGGATGGATAGAGGGTGGATGGATGGATGGATGGATGGATGGATGGATGGATGGATGGATGGATGGATGGGTGGATGGATGGATGGGTGGATGTATGGATGGATGGATGAATGGATAGATGGATGGATGGATGGGTGGATGGGTGGATGGGTGGATGGATGGATGGATGGGTGGATGGATGGATGGATGGATGGATGAATGGATGGATGGATGGGTGGATGGATGGATGGATGAATGGATGGATGGATGGATGGGTGGATGAGTGGATGGATGGTTGGATGAGTAGGTGGTTGGATGGATAAATGGATGGATAATTTTAAGTGGTGGCATCACTTTTGAAAGACAGGCTGGGAATCCACATCATAGATATATAAAACTTGACTTTTTAACCAACATATTAACGGAAGCATAAATTTAGAGTATGCATACAACATAATATTCGCAGTTGGATAGCTTACCATGCACATACAAATCACAATGAGCATAAAAGTAGTGATGAGAAAGGGCACACTGAATTATGGTTAAAAACTGGCTCTACACATCTCAGGCTAAGACCCTCGAGAACCCACGAGCCTTCTCTGCGCTATCATGACATACATAGATTTTTTGGTTAAAGCAGTAGGCCTACAAGTAATGACATATATACGAAGAAGGTATTGGATTGGAATCCCCAGGGCAAGAGATCAAGAGGAAGGCCGCGCGGAACGTGGAGAAGAGCCAGAGAAAATGATGTGCAACGAAGCGGAAAGACTTGGAATAATGTAAAGAGACTGGCCCATGATAGAGAGGGATGGAAAGTGTTTGTTGGTGGCCTATACCCTGATCCAGGGTGAGAAAGGCAATGATGATGATGATGAGGACTGGTGGACAACAGAGTGAAAGTCTTAGATATGACCAGATTGTCACAAATCCCAGACTGGGAGATGTAATAAGTTATGACAGGACAACAATCACGAACAAACAAGTTAACACTTAACAGAACAATCCATCAGACTCACACATTTATTAAACATAATTATACATATAATAGCGCAATTACATATATTATATTATTGAAATGACTGCCGTACAACGGCCTTATTCTCACACACACGCTCCCTCGGATCCACAATCCGGTAGTTACTCCTAAAGGCACTTCGGCCTCAGCCTCTCCCCTCAGGGTCTTAATAGTACATTAATGATTCACTGGCACCGCAGTCTCTCAATATCACCTTCCTATTGTCATACACCTTAGCACTCCCCTAGCACCTCAGCAGGGCAATAACACATTATTATTTCCATAGCCATCAACATGGCAACAACATAATATCAGTTCACTAGCCTATCAACATGGCAACAATATAGTATTTCATTCACTCTCATATCTACGTCCCTGTCCGTGACCTGACTGCCACGACTTTATGTGCCTCTACTGTCCTGCACTGACAGCCTCACTTCTGGCCTATGTGTGGCCTCCGGCCCTATGCTGGCCTATCCCCTGTGCTCATCGAGGTGGCTCTGCGGCCCGTCCCCGACACCTACAAGAATAACATTACATTGGTATAATACCCTACCATTTCTATTCACTCCACCTCTCCTTACAATCCATGACGCGTACACACACTAGTTCACCTTTCACTCACCACACATCTTACGGTAACACACCTCCATCGGAGTACACACTACTCACTCGCGCTACAAATCCATGAACTCACTTTCATCTATCGCTCATGGCGCACATTGCTATATCCAATATCAAGGACTTCCACATTCCTCACATATACTTATTCACATCATGGTAATAGACGAATATAATATAATACATCAATCATAATAATCAATCAACATTCTACATACCAGTCATAACTGGAAAGACTTTCTCCTAGTCTTCTCGACTGCTCCCTTTATGTCTGCCCGATGGGCTATTATTCACAGATCCGCTCCCTAGGACCTTCTAACTTGCAGTGATAGTTATACAGCGCTTTCGCCTCCTTCAGACCCCCCACTCATGACATGCACGACTTTTCTTCCCTGTCTCCGTGCGTTAATTTTACTCTCCTCCTTTCCCCCCGTAATTATTAACTATCGCTCACTCCACTCGTGACATCATCCCCCACCCCAAAAAAATTAATGCAATTAATTTCAAATCGCATCAAGATGACTGTCAACGAGTGAGCCTGAGCAATACCCACATTAAAGATGACCTACCAGTTCCCCTAGTATATAGAATACCGAAATCAGGGGAAAATATGGGGATCAATATGGCCTGCAATATGCATATATGTGTCACATCATGAATAGCTAACTAACCACAATACTTAATACAGAATCAAAAACCATTCAACCTATCAACCATTCTTCATATCATATTTATAATGTCAATATTTTAAAGTCGACTTATTCACACAGATCCTGTCAATGTTCCTGTCCTCAGATGTATAAGCTCCTGAACTCTTCCCCTAGGCTCGACTAAGGTAGTCGGCGATATGATTGCTGGTTCCTGGAATTGGTTGAATAACGAAGGTATACGGCTGCAAAGCCAATGCCCATCTAGACAAGCGTGGGCTGGACGAACGATTCTTCGACAAAAATGTCAGTGGCTTGTGGTCCGTCTGGATACAAAATTCTCGTCCCATGAGATAACGTCCTAGTTTCTGGACGGACCAGACAATGGCAAGACACTCACGCTCTATCACAGAATACTTTCTTTCTCTCTGCAATAACTTCCTACTGACATAACATACAGGATGGAGACATTCGTTCTTCTCCTGTAGAAGACAAGCGCCGACACCAGAGTCCGACGCATCCGTTCTGAGGATAAAATTAGATCGAAAATCGGGTAATATCAGAATGGGTGACGATGATAATGCTGTCACCAAATTATCAAATGATGTCTGACATTCAGACGTCCACTGGACCTTATCGGGTTGTCCCTTCTTAGTAAGGTCAGTAAGAGAAGATGACAAGGAGGAAAAATTTGGAATGAACTTTCTGTAATAATTTAAAATTCCCACTAAGCTTCTGACTTGTTTCTTTGTTTTAGGGATTTGCAACCCTACTAACTTGTCAATTTTTGTTTCTTCAGGTCTCTGAACACCTCTACCCACAATATGTCCTAAGAATACTATCTCTGGACATGCCAAATCCATCTTTGCGGGTTTAGCAGTTAACCCAAAATGACGTAATCGTTGAAAAATTACTGTTAGTGTCTGAATATGATCAGACCATGTCGACGTATGGCATGCTATATCGTCAAAGAATGACACGACATTAGGTATGTCCTTCAACACTAATCTCATTAATCGTGCAAACGTCGCTGGCGCGTTTACCAACCCAAATGGCATGACCTTAAATTGGAATAATCCAATGGGCGTTTGAAACGCCGTGTATTGTTTAGACTCCTCAGTAAGCGGGATTTCCCAATAACCTTTCGTTAAATCTATCTTGGAAAACCACGTGGACCCGGCCAATGAAGCTATTAGTTCCTCCTGAAACGGAATAGGCTCCCTATCGCCTACCGTAATAGTGTTCAATCTTCGAAAATCAATACAGAACCGCACCGATCCATCAAGTTTTTTCACGAGGACGATGGGTGATGAATACGGCGATGTTGATGGTTCTATCACATCTAACTTCAACATTGACTCAACTTCCTTTATGACTCTATCTCTCGAAGAAAACGGCAACGGATACGGTCTAAGAAATACTGGCTTATCCGAAGTCAACTTTATTTGGTGCTGAATCACCGTAGTGCGACCCGGCAAATCCGTAACAACATCCGGAAATGACGCTAACAGGGTCTCAAGTTCCCTACTCCTTGAACTCGTAAGGTCAGGGTTAATTTTTACGTCCCTGTAACCTTGTGTCGGAGTTAACTCCGGCAATTGAATTTGTAACTCTTCCTGCGCCTCGGTGTCGCTTACGTCACAGTCCAACTGGTCTACGACCCCCGTACAAGCAGTAGAGAAGACAGTCTCCTCTGGTCTTGTCTGTGCACACAGATACTGTGGTCTCTCATAAAATCTCTGTAGCATATTAACATGGAAAACCTTACTCGCTCCATCAATGTGGATAGCGTAATCTACCTTTGAAACAACTCGCTCAATAACATAAGGACCTTTCCATGTCATCAATAACTTATTATGGTCCGTAGGTAACAACAACAGAACCTTGTCTCCTGGCTTAAAAATTCTCAGTTTGGAACCTCTATCTTTATAGTCTTTTGCTCTTTTCGAAGCGATACCAGAAGCTTCTTCCGCTATAGTGCGCGCTGAAGATAGTCTTTCTCTTAAATCAACAAGGTACTGAAACACCGAAATCTGCTCATCGTCTCCCGATGATGGCGACGTCATCATGTCCCGAAGAACATCAGTTGGGCCCCTGGGACTACGACCGTACATCATTTCGAACGGCGAGAATCCCGTTGACTCCTGCCGTACCTCTCTGTACGCGAATAACACCGCAGGGATATATCTATCCCAATCTTTAGGGCGATCCGCAGCTACCTTACGCAGCATCGACTTTAACGTCGAGTTCAATCTCTCGCACATGCCATTAGCCTGCGGATGATAAGGGGTGGTAGTGATGGGTTGTATGCTGAATAAGCGGAACAATTCCTTCATCATCTGCGACGTAAATTGCGCGCCCCTATCAGACAGAATTTGCTCTGGTATTCCTACCCTAGCGAAAATTGCAAACAACGCTTCGGCGACTGCCTCAGACGTTATGGTCCGCAGAGGAACCGCCTCTGGCCATCTCGTAGCATTACATATGACCGTTAAGAAAAATCGATTCCCCCTATCGGTCGCTGGGTGAATGGGGCCAACAAGGTCTATCGAGACCTTTTTAAACGGTTCTGAGACCGTGGGGATCTTCTGAAGAGGGGCCTGGGGTGTACGACCCTTATGCGTCGTCTTTTGGCACGCACTGCACGTCTTACAATAGACCTGCACATCTCTGTGGATCGATGGCCAGTAAAAATTTTTAAGAACCCTTTCTTTGGTTCTAGCTATCCCCATATGACCCGCTAATGGGACATCATGTGCCAAATGCAATACTGTTGCGATCAGCAACGCTGGCACAACGACCTGCTTTAAAATGGAGGACACCGTTACATATTTACGGAACAGAATGCCCGCCTGAACAATAAAGGAGGACGACCCGTTCTTATATCTCCTCGTTTTCTCGGTTCGCGCTTCCCCAAAACATGGGTTTAATGATGGGTCCTCTCTTTGTAATCTCGCCAAGCGCTCCGGCGTGATGTCTAGGTTGACCGCTGGCGTAGCCAAAGGTCTAATCTTGTCTTTATCCGCTACCCGTCGGCGTGTTTCGACCGCGGCGCAAAAGTCAATACCTTTTGATTGCGACCATGCTTGCACGTTCTCATCGGAAGGGGAAACTACCCGTGATACATTCCCAATGATGAGCTGGGCGCCTGGAAAACAACCAACGACTGCTTCGACTTCCCCGCTAAGGAAAGGTGTATCTATCATTATTTTTGCCATGGGTAGTTTCTCAATGGCCCCCGAAAATTGGATGCACGGGACAGTCTCACCTGTAAGCTGTGAATCCCGAATGCAGTCCCTATGCACTCCCACAACGGTAGATCCTGTATCTCGTAAAACCGAGACCGGTTCGTCCCCAACAAACCCCGGATAAACCCTAAGACCACCTCCTGTATGACATGAATTTATAACGGGGATCTTTCTCCCACAAGGTAAAACACCGGAAGATAATAACTTCTCACAACTGGGACATTTAGAATACTGTCCGCCTCCGTTGTCCGATGTAACACACGCAGCCGCATGATGAAATTTATTTGGGGAACATGGACTGGAGCTACTGTCCACGTTCGCCGCTATCCTACCTGCAGGGCAGTTCACGCTGATGTGATCTGCTCTTCCGCAGTTCCAACACTTCGCGGCCCTACACTCGCGCGAAAAGTGACCCACGCGTCCGCAAGTCCAACACTCCGCTCCCTGTGCTGCTCTAGGCCTGGGTCCCCGTGACCCATCGCCACCGGAACTAGAGTCCCTATGCCGTCGGTTATCGGCAAAGGTTACAATTCGCCCCCGGCCATTACCGCGACCTAGCCCTCCTGCTCGGTCAAACTTACCGGATCCATATGCCGGTGATTGGTGATAGCCCCTACGCTGCCCCTGGGCTTGCCCGCTATAGGCACCACGCTGACGCGACCTGTCCCTAAGGCCTGCCGGCGACCCCTCGACAACGGCGACGTACCCCGCATCTTGGACGTACGCCCTGGCGACTGGTTTGGACGGATGTGCCGTACGGTATGCCTCCGCCAACTTAGACGCCTCCTGCACCGTCGCGGGTTCGTTCTCTTTCAGGAAAGCCACCAGATCTTTGTGGCACGACGCGTACAGCTGGTCACGGATCATTAGGTCTTTCAGTTTAGCGAAATCCGTGCCCACATGCGCCAAGTCTACCCAGTTCGCGAAATACTCCGTTAGTCTCGCGACGAAGGCAGCAAAGTCCTCCCTGGTATCTGCACGTGCCCGCCTAAACTGCTCCCGGAAATATTCCTCGGTACGCGCAAATCGGCGAAGCAGCAAAGCCTTCAGCTTATCGTAGTCTTGCACGTCTTCGCGCTGTAGCTCTTTAAAGTAGGTTAACGCTCGCCCCTGCAATAGCGACGCCAGGTACGTGGCCCATAATTCCTTATTTTCCCCCCATTGCAATTGTGCGTTCAATTCGAACCTGTAAAGGAAGGCGTCTATGTCGTCCTTCCGGTCGTCGAACGTAGGGAGCTTAATCCTGACACCACCTTTATTGGGTACCTGCCGCTCAACTGTTTCTGTTGGCGCACTCTTTTTGATTTCCAACTCCGCTATTCTTACTCGCGCGTCTGTCTCCCGCTCTTGAGCTTCTATCTCCTTTAACTTAAGCTCCCTCTCCTGAGCCTGTCTCTCCTGTTGCTGATGCAACTCCTTTAACTTAAACTCCCTTTCCTCTTCCTTATCCTTAGCCTCTCTTTCTTGTTGCTGAGCCTTAGCCTCTCTTTCCTCTTCCTTATCCTTTTTTTCCTGTTCTCTATCCTTAGCACGCTCATCGCGCATTTCTGCCTGCTGTTCTTTAATCCAGCCGCGTAGCTCTTCTCCCTCCAGGCCAAGTTCCTTACCCAACTTCATTAGTTGTTGGAGTTCCGCCATTTCACAGATTTATGGTTATGGTATCTATTATGCGAACGACCAACCTGTCGGTATGATCACTAACGACACGACCAGAGACCTGAGATCACACCAGATATAACAATACCCGGTTCAGAATACAATTCAGAAATTTACCTTTACAGCACAATTAATTCTATATCTATAAAATGCATAGCACTATTAATTATAAAAGAAAATAGAAATGACAAGAATGAAGAAATACAGTAGAAGGACCACAAGTACGTCAAGGACAACGAACCAGACTAGGACAAAGCTTCTACAAACAAAAAACTATAATGGAAAAAAAGAATGCAACCTAACTACGCCGATTACACAACAAGGTACGAACAAGAACAGAGTCTGAAAAAAAAGAACGTATTTACAGACAGGTAAGAGAGGGACAAGAGAAACGTCTTCCTAAAACAACGAGGAAGATATCGACGCTACAACTAAACAATATTACAGGTCCCTACAGAACTGGTCACTGTGATGAACGAAGTTCCAAAGTTTACCACACCTTTTTAAAAGGATAAACTAAGTTCAACACAGCAAACCCGCGCCACCGCCCGTATAATCAATTACAACGAAAACAGCAAAAACAGGGAAACAGACAGATGAAAAGACAGCCCTTAATCCAGGGTACAAAATTTTAGACTTTTACTTAACTTTCAATTTTTGAAATTTTGAGTAAACTCCTCCCTTTAATCGGAGCTCTGGCTGCTCGTCTCCTCAGGCTGCACGCACACACACTGTCTCTCTGAAATTTAAGTACACATTAATACATATTCATCAAAATACATGCATCAATACATATTCATCAATATACATAAATCATATCATGAAATGTCCATTCATCCAACGAACAAGACAGCACAAATACCTACTAACTAACTACAACTAAATATTACGAAAATGGACGAGTCACAATGGACGAGCCCCCAATGTCACAAATCCCAGACTGGGAGATGTAATAAGTTATGACAGGACAACAATCACGAACAAACAAGTTAACACTTAACAGAACAATCCATCAGACTCACACATTTATTAAACATAATTATACATATAATAGCGCAATTACATATATTATATTATTGAAATGACTGCCGTACAACGGCCTTATTCTCACACACACGCTCCCTCGGATCCACAATCCGGTAGTTACTCCTAAAGGCACTTCGGCCTCAGCCTCTCCCCTCAGGGTCTTAATAGTACATTAATGATTCACTGGCACCGCAGTCTCTCAATATCACCTTCCTATTGTCATACACCTTAGCACTCCCCTAGCACCTCAGCAGGGCAATAACACATTATTATTTCCATAGCCATCAACATGGCAACAACATAATATCAGTTCACTAGCCTATCAACATGGCAACAATATAGTATTTCATTCACTCTCATATCTACGTCCCTGTCCGTGACCTGACTGCCACGACTTTATGTGCCTCTACTGTCCTGCACTGACAGCCTCACTTCTGGCCTATGTGTGGCCTCCGGCCCTATGCTGGCCTATCCCCTGTGCTCATCGAGGTGGCTCTGCGGCCCGTCCCCGACACCTACAAGAATAACATTACATTGGTATAATACCCTACCATTTCTATTCACTCCACCTCTCCTTACAATCCATGACGCGTACACACACTAGTTCACCTTTCACTCACCACACATCTTACGGTAACACACCTCCATCGGAGTACACACTACTCACTCGCGCTACAAATCCATGAACTCACTTTCATCTATCGCTCATGGCGCACATTGCTATATCCAATATCAAGGACTTCCACATTCCTCACATATACTTATTCACATCATGGTAATAGACGAATATAATATAATACATCAATCATAATAATCAATCAACATTCTACATACCAGTCATAACTGGAAAGACTTTCTCCTAGTCTTCTCGACTGCTCCCTTTATGTCTGCCCGATGGGCTATTATTCACAGATCCGCTCCCTAGGACCTTCTAACTTGCAGTGATAGTTATACAGCGCTTTCGCCTCCTTCAGACCCCCCACTCATGACATGCACGACTTTTCTTCCCTGTCTCCGTGCGTTAATTTTACTCTCCTCCTTTCCCCCCGTAATTATTAACTATCGCTCACTCCACTCGTGACACAGATCAACGAATACTTTTGCCTTTGTTCTTTTATCTTTGATTTTGGTGATTAATCAAGACACTAACGTGTGTTTTAAGTCTGTATTTTAGTAGGTTCGCGCTGCCATTGGCATTTACACCTCACTTCTCTCGTTTTTATTTTGCTTGTTCTTGTTTCTCTGTGTTTTTGTGGTTGGGATTAGTTTCGTTTTTTTTTTAGACTTTTGCCCGGGGCAGCGGTCTTGTTTGGCCTGCTCTTTTCGATTTTCAACTGCCAAAGTATTATTTCTTGTCACTTGCAAGCCTCTCTTAGTTTATCCCCTCCTCCCCCCATACGAAGTCTCCACCTGGCCATTGTCAAACTTTCGATATCTGATTTGAACCAACCCAGCCAGCATTCCTACGTCAATCTGACATATATTTCCACAGGATTGGGAGGATTATCGTAGGACCGGATTCTCTACATCAGACCCACGTCGGTGCGGTGTCGTAGCCAGTTAACCTATGACATCATTCCTGTGAGCAAACTTGACCTGATTCCTATGCCAAGGATTTCTGTAGAGCTGCTGGCTGGGAAACTACTTTTCCATGGTGACACAAACAGCTAGGGCCTAAGTAGGACCTACATTTTCTTAAAGGCTTAGTTTTAACCTAGCCTTCAACCCTAGGGAAATCCGGCTCATAGGATTGACTTCAAGTTTGCACATAGGAATGACATCGATATCGTTCCTCGTAGGTCTGCTGGTCACGACATCTCGCAGATTCTCGTCAGAAATCCGTCCCTACGATAATCCCACCAACCTTACGGACATCCTATATGTCGGATTGACATTGGGATTCTGACCTGTTAGGAGTTGATTTTTATAACACTTGTATAAATACCAAACTTGTGTGTTAAACAAAATTTCAATATTCATCCCTACAATCATTCTTCTTTAACTAGATCAAATCTAGCTCTAGATTCTAGATCTATTGATCTCAAGAAAATCCAGCGCATAAATTTATATCTTACTTCGCTCATTATTGTGCTGCGCATTTTATTATAAAAAAACCCGTCCGTAATAGAGAACTTGAATCTTTTACGTATAATTTCTGTATGGTAAAGTTATGTTAAAATCGGGCAAAAAGAAAAAGTTGTATGTTGCGAAATCCTGCCTGAAAAAGAAAACCCAAACGATACAAAGCAAACTAAAGAGAAGACACGATACAAAGCAAACTAAAGAGAAGACACGATACAAAGCAAACTAAAGAGAAGACACGATACAAAGCAAACTAAAGAGAAGACACGATACAAAGCAAACTAGTTTGCTTTGTATCGTTTGGGTTTTCTTTTTCACGCAGGATTTCGCAACATACAACTTTTTCTTTTTGCCCGATTTTAACATTGCTTAGTCCTGCTGCGACCCCACAGTTTTTCTGTGGTTTTTATAATATTTCGTCAACTGTATGGTAAAGATAGACTATACATTGTTAATGTAGGATTTTAAAACTGTTGTCAAACAATGAATAATGTTTCTGTTAACTTCAGGTGACCGAGGGCGGAAATCAATATTAAATAAAATAACGAAAAAAGCAGAATAGGACGGGAACTAGCTCAGTAGCTCTTCGGTAAAAAATGTTAAACAATGCCTTTAATGGCGGCATTTCTGATAGCAGACAGTTAACTTTCACTGATGTCGTTATAAAAAATCTTATTCACTCGGTTGGTTTTTGAAAATACAAGGAGAAAAAATGCTAAAAAATGTACATAATAATGTTACCCTTTCTGCATATTTTGATGGTATTGTATGAGTGATGAACTTGATCTAGAATCTAGACTAGATCTAGATCTAATCTATAGCCTACTATTTTACTAGACTAATAATTAATAGACCTAGATATATATCTAGAATCTAGATCTAGATCCTAGTAATAGATAGACTAGATCTGGAGTTAGTGGAGTCTATCAAGACCTAGATCTCTAGATATATATATGCTTTTTTGCTAGTCTAGGCCTATCAAGATCTAGATCTAGATAGGCCTAGATATATCTAGATCTAGATTCTACTTGGACTCTCCTTACTGAAACTACGAAAGTAGTGAAAGGTATTCTTCATTGTTGGGTTTTGTCATGAGTCTAGATTGGGCCTAGCTTCTAAGGTGATTGGTTTACTAAACCATAAGAATTTTGTTACGTTTTGCCAGTAGGCCTATATCTACGTTTTGCCACATGCCTAGATCTAGATTCTCAAACTGTTTCTCCAATGTTTGAAATGGTTCAGACAGGATTTGGGGGGGGAGACTGCACAGAAATCTTCCACCCGTCTGCGCCACTTACCAAAAAGTTAACAAACATAATATGATGAAGACCTCCCTTAACCCGCGCTTTCGTTCTGTCTTTCTTCTTTCTTTATCCCATACAAATACTAAACCCAACCTTTTGATTTATAAGCCCGCCCAAAAGTCCCCTCTTTAGTGTGTTTTCTTGACTGGCGTGGACGGGTGGAGGACCTCGCGATTTCCATTCAATTCATTTCTGTCTGTTTTCCTTATAAATCCATGTTGTGCCTCCTGTCTGTTTTATGTCGTCTTGCCATCTTCTTCCAGGTTGTCCTCGTGTTCTTCTTCCTGTCCTTGGTTGCCGTTCAGTGCAGCGTTTTGTAATGTGACTGATATGAATAAATTGAAAGCGGAGAGTCTGAAGTCTGTTTTAGCCAATTATCTTGGCTTTATTCAACATTCAACTGTAGTAGGATCAGAAGCATGATCCAGTTATAATCCTTCTACCGAGCAATGGCGCTAGGAAGGACGAAATCGTTTATTGCAACGTCTGTGACGTCATCTCCGCACAGTGGTATTCATTAGTGGTGCGTTATTGTTCAACACAAGCAGATAGCAGATAGTTAGACAAACAGATAAAACAAACAGTACATGACGAGCGATTAAAGTAACACAAAGCACATAAACATAGCAACATCACGACATTCTTCCCCCCTCAGGTAATCGGGGACATCATTAAACACGTTTTCAAAATTACAATGACCCCCAATTAATACTAGCAAACAAAAATGCAATGAAACGTTATTGTCACAAATTGCATCAAGTATGCATAGAAAAAGTCCTGGTGATCGTAGAGTTCAAGCTTCTCTGTTCCGTAAGTTATAAACCCTGGTCCGAACAAAAGGACGGCGTTTTGGACTAGGTCTACTTTCATCAGGTGCTTCCGGTTGAATCTCAGAGTTTTCTTCTCTGAGAGAAGTCGTAGGGTTACTACCTGGGGTGTTCAGAGAGTCTGTTAGATTCAAGCTACGATTTTGCGTACCGGTCTGCATAACAGCTGGTTCAGGAACAAGCATTATCTGATTTGTCTGGTCATTCACATTTAAGTCATTATTTGTCGGCGGAGGAGCCGCTTCATTCGGAACAGTAAGCGATGTAGTCATGTCTCCAGGTGGTGCCAGGTGGCGTAGAGCCACTGTTGTCTCCCTCCCATCACGAAGTCTGACTTGAGCATACAGAGGATTGCAATCCAACAGTTCAACCTCATCTACCAAGGGGTCATACTTCGAAGTCCTCACGTTTCTTCTCATGAGCACAGTACCGGGAGTAGTTAACCAACTTGGAAGAGTTATACCAGTTGTGGATTTCCTGTTATAGCGAAATATTCTCTCGTGCGGAGTTTCGTTTGTGGCGGTACATAGAAGAGATCTTAGGGAATGAAGTGAATCTGTGAGAACGAGCTTTTCCATGTGCTGATATGAACGCCTCAACTATAATCAAATGCTTTTGTCAACTCTTCTCTCTGTTTGGAATGCCATCCTATGTGCACTCTGATAGGGGCGCTAACTTCATGTCTAGTGAGCTCAAGGACTTCCTTCACAACAAAGGTATAGCTACTAGTCGGACTACTCCGTACAACCCTAGAGCTAATGGGCAAGTGGAAAGATTGAACGGCACGCTCTGGAAGACAATAACGCTTGCGCTGAGGTCTCGTGGCCTAGAGACCCATCAGTGGGAGCTCGTTCTCACAGATTCACTTCATTCCCTAAGATCTCTTCTATGTACCGCCACAAACGAAACTCCGCACGAGAGAATATTTCATTTCCAGGTTTAACATAAATGTTTTTCAGGACTTCCACGGCAGAGGCAAAGGTGGGACAATCGATGATGTATTCATATACAAAGGGGTCAACGAAGTTTATCAGCAAGTCAAGTTCATCAAGAGTAGGAGTGGAAGATTGTTGTCGTAGAGATGACAGGAAATTGTTGAAAGTTCGCAGCCAGTGATTCCAGCGTTTGGATGCGTCTGGTGTGTTTGGGTCCGCGTTGAACCTCTCAGGTCGGAGAAAACGCTCCATGTTGAAATGTTGAATAAATTGATATGAATAAATTGAAAGCGGAGAGTCTGAAGTCTGTTTTAGCCAATTATCTTGGCTTTATTCAACATTCAACTGTAGTAGGATCAGAAGCATGATCCAGTTATAATCCTTCTACCGAGCAATGGCGCTAGGAAGGACGAAATCGTTTATTGCAACGTCTGTGACGTCATCTCCGCACAGTGGTATTCATTAGTGGTGCGTTATTGTTCAACACAAGCAGATAGCAGATAGTTAGACAAACAGATAAAACAAACAGTACATGACGAGCGATTAAAGTAACACAAAGCACATAAACATAGCAACATCACGACAGTGACACTACACTTCAACTCATTTATGTAATTAAATTATTCTCATTTTTTTCTACACAGGACAACATAGGCCTGATTTAATTATTAGACTGCTGTAGTCATGTCACAGTCGCAGTCAAGCGATGCTGAATTTTTAGAACAAATTTCAAGATGGGACAAAAAAACCTGTGAGGAGAACTTGGATGATGCTTTACCTAAAATTATTGTATCCTTGTAGTTCTTCACATAAATTTATAAACATATGACTTGAAGTTGAAGGTTTTTCATTTTAGCCCTCTTTTATTTTTTAAGGCCCTAATTATTTTCAGTTTTAAAAGCAGATTAATGATCAATTTTAAAAATTGGAAGAGAATTAATATAATTTTCAAAAGGTCTAGCCTATAGATAGTACTGCATATCATTCTCAATAATCCAAGATTTTGAGATGCAACATTACAGTGCCATTTAATGAGTACAAAAGCTAAACCAATGATTTTGTTAGTGATATGGTAGCTTTCTAATATATTAATTACAGATCTACAGACATATTCTTTGTCTAATTTGTCATTTTGAGTTGAAGCAATATTTAAAATGACTAAATGAATATGATGACATCAACTTGGCCTCGGTCATCAGGCACTGTATCATTTTCATTATGAAACAGCAGTAGAACCTTAGAGGTGCAGTCTTTACCAGTCCTTAACCAAAAACTAGTCAAAACTGGAGGAGTCGGCCTACATACAGGAAAGTATAGGTAAGTTGGATTATATTTCTTCCCTCATTGATCATTGTTATTCTGTTAATGTTGTTCATATAGTCATGCTTGAAATCACACCATGTAGCTCTTGGATGTCGGCAACCCTGTATGTAAGTTTATTTGACAAGTTTACATCTTCGGCAGATCTGATAGATCAAGACTCTACACTGTTTATTTAATGTTCATGATATGTAGTGTGATTTTAAACATATTTTATGAGATATTCCTGATGATAAAGTTTCTAGTAGGTACTGTAGATTTAAACATTTCCTTTCTGTCAAGTTTGCACGCAATTGAGTGATTTAATAGAATTTAAGAGCATGGGAGGATCTTTTGTGTTTAAAAACAAAAGCACAGTAATTTTGTTGATGGCTGTTTAAACCATAAATTTCCCATTGCAAATGCTTGGTAAGTGTGTTGATTTGTGTTATGTGCTTCTCATTTTTCCCATTATGCAGGCATTCTGAAGATTATCTGTCAGTCCTTTTTGCCATGTGTGCCGTCTGAGGAGTTAGAGGATCGTGTCTTCAGTCAAATTTGTCAACTGGTAAATTCACAGCCAACCAGATGGTTAAATTCAGCTTCTTACCAGAGCGCTAATTTCCTCAACTACTGTTGCTGGTGTAGCAGCTTTGTATAATATATTAGAGTCAAAATGAACATAAAAATTCATATTCAAATGTGATATTGCTATGAGCCTTTTAATTATAAGATCCAAATAATTTAGGTTCTTCCTCAAAGACATTTAATTTTTAGTTGGAGATTGTTGATTTTTCAATTTCCTTTAACTGAGGGAAGGAAGGCAAAGGACAGCTGTGAACTTGATTCAGATTCCTCATGAATATTTATTGCTATGGGCAAGAAAATCTGAATGCACAACCTACAAGCCACCTCTTAGAAATTTGCAAAACTAACATAACAGTGGCTGGTCTTATCTAAAGAGGAGCTGCTAGTCATCATTTGGTAGGCAGAAAGACACTGGCAAAAGTGGGCAGCTAGTGCTAAATTTCCTAGGGAGAGTTCTTTCTGTTTCAGTACACCCAATTTCATTCTTTGAAAGATCCAAGACTGTCCTTGTTTGCTCATTTTCATGGTTACTTGAGTCTTTTGTCTGGACCATTTGACCTTCGAGTTCAATAAATGAATGGTTTGGAATATATAAGGACATTCCTATTTTGTTTAATGTGCAGTCTGAAACCTAGAAGGCAGTGGCAGACATTAATTTACAGCATATTGAATAGCAAAGTGATGTTAAGACTTAGTATTTTAAATTAAATTTTAACTTGTGAGAAAGCTGATAGGGGACAAGAAAATGTATAAGGGTGAGGTTTGAGTTCAATTTCGTCACTGATTTATTCACTTCCAGACCTGTGGCTTCATGGACAGCAGTCTGAACAAAATACAACTGAATGTAAAAGGTTTACTCAAAGATACAACTGAGGAAGTCAAGTCAGTAGTTGTTGAGTGTTTGGAGGTAGGGGAAACCTTTAAGTGGTTCTCAGGACTTTTAGCTTTTGATCATATTGATAAACATTGAGAGTGTGGGTTGTTTCTGAAAATAGCCGTTTGAAGAGATTGGCCATTCAATTGCAGTTTTTCTATCAAAAGTTTGTGCCAAAACCCCAATTAAAGAAAAAAAAAGTAACACTGTATAGGTCATGTAGCCAATCCGCCAGTACACTCACAATTGGATTTTTGTGCCAGTTCCTGAAAAGCTACTGTGGCCATGTCATCATTGCAAGTAATATTGTGGCCAGTAACTTCTATGGGAAAATGGTGCTAAAACACAATAATAGTGTCAATATAATTGGTGCTAACATTAGACCCCTTTCCTGCACATTTGCATGGGGCCCACCCGTACCCGCATACCCTTTCACACGGTGCGGGTGAAAATCACACCTGCACTTAGATCTCTCCAGTTTTTTAAATCTATTTTACATTGTACAGTCGTGAAATATGGACAGTGATCGGTTTCTCCACCTATATCTTGTATTTGCGACAGGAGGAGACATGGGTGTACATTATCGATGTATCCTTTGATTGACGAAAGAACTTGTTCCACAGAGCTGGCCTCCCTATCGCTAATGATATTAATAGTCCCGTATCAATATCTGCATCCATACTGTTTCTGCAGAAAAAAAAAGTCACACTCAAAACAAAATACAGGATAAAGCGCAGCCAAGGACCAATTCCTGCATACGGTGTTCAATTTCAACTTCACGGGTGCGGGTACCCTAGGAGAACCCGCGCAAACATTTCGCTCGCACATAAGCACGACCCGCACCCGCGCCATTGAAAACCTCAGCCTTAGGTTTGCGCGGGCCCCACAACATAGGTGCGGGTATGGGTTGACCCGCGCCGTGTGAAAGGGGTCTTACTAACAAGGCTAGTGAAAGGGAAATATATAATAACAAGTGCAGGCGGTATGTATTTGTTTCAGGGGTTGCTTTCTCTGAGAAGCTCTTTGCTGTGCTGAGCGTCTCCTTTCTTGAGCCTGTTATAAAAGAGATCAAATGACAAGATTCGTAACTTGATATGGACAGTGTATAAATTGACTGTTTTATGCATGAGATACCTTTGACTTCAGTTTTTCAACTCTCATTCAACCCGCACGTGGGTCAGGCAATGTGTTTAGATAATTATGTCTGCAATACTGGAAGTTCTGACATACAGACTTTTTGTGACCTTTTGAACCTACCTTCAGCTCACTAAATATCATGATGATATAATTACAAATATAAAATTCATTGGTTTCTTTATTTGATGTGGTTGGTCGTTTCAACTTTTAAATTTCAAGCATGCATCAACAAAATTTTGTATCCGCAGTGGATGATGGACATTCTGATTTGTGTAGAGACTTGCATCAAACACGTCTTGACTGAGGCGAGGTCTGTGGAATTGAGTAGTGTCCAGTCTCTACCAGGCTGTGCTGTCCAGGTACTGAAGCAAGCGTATACACATTGTAGAGACAGCTCTGGTCTGTATGGAGATCTGCTTGAGCGGATAGGAGACACTTTGTCTGTCATGTTCAAGAAAGCACATGCTTTACAGATGGTAAGTCTACAGGAAGTTATCAAGATCATAGATGAAAATTGTCAGCTATTTTTTGAGGATTTCTGTTGACATGAGATTTTGGCTCATCCGCTGGGTGAAAATTTCCACTGAGATCATGGGTTTATTGTGTTCAGGAAATGTCAAACAAAGTAATGTGCAGAATGAAGTAATGAAGCATCTTTTTTGAAACAGTCTCCATTTAAGATGTATTCTCGTTTTTTGTATCAAAGAAATGCATTCCATTCATAATAGCCCAAAAATACCGCAAATTTTGCTTTTAGTCACCGACTTCCATGTGCCACATCTGATTTTCCTGCCAAATCTTTTTATCCAGTCTTTGTCACAAATCCCAGACTGGGAGATGTAATAGTTTATGACAGGACGACAATCACGAACAAACAAGTTTAACACTTAACAAAACAGCCCATCAGACTCACACATTTATTAAACATAATTATACATATAATAGCGCAATTACATACATTATATTATTGAAATGACTGCCGTACAACGGCCTTATTCTCACACACACTCTCCCTCGGATCCACAATCCGGTAGTTACTCCTCAAGGCACTTCGGCCTCAGCCTCTCCCCTCAGGGTCTTAATAGCACCTTAATAATTTACTGGCACCGCAGTCTCTCAATATCCCCTCCCTATTGTCATACACCTTAGCACTCCCCTAGCACCTCAGCAGGGCAATAACACATTATTATTTCCATAGCCATCAACATGGCAACAACATAGTATCAGTTCACTAGCCTATCAACATGGCAACAATATAGTATCTCATTCACTCTCATATCTACGTCCCTGTCCGTGGCCTGACTGCCACGACTTTATGTGCCTCTACTGTCCTGTACTGACAGCCTCCCTTCTGGCCTATGTGTGGCCTCCGGCCCTATGCTGGCCTATCACTTGTGCTCATCGAGGTGGCTCTTCGGCCCGTCCCCGACACCTACAAGAATAACATTACATTGGTATAATACCCTACCATTTCTATTCACTCCACCTCTCCTTACAATCCATGAAGCGTACACACACTAGTTCACCTTTCACTCACCACACATCTTACGGTAACACACTTCCATCGGAGTACACACTACTCACTCGCGCTACAAATCCATGAACTCACTTTCATCTATCGCTCGTGGCGCACATTGCTATATCCAATATCAAGGACTTCCACATTCCTCACATATACTTATTTACATCATGGTAATAGACGAATATAATATAATACATCAATCATAATAATCAATCAACGTTCTACATACCAGTCATTACTGGAACAACACTCATCCGTCTCCCGACTGCTTTCACTTATGTCCGCCCGCTGGGCTCTTATTCACAGGTCCGCTCCGTCGGACCTTCTAACTTGCAGTGATAGTTATACAGCGCTTTCGCCTCATTCAGACTTCCACACCACTCATACACGCACGCTTTTCCCACTTGTCTGCCTGAGTTATTTTTACTCTTCCCCTTTCACGTCTTTTCCTATCCGTCTGTCGTGAGCTCTTCTTATTCTACACCCGCTCTGTAGCAATCCCCTTAATTGCACTCACTCCACTCGTGACATCATCCCCCACCCCAAAAAAATTAATGCAATTAATTTCAAATCGCATCAAGATCAACGAGTGTCAACGAGTGAGCGTGAGCAATACGTACACTAAAAAAAATGACCTAGCAGTTCCCCTAGTATATAAAATACCGGAATCGGGGGAAAACATGGGGATCAATATGGTCTGCAATATGCATATATGTGTCACATCATCAATAGCTAACTAAACACAATACCTAATACAGAATCAAAAGCCAATCAACCTATCAACCATTCTTCATACCATATTTATAATGTCAATATTTTAAAGTCGACTTATTCACACAGATCCTGTCAATGTTCCTGTCCTCCGATGTATAAGCTCCTGAAATCTTGCCCTAGGCTCGACTAAGGTAGTCGGCGATATGATTGCTGGTTCCTGGAATTGGTTGAATAACGAAGGTATACGGCTGCAAAGCCAATGCCCATCTAGACAAGCGTGGGCTGGACGAACGATTCTTCGACAAAAATGTCAGTGGTTTGTGGTCTGTCTGGATACAGAATTCTCGTCCCATGAGATAACGTCCTAGTTTCTGGACGGACCAGACAATGGCAAGACACTCACGCTCTATCACAGAATACTTTCTTTCTCTCTGCAATAACTTCCTACTGACATAACATACAGGATGGAGACATTCGTTCTTCTCCTGTAGAAGACAAGCGCCGACACCAGAGTCCGACGCATCCGTTCTGAGGATAAAATTAGATCGAAAATCGGGTAATATCAGAATGGGTGACGATGATAATGCTGTCACCAAATTATCAAATGATGTCTGACATTCAGACGTCCACTGGACCTTATCGGGTTGTCCCTTCTTAGTAAGGTCAGTAAGAGAAGATGACAAGGCGGAAAAATTTGGAATGAACTTTCTGTAATAATTTAAAATTCCCACTAAGCTTCTGACTTGTTTCTTTGTTTTAGGGATTTGCAACCCTACTAACTTGTCAATTTTTGTTTCTTCAGGTCTCTGAACACCTCTACCCACAATATGTCCTAAGAATACTATCTCTGGACATGCCAAATCCATCTTTGCGGGTTTAGCCGTTAACCTAAAATGACGTAATCGTTGAAAAATTACTGTTAGTGTCTGAATATGCTCAGACCATGTCGACGTATGGCATGCTATATCATCAAAGAATGACACGACATTAGGTATGTCCTTCAACACTAATCTCATTAATCGTGCAAACGTCGCTGGCGCGTTTACCAACCCAAATGGCATGACCTTAAATTGGAATAATCCAATGGGCGTTTGGAACGCCGTGTATTGTTTAGACTCCTCAGTAAGCGGGATTTCCCAATAACCTTTCGTTAAATCTATCTTGGAAAACCACGTGGACCCGGCCAATGAAGCTATTAATTCCTCCTGAAACGGGATAGGCTCCCTATCGCCTACCGTAATAGTGTTCAATCTTCGAAAATCAATACAGAACCGCACCGATCCATCAAGTTTTTTCACTAGGACGATGGGTGATGAATACGGCGATGTTGATGGTTCTATCACATCTAACTTCAACATTGACTCAACTTCCTTTATGACTCTATCTCTCGAAGAAAAAGGCAACGGATACGGTCTAAGAAATACTGGCTTATCCGAAGTCAACTTTATTTGGTGCTCGATCACTGTAGTGCGACCCGGCAAATCCGTAACAACATCCGGAAATGACGCTAACAGGGTCTCAAGTTCCCTACTCCTTGAACTCGTAAGGTCAGGGTTAATTTTTACGTCCCTGTAACCTTGTGTCGGAGTTAACTCCGGCAATTGAATTTGTAACTCCTCCTGCGCCTCGGTGTCGCTTACGTCACAGTCCAACTGGTCTACGACCCCCGTACAAGCGGTAGAGAAGACAGTCTCCTTTGGTCTTGTCTGTGCACACAGATACTGTGGTCTCTCATAAAATTTCTGTAGCATATTAACATGGAAAACCTTACTCGCTCCATCAATGTGGATAGCGTAATCTACCTTTGAAACAACTCGCTCAATAACATAAGGGCCTTTCCATGTCATCAATAACTTATTATGGTCCGTAGGTAACAACAACAGAACCTTGTCTCCTGGCTCAAAAATTCTCAGTTTGGACCCTCTATCTTTATAGTCTTTTGCTCTTTTCGAAGCGATACCAGAAGCTTCTTGTGCCATAGTGCGCGCTGAAGATAGTCTTTCTCTTAAATCAACAAGGTACTGAAACACCGAAATCTGCTCATCGTCTCCCGATGATGGCGACGTCATCATGTCCCGAAGAACATCAGTTGGGCCCCTAGGACTACGACCGTACATCATTTCGAACGGCGAGAATCCCGTTGACTCCTGCCGTACCTCTCTGTACGCGAATAACACTGCAGGGATATATCTATCCCAATCTTTAGGGCGATCAGCAGCTACCTTACGCAGCATCGACTTTAACGTCGAGTTCAATCTCTCGCACATGCCATTAGCCTGCGGATGATAAGGGGTGGTAGTGATGGGTTGTATGCTGAATAAGCGGAACAATTCCTTCATCATCTGCGACGTAAATTGCGCGCCCCTATCAGACAGAATTTGCTCTGGTATTCCTACCCTAGCGAAAATTGCAAACAACGCTTCCGCGACTGCCTCAGACGTTATGGTCCGCAGAGGAACCGCCTCTGGCCATCTCGTAGCATTACATATGACCGTTAAGAAAAATCGATTCCCCCTATCGGTCGCTGGGTGAATGGGGCCAACAAGGTCTATCGAGACCTTTTTAAACGGTTCCGAAACCGTGGGGATCTTCTGAAGAGGAGCCTGGGGTGTACGACCCTTATGCGTCGTCTTTTGGCACGCACTGCACGTCTTACAATAGACTTGCACATCTCTGTGGATCGATGGCCAGTAAAAATTTTTAAGAACCCTTTCTTTGGTTCTAGCTATCCCCATATGACCCGCTAACGGGACATCATGTGCCAAATGCAATACTGTTGCGATCAGCAACGCTGGCACAACGACCTGCTTTAAAATGGAGGACACCGTTACATACTTACGGAACAGAATGCCCGCCTGAACAATAAAGGAGGACGACCCGTTCTTATATCTCCTCGTTTTCTCGGTTCGCGCTTCCCCAAAACATGGGTTTAATGATGGGTCCTCCCTTTGTAATCTCGCCAAGCGCTCTGGCGTGATATCTAGGTTGACCGCTGGCGTGGCCAAAGGTCTAATGTTATCTTTATCCGCTACCCGTCGACGTGTTTCGACCGCGGCGCAAAAGTCAATACCTTTTGATTGCGACCATGCTTGCACGTTCTCATCGGAAGGGGAAACCACCCGTGATACATTCCCAATGATGAGCTGGGCGCCTGGAAAACAACCAACGACTGCTTCGACTTCCCCGCTAAGGAAAGGTGTATCTATCATTATTCTTGCCATGGGTAATTTCTCAATGGCCCCCGAAAATTGGATGCACGGGACAGTCTCACCTATAAGCTGTGAATCCCGAATGCAATCCCTATGCACTCCCACAACGGTAGATCCTGTATCTCGTAAAACCGAGACCGGTTCGTCCCCAACAAACCCCGGATAAACCCTAAGACCACCTCCTGTATGACATGAATTTATAACGGGGATCTTTCTCCCACAAGGTAAAACACCGGAAGATAATAACTTCTCACAACTGGGACACTTAGAATACTGTCCGCCTCCGTTGTCCGATGTAACACACGCAGCCGCATGATGAAATTTATTTGGGGAACATGGACTGGAGCTACTGTCCACGTTCGCCGCTATCCTACCTGCAGGGCAGTTCACGCTGATGTGATCTGCTCTTCCGCAGTTCCAACACTTCGCGGCCCTACACTCGCGCGAAAAGTGACCCACGCGTCCGCAAGTCCAACACTCCGCTCCCTGTGCTGCCCTAGGCCTGGGTCCCCGTGACCCATCGCGACCGGAACTAAAGTCCCTATGCCGTCGGTCATCGGCAAAGGTCACAACTCGCCCCCGGCCATTACCGCGACCTAGCCCTCCTGCTCGGTCAAACTTACCGGATCCATATGCCGGTGATTGGTGATAGCCCCTACGCTGCCCCTGGGCTTGCCCACTATAGGCACCACGCTGACGCGACCTGTCCCCAAGTCCTGCCGGCGACCCCTCGACAACGGCGACGTACCCAGCATCTTGGACGTACGCCCTGGCGACTGGTTTGGACGGATGCGCCGTACGGTATGCCTCCGCCAACTTAGACGCTTCCTGCACCGTCGCGGGTTCGTTCTCTTTCAGGAAAGCCACCAGATCTTTGTGGCACGACGCGTACAGCTGGTCACGGATCATTAAGTCTTTCAGTTTAGCAAAATCCGTGCCCACATGCGCCAAGTCTACCCAGTTCGCGAAATACTCAGTTAGTCTCGCGACGAAGGCAGCAAAGTCCTCCCTGGTATCTGCACGTGCTCGCCTAAACTGCTCCCGGAAATATTCCTCGGTACGCGCAAATCGGCGAAGCAGCAAAGCCTTCAGCTTATCGTAGTCTTGCACGTCTTCGCGCTGTAGCTCTTTAAAGTAGGTTAACGCTCGCCCCTGCAATAGCGATGCCAGGTACGTGGCCCATAATTCCTTATTTTCCCCCCATTGCAATTGTGCGTTCAGTTCGAACCTGTAAAGGAAGGCGTCTATGTCGTCCTTCCGGTCGTCGAACGTAGGGAGCTTAATCCTAACGCCACCTTTATTGGGTACCTGCCGCTCAACTGTTTCTGTTGGCGCACTCTTTTTGATTTCCAACTCCGCTATTCTTACTCGCGCGTCTGTCTCCCGCTCTTGAGCTTCTATCTCCTTTAACCTTATCTCCTGCTCCCGTTCTTGAGCTTCTATCTCCTTTAACTTAAACTCCCTTTCCTGTTCCTTATCCTTAGCCTCTCTTTCTTGTTGCTGCGCCTTAGCCTCTCTTTCCTCTTCTCTCTGTCGCTCTTGAGCCTCTTTTTCTCGCTCTCTATCCTTAGCACGCTCATCGCGCATTTCTGCCTGCTGTTCTTTAATCCAGCCGCGTAGCTCCTCTCCCTCCAGGCCAAGTTCCTTACCCAACTTCATTAGTTGTTGGAGTTCCGCCATTTCACAGATTTATGGTTATGGTATCTATTATAAGACGACCAACCTGTCGGTATGATCACTAACGATACGACCAGAGACCTGAGATCACACCAGATATAACAATACCCAGTTCAGAATATAATTCAGAAATTTACCTTTACAGCAAAACTAATTCTGTATCTATAAAAATGCCTAGCACTATTAATTATAAAAGAAACTAGAAACGACAAGAATGAAGAAATACAGTAGAAGGACCACAAGTACGTCAAGGACAACGAACCGGACTAGGACAAAGCCCTAAAAAAGAAAATATAATGGAAAAAAGAATGCAACCTAACTACGCCGATTACACTACACGGTACGAACAAGAACAGAGTCTGAAAAAAAAGAACGTATCTACAAATAGGGAAGAGAGGGACAAGAGAAACGTCTTCCTAAAACAACGAGGAAGATAGAACGCTACAATCTAAACAAAAATACAGGTCCCTACAGAACTGTTCACTGTGATGAACGAAGTTCCAAAGTTTACCACCCCTTTTTAAAAGGATAAACTAAGTTCAACACAGCAAACCCGCGCCACCGCCCGTATAACCTATAACGACAACAAAAACAGCAAAAACAGGGAAAAAGACAGATTAAAGGAACAGCCCACAATCCAGGGCACAAAAATTTTGACTTTTACTTAACTTTGACCCTAGATTTCAATTTCTCCCCTTCCTCGGAGCTCTGGCTGCTTGACTTCTACAGGCTGGCACGCACACTCTGCAGAAATTTAAGTACACATTAATACATATTCATCAAAATACATGCATCAATACATATTATTATTCATAAACATACATAAATCCTATCATCCTGAAATTTCCATTCATCCCACGAACAAGGACAACAGCATGAATTCCTAGCACAACAGAAAAACAACTAGATATAACGAATACACAATGTCAAAATGACCACAGGTAAACAGGACGAGCCCCCAGTGTCACAACGGACGAGCCCCCAATGTCACAAATCCCAGACTGGGAGATGTAATAGTTTATGACAGGACGACAATCACGAACAAACAAGTTTAACACTTAACAAAACAGCCCATCAGACTCACACATTTATTAAACATAATTATACATATAATAGCGCAATTACATACATTATATTATTGAAATGACTGCCGTACAACGGCCTTATTCTCACACACACTCTCCCTCGGATCCACAATCCGGTAGTTACTCCTCAAGGCACTTCGGCCTCAGCCTCTCCCCTCAGGGTCTTAATAGCACCTTAATAATTTACTGGCACCGCAGTCTCTCAATATCCCCTCCCTATTGTCATACACCTTAGCACTCCCCTAGCACCTCAGCAGGGCAATAACACATTATTATTTCCATAGCCATCAACATGGCAACAACATAGTATCAGTTCACTAGCCTATCAACATGGCAACAATATAGTATCTCATTCACTCTCATATCTACGTCCCTGTCCGTGGCCTGACTGCCACGACTTTATGTGCCTCTACTGTCCTGTACTGACAGCCTCCCTTCTGGCCTATGTGTGGCCTCCGGCCCTATGCTGGCCTATCACTTGTGCTCATCGAGGTGGCTCTTCGGCCCGTCCCCGACACCTACAAGAATAACATTACATTGGTATAATACCCTACCATTTCTATTCACTCCACCTCTCCTTACAACCCATGAAACGTACACACACTAGTTCACCTTTCACTCACCGCACATCTTACGGTAACACACTTCCATCGGAGTACACACTACTCACTCGCGCTACAAATCCATGAACTCACTTTCATCTATCGCTCATGGCGCACATTGCTATATCCAATATCAAGGACTTCCACATTCCTCACATATACTTATTCACATCATGGTAATAGACGAATATAATATAATACATCAATCATAATAATCAATCAACATTCTACGTACCAGTCATAACTGGAAAGACTTTCTCCTAGTCTTCT
Source organism: Onchidella celtica (assembly GCA_963931925.1). Classification (NCBI taxonomy): domain Eukaryota; kingdom Metazoa; phylum Mollusca; class Gastropoda; order Systellommatophora; family Onchidiidae; genus Onchidella; species Onchidella celtica. The sequence goes on along the minus strand of OZ007577.1, from coordinate 42,155,265 downwards.
CGACTGCTCCCTTTATGTCTGCCCGATGGGCTATTATTCACAGATCCGCTCCCTAGGACCTTCTAACTTGCAGTGATAGTTATACAGCGCTTTCGCCTCCTTCAGACCCCCCCCCCCCCACTACTCACAACAGCACGCTTAACTTGCTGTCTACTGTGAGCCTTTCTTACTCTACACCCGCTCTGTAGCAATCCCCTTAATTGCACTCACTCCACTCGTGACATCATCCCCCACCCCAAAAAAATTAATGCAATTAATTTCAAATCGCATCAAGATGACTGTCAACGAGTGAGCGTGAGCAATACCTACACTAAAAAAACTGACCTAGCAGCTCCCCTAGTATATAAAATACCGAAATCAGGGGAAAATATGGGGATCAATATGGCCTGAAATATGCATATATGTGTCACATCATGAATAGCTAACTAACCACAATACTTAATACAGAATCAAAAACCATTCAACCTATCAACCATTCTTCATATCATATTTATAATGTCAATATTTTAAAGTCGACTCATTCACACAGATCCTGTCAATGTTCCTGTCCTCCGATGTATAAGCTCCTGAAATCTTCCCCTAGGCTCGACTAAGGTAGTCGGCGATATGATTGCTGGTTCCTGGAATTGGTTGAATAACGAAGGTGTACGGCTGTAAAGCCAATGCCCATCTAGACAAGCGTGGGCTGGACGAACGATTCTTCGACAAAAATGTCAGTGGCTTGTGGTCCGTCTGGATACAAAATTCTCGTCCCATGAGATAACGTCCTAGTTTCTGGACGGACCAGACAATGGCAAGACACTCACGCTCTATCACAGAATACTTTCTTTCTCTCTGCAATAACTTCCTACTGACATAACATACAGGATGGAGACATTCGTTCTTCTCCTGTAGAAGACAAGCGCCGACACCAGAGTCCGACGCATCCGTTCTGAGGATAAAATTAGATCGAAAATCGGGTAATATCAGAATGGGTGACGATGATAATGCTGTCACCAAATTATCAAATGATGTCTGCCATTCAGACGTCCACTGGACCTTATCGGGTTGTCCCTTCTTAGTAAGGTCAGTAAGAGAAGATGACAAGGAGGAAAAATTTGGAATGAACTTTCTGTAATAATTTAAAATTCCCACTAAGCTTCTGACTTGTTTCTTTGTTTTTGGGATTTGCAACCCTACTAACTTGTCAATTTTTGTTTCTTCAGGTCTCTGAACACCTCTACCCACAATATGTCCTAAGAATACTATCTCTGGACATGCCAAATCCATCTTTGCGGGTTTAGCAGTTAACCCAAAATGACGTAATCGTTGAAAAATTACTGTTAGTGTCTGAATATGATCAGACCATGTCGACGTATGGCATGCTATATCATCAAAGAATGACACGACATTAGGTATGTCCTTCAACACCAATCTCATTAATCGTGCAAACGTCGCTGGTGCGTTTACCAACCCAAATGGCATGACCTTAAATTGGAATAATCCAATGGGCGTTTGGAACGCCGTGTATTGTTTAGACTCCTCAGTAAGCGGGATTTCCCAATACCCTTTCGTCAAATCTATCTTGGAAAACCACGTGGACCCGGCCAATGAAGCTATTAATTCCTCCTGAAACGGAATAGGCTCCCTATCGCCTACCGTAATAGTGTTCAATCTTCGAAAATCAATACAGAACCGCACCGATCCATCAAGTTTTTTCACGAGGACGATGGGTGATGAATACGGCGATGTTGATGGTTCTATCACATCTAACTTCAACATCGACTCAACTTCCTTTATAACTCTATCTCTCGAAGAAAAAGGCAGCGGATACGGTCTAAGAAATACTGGCTTATCCGAAGTCAACTTTATTTGGTGCTGGATCACCGTAGTGCGACCCGGCAAATCCGTAACAACATCCGGAAATGACGCTAACAGGGTCTCAAGTTCCCTACTCCTTGAACTCGTAAGGTCAGGGTTAATTTTTACGTCCCTGTAACCTTGTGTCGCAGTTAACTCCGGCAATTGAATTTGTAACTCTTCCTGCGCCTCGGTGTCGCTTACGTCACAGTCCGACTGGTCTACGACCCCCGTACAAGCAATAGAGAAGACAGTCTCCTCTGGTCTTGTCTGTGCACACAGATACTGTGGTCTCTCATAAAATCTCTGTAGCATATTAACATGGAAAACCTTACTCGCTCCATCAATGTGGATAGCGTAATCTACCTTTGAAACAACTCGCTCAATAACATAAGGACCTTTCCATGTCATCAATAACTTATTATGGTCCGTAGGTAACAACAACAGAACCTTGTCTCCTGGCTTAAAAATTCTCAATTTGGAACCTCTATCTTTATAGTCTTTTGCTCTTTTCGAAGCGATACCAGAAGCTTCTTCCGCTATAGTGCGCGCTGAAGATAGTCTTTCTCTTAAATCAACAAGGTACTGAAACACCGAAATCTGCTCATCGTCTCCCGATGATGGCGACGTCATCATGTCCCGAAGAACATCAGTTGGGCCCCTAGGACTACGACCGTACATCATTTCGAACGGCGAGAATCCCGTTGACTCCTGCCGTACCTCTCTGTACGCGAATAACACCGCAGGGATATATCTATCCCAATCTTTAGGGCGATCCGCAGCTACCTTACGCAGCATCGACTTTAACGTCGAGTTCAATCTCTCGCACATGCCATTAGCCTGCGGATGATAAGGGGTGGTAGTGATGGGTTGTATACTGAATAAGCGGAACAATTCCTTCATCATCTGCGACGTAAATTGCGCGCCCCTATCAGACAGAATTTGCTCTGGTATTCCTACCCTAGCGAAAATTGCAAACAACGCTTCCGCGACTGCCTCCGACGTTATGGTCCGCAGAGGAACCGCCTCTGGCCATCTCGTAGCATTACATATGACCGTTAAGAAAAATCGATTCCCCCTATCGGTCGCTGGGTGAATGGGGCCAACAAGGTCTATCGAGACCTTTTTAAACGGTTCCGAGACCGTGGGGATCTTCTGAAGAGGAGCCTGGGGTGTACGACCCTTATGCGTCGTCTTTTGGCACGCACTGCACGTCTTACGATAGACTTGCACATCTCTGTGGATCGATGGCCAGTAAAAATTTTTAAGAACCCTTTCTTTGGTTCTAGCTATCCCCATATGACCCGCTAATGGGACATCATGTGCCAAGTGCAATACTGTTGCGATCAGCAACGCTGGCACAACGACCTGCTTTAAAATTGAGGACACCGTTACATACTTACGGAACAGAATGCCCGCCTGAACAATAAAGGAGGACGACCCGTTCTTATATCTCCTCGTTTTCTCGGTTCGCGCTTCCCCAAAACATGGGTTTAATGATGGGTCCTCCCTTTGTAATCTCGCCAAGCGCTCTGGCGTGATATCTAGGTTGACCGCTGGCGTGGCCAAAGGTCTAATGTTATCTTTATCCGCTACCCGTCGACGTGTTTCGACCGCGGCGCAAAAGTCAATACCTTTTGATTGCGACCATGCTTGCACGTTCTCATCGGAAGGGGAAACCACCCGTGATACATTCCCAATGATGAGCTGGGCGCCTGGAAAACAACCAACGACTGCTTCGACTTCCCCGCTAAGGAAAGGTGTATCTATCATTATTCTTGCCATGGGTAATTTCTCAATGGCCCCCGAAAATTGGATGCACGGGACAGTCTCACCTGTAAGCTGTGAATCCCGAATGCAATCCCTATGCACTCCCACAACGGTAGATCCTGTATCTCGTAAAACCGAGACCGGTTCGTCCCCAACAAACCCCGGATAAACCCTAAGACCACCTCCTGTATGACATGAATTTATAACGGGGATCTTTCTCCCACAAGGTAAAACACCGGAAGATAATAACTTCTCACAACTGGGACACTTAGAATACTGTCCGCCTCCGTTGTCCGATGTAACACACGCAGCCGCATGATGAAATTTATTTGGGGAACATGGACTGGAGCTACTGTCCACGTTCGCCGCTATCCTACCTGCAGGGCAGTTCACGCTGATGTGATCTGCTCTTCCGCAGTTCCAACACTTCGCGGCCCTACACTCGCGCGAAAAGTGACCCACGCGTCCGCAAGTCCAACACTCCGCTCCCTGTGCTGCCCTAGGCCTGGGTCCCCGTGACCCCTCGCGACCGGAACTAGAGTCCCTATGCCGTCGGTCATCGGCAAAGGTCACAACTCGCCCCCGGCCATTACCGCGACCTAGCCCTCCTGCTCGGTCAAACTTACCGGATCCATATGCCGGTGATTGGTGATAGCCCCTACGCTGCCCCTGGGCTTGCCCGCTATAGGCACCACGCTGACGCGACCTGTCCCCAAGTCCTGCCGGCGACCCCTCGACAACGGCGACGTACCCAGCATCTTGGACGTACGCCCTGGCGACTGGTTTGGACGGATGCGCCGTACGGTATGCCTCCGCCAACTTAGACGCCTCCTGCACCGTCGCGGGTTCGTTCTCTTTCAGGAAAGCCACCAGATCCTTGTGGCACGACGCGTACAGCTGGTCACGGATCATTAGGTCTTTCAGTTTAGCGAAATCCGTGCCCACATGCGCCAAGTCTACCCAGTTCGCGAAATACTCCGTTAGTCTCGCGACGAAGGCAGCAAAGTCCTCCCTGGTATCTGCGCGTGCTCGCCTAAACTGCTCCCGGAAATATTCCTCGGTACGCGCAAATCGGCGAAGCAGCAAAGCCTTCAGCTTATCGTAGTCTTGCACGTCTTCGCGCTGTAGCTCTTTAAAGTAGGTTAACGCTCGCCCCTGCAATAGCGACGCCAGGTACGTGGCCCATAATTCCTTATTTTCCCCCCATTGCAATTGTGCGTTCAGTTCGAACCTGTAAAGGAAGGCGTCTATGTCGTCCTTCCGGTCGTCGAACGTAGGGAGCTTAATCCTAACGCCACCTTTATTGTGTACCTGCCGCTCAGCCGTTTCCGCTGGCGTATTCTTCTTGAGTTCTAACTCCGCAATCTTTACTTGCGCCTCTATCTCCTTTAACTTTATCTCCCTCTCCTGCTCCTGAGCCTTAGCCTCCCTTTCCTGTTGCTTAAACTCCCTTTCCTGTTCCTGAGCCTTTTTTTCCTGCTCTCTATCCTTAGCACGCTCATCGCGCATTTCTGCCTGCTGTTCTTTAATCCAGCCGCGTAGCTCTTCTCCCTCCAGGCCAAGTTCCTTACCCAACTTCATTAGTTGTTGGAGTTCCGCCATTTCACAGATTTATGGTTATGGTATCTCTTATTAAGACGACCAACCTGTCGGTATGATCACTAACGATACGACCAGAGACCTGAGATCACACCAGATATAACAATACCCAGTTCAGAATATAATTCAGAAATTTACCTTTACAGCAAAACTAATTCTATATCTATAAAATGTATGCACTATTAATTATAAAAGAAAATAGAAACGACAAGAATGAAGAAATATAGTAGAAGGACCACAAGTACGTCAAGGACAACGAACCAGACTAGGACAAAGCTTCTACAAAAAAAAACTATAATGGAAAAAAATGCAACCTACTACGCCGATTATACTACACGGTACAACAAGAACAGAGTCTGAAAAAAAAGAACGTATCTACAGATAGGGAGGAGAAGGACAAGAGAAACGTCTTCCTAAAACAACGAGGAAGATATCGACGCTACAACTAAACAAAAATACAGGTCCCTACAGAACTGGTCACTGTGATGAACGAAGTTCCAAAGTTTACCACACCTTTTTAAAAGGATAAACTAAGTTCAACACAGCAAACCCGCGCCACCGCCCGTATAATCAATTACAACGAAAACAGCAAAAACAGGGAAACAGACAGATGAAAAGACAGCCCTTAATCCAGGGTACAAAATTTTAGACTTTTACTTAACTTTCAGCCTTATGAGTTTAAGTCCTCGACCTAATCGGAGCTCTGGCTGCTTGTCTCCTCAGGCTGCACGCACACACTCTGGAAAGTTTAAATACACATTAATACCTATTCATAGCAATACATGCATCAATACATATTATTATTCATAAACATACATAAATCATATCATCATGACATTCCCATTCATCCCACGAACAAGGACAACAGCACGAATTCCTAGCACAACAGAAAAACAACTAGATATAACGAATACACAATGTCAAAATGACCACAGGTAAACAGGACGAGCCCCCAGTGTCACAAATCCCAGACTGGGAGATGTAATAGTTTATGACAGGACGACAATCACGAACAAACAAGTTTAACACTTAACAAAACAATCCATCAGACTCACACATTTATTAAACCTAATTATACATATAATAGCGCAATTACATACATTATATCATTGAAATGAACTGCCGTACAACGGCCTTATTCTCACACACACTCTCCCTCGGATCCACAATCCGGTAGTTACTCCTAAAGGCACTTCGGCCTCAGCCTCTCCCCTCAGGGTCTTAATAGCACATTAATAATTTACTGGCACCGCAGTCTCTCAATATCCCCTCCCTATTGTCATACACCTTAGCACTCCCCTAGCACCTCAGCAGGGCAATAACACATTATTATTTCCATAGCCATCAACATGGCAACAACATAATATCAGTTCACTAGCCTATCAACATGGCAACAATATAGTATCTCATTCACTCTCATATCTACGTCCCTGTCCGTGGCCTGACTGCCACGACTTTATGTGCCTCTACTGTCCTGCACTGACAGTCTCACTTCTGGCCTATGTCTGGCCTCCGGCCCTATGCTGGCCTATCACTTGTGCTCCTCGAGGTGGCTCTTCGGCCCGTCCCCGACACCTACAAGAATAACATTACATTGGTATAATACCCTACCATTTCTATTCACTCCACCTCTCCTTACAACCCATGAAACGTACACACACTAGTTCACCTTTCACTCACCGCACATCTTACGGTAACACACTTCCATCGGAGTACACACTACTCACTCGCGCTACAAATCCATGAACTCACTTTCATCTATCGCTCATGGCGCACATTGCTATATCCAATATCAAGGACTTCCACATTCCTCACATATACTTATTCACATCATGGTAATAGACGAATATAATATAATACATCAATCATAATAATCAATCAACATTCTACGTACCAGTCATAACTGGAAAGACTTTCTCCTAGTCTTCTCGACTGCTCCCTTTATGTCTGCCCGATGGGCTATTATTCACAGATCCGCTCCCTAGGACCTTCTAACTTGCAGTGATAGTTATACAGCGCTTTCGCCTCCTTCAGACCCCCCCCCCCCCCACTACTCACAACAGCACGCTTAACTTGCTGTCTACTGTGAGCCTTTCTTACTCTACACCCGCTCTGTAGCAATCCCCTTAATTGCACTCACTCCACTCGTGACAGTACACACTACTCACTCGCGCTACAAATCCATGAACTCACTTTCATCTATCGCTCGTGGCGCACATTGCTATATCCAATATCAAGGACTTCCACATTCCTCACATATACTTATTTACATCAGGGTAATAGACGAATATAATATAATACATCAATCATAATAATCAATCAACGTTCTACATACCAGTCATTACTGGAACAACACTCATCCGTCTCCCGACTGCTTTCACTTATGTCCGCCCGCTGGGCTCTTATTCACAGGTCCGCTCCGTCGGACCTTCTAACTTGCAGTGATAGTTATACAGCGCTTTCGCCTCATTCAGACTTCCACACCACTCATACACGCACGCTTTTCCCACTTGTCTGCCTGAGTTATTTTTACTCTTCCCCTTTCACGTCTTTTCCTATCCGTCTGTCGTGAGCTCTTCTTATTCTACACCCGCTCTGTAGCAATCCCCTTAATTGCACTCACTCCACTCGTGACAGTCTTCTTCTATATTACTGTAAAATGTATCCACTCAAAGACATTTCTTTCCTGAAACATTCCAGGAATCTTTTCATATTCAATGATAGAAAATCAAAGCAGTCTTTATGATGAATAAAAACAGAAGAGCAAAACATTTTTATATAAATGGCAACTGTGCAGTAAGTAGAGCTCAGAGCAGTACTGCAAGCATTATACTGATGTTCATAGATTATGAATTTCTTTTGATTTGAAACTGTATTAGGTAAGAAGTGGTACTCTTTGGAAATATCACCAGCTTTGTCAGTCTCCAAATTTCTCTTTCTTTCAGTTCAGTCAATCATTCACTTATTTGTCCCTTTACCACCTAATCCTTTTCTTTTTTTCTCTCATTCCCTCTCTTTCCATATGTGCTTACAACGATTACCATATCTCATCCTCAGTCCTTTCTGAACTTGCTGGACAAAATCTGCATCACAGGAGCTCAGCTGGAGACCCATGTACATATTCTCTGCTCAGGTAAAAAAATCTCTATTTAGCCTCCAGTCCTTGGGTGAAAGTTAGTTGGAAAAAAATCCAGTTGGAATTTTAACTGCATTCTTCATGCCCTACTAGCAATTTTTCTCATATGCAGTTTGCTGGCTGTATTGAGATATGGCATTCACAGACCCAAGTCTCTTTTACAGCTTCCTTCTTTAGTTAAACCCAAGCAGAGTCTCACAACTGACTGACTGGTGCATGCCATAGACTGATTGCATTTCACATTACAATGTGCTCATTTGTGTCTTGTATTGAAGTTTCCTGAAACCAAAACAGCACGAATACATTTTTATGTAGTGTTTACAGGATTTGTGTTTCCATAGTCAGTTGCATGTGGGAAAAGTACACATGATCTCACTTTTACCCATGCATCAAGCCATCTGTTTCCTGGATACAGGAGGACAGTGGAACTCTTAAATCTCAGATACAGAATTGCATACTTGTAGCTGACTGATGTTTATGTACCCCATGAAAACATGTAGACTGATTAGATATTTGTCTAAAATTCTGAACCACTCATCTACTAAAAACGGAATGTTTTCGTAGAACAATTTTTTCTTGTGGAGAAGTTCAGCTATAAAGAACATGACAGGTATATCTAAATAGGATGTGAGTTTGAAGTGATTCAAAATTGTTTAAATGTCTGTGTTTCAGTGTGTTCTGGACTGTTTGAGATCTGTGGTATAGTGACGAATTTAGATGTGAAACTGGTCATCAGTTTATGGAAGGCCATTGCCAAGTAAGTAATGCAATTTTCTTTTTACTTGTACTACTAAATAGTCTTGCCCTACCCTGTAAAACTTGAATTGAGAGCGCTGAGTCGTCACGGAAGTTTGAAAAATGGAAGTATATACCAAGGGCCATGTGGTAAATTGTTGCATCTTGGCCAATGCAAAATTTCCCATGAAAAGCAAAAAACTGAACAACATCCTTTATCAGACTGAGTAGTCTGTATATTGGTATTGCAGTGCAGGGATTGAAACAGAAGTTTTGCTCTGTGCTGGTGCACCGGTGCAAGAACCCAAAAGGGTTAAGAATAAGATCATTTTACTCTGTTGGGAAATCCCCAGAGGAACATGAACATTTCTTTTGTTCTATATTTACAGAGTATGCAGTCAACATCTGAATTTGCTGAGAGATAGATTTGATGTGTGTCCACTGATCAGATTTTTGTGTGGGGAAATTCAGCAAGGCTTCAAGTATCTCTTTCAGCTGTACCCTGGGGCTGACTCAGATTCCTTGGTAAAGTTATAGAGCCTGTCCAATTTTCCAAGTTTTTTTTTCTTTTCTTATCGATTTGCCTTCCCTTTTTCTTTGCGTTTTATTGTATCGTTTTTGTATTATTTCTTACAGGAGGCTATGCTACCTACAGCTTTTTCTTTTGTCACATTTTGACTTTGCTCTTAGCCTTGCTTTGACCCCACAGATTTTCTGTGGTTTTTATATTTCGTCAAGATTCTGTTTAAGGATTGGAAATTAGAAAATAATAATAAATAATAAATGTCATTTTACGTAGTGATTCATCCAGTAATACTAACTCTGAGTGTCACAGTCATTCTACCACTTACAATCAAGTCACAAATACAAGACCATATTAAAATGTGGCAATGGTTAGAAACAGATATATAGTGCAAAGGTCATACTTTTGAGGCAAGTGATGACAAAAACCATCGCTTGTTATCTTTTGTGTTTGCTATGTGATTTTCACCCCTGTTTCACCGATAAGTAGAGCATGATTAGATATTTCCATTAGTCTGTGGACGATAATCCTTGGCATATTTCAGTCTCAGGGTGATGACCAGGCCTTCAGCAAATCTGTGAAGATCCTGGGCTTTCAGATGAAGGTGTTGGTGGCTCTGCTGAGAGATTTCCAAAATTACCTGGGCAACTGTGAAGAAAATGTTCTCAGCCTGCTTATTACTCTGCATAGGTGAGAGATATTTGAACAAAACCCAAACTTTGAACAGAGAGACTAAAATGGAACACTTTAACCTCTTCACACATAGTTATAAAAATTTCACAATATTGATTTGAACTATCATTGTCCCAGTACAGTACTTTATTCCATCTGCACATCAGCGTTTTGAGAAAATCGGTTGTTAAGTTTGTGTTTAAACTTTAGAAAGTGTTAGAACAACTTTTGTAACACTTTTAACTCTTTTTCCTTGGGATGAGATGTCTTCGCAAATCATCACTGTTCCCTAAGACTGTAGTAGCTCAAAAATTTGAAAAATCAGTTTTCTTAATATATTCAACCACATTCAACGTCGCATTGAATGATCTTGGTTATAGACTCCTTAGCAGAAAAATAATTGAATAGCCAAGTTTCATAAAGTCATCATAATTAGACCAGTTGTGCTAAAATAAGTTTTTGCGTCTCCTGAAGAGTGGCCAAAACTGATTATCATAGTTTTAGGGAACAATGATGAAATATAATTGGAATGATAGAACACACCTTGTTGTGCCACAGGATGGCCTTATTGCAATGTTTGTAGAAAAAAGTGGAAGTGAAATAAAGTAGCACTGGGGGATGGTATGCTGTGCAGTGACTCTACAAAACATGTTAGCAGAATTACTAAAGGAAGTTTGCAATGTGGCAGATTAGGAGGGGGGAACAGTAGAGATAGCAAGTCACTTTGGACTGTAATCTTTCTTACAGTAATTTACATGACTTTTATGCATCAAGTCTGAACATGGAGATGGTAGAGTTGACTTTCTTCCTTTTCCTTCTTCCTTTTCCTATCCTCTTGTGCAGCTAAGTGCCCAGGGAAGATGCAGCTAAAGGACATGGGCCTGATGGGTAGTGTTTGACATGGCTAGGTTGATTCTTTCAGTTGTTTCTTTGACACCTTCTGGCCATCTTTTTCTGGGATGCCCCTTTCCTCTGGATCCATGCCTTTTCATGTTATAATCTCTATGTGCTGGCTGTTTGCTCGGAAGCATCATGAGGTGACCAGTTCACTTCAGCCTTTGTTTTTCTGTATATTCTAGACATGGCACAGGTCCAGTTTTGTCTCTAATGACTTCGTTTCTAATCTATCTCTTTGTGTGACATTCATTACCTTTGTACTGACACATGAAATGTCATTTCATAGCTACATAATGTGCTCTACAGACATTTACCCCCAAGTCTGTGTGCCAGCAAGTTGCCAGACAAACAGGAAAGTGAACTGAGGACCCAGCTGCTCAGTGCTACTGCCCCCATCATTGGTCATTTAATGGACAACAGAGTGTTCAGAACTGGGCTGGCTTCAGGCCTGGAAGGTAGTACCACCAAAGATAATAGAAACAATAAGATGAAACTCTCCTATCTTCACACCTCTAAAAATATCTTGCACACAGTTTTGCGCGCTGATTGGGGGTGGGGCTCATGGCACATTGCTTGAAAAAAATGCTTGATATAATGATGAATTAATGATGCAGATTTGTTACAGAGCTACTGTGACTAAAGAAAAAAATAAAATTTTCCTACAGCAACTGACGTTAAAATTACAAAATAAATGATTTCAATCAAGGTAAACAGCAATTACTGAACAGAGAACAAAATTCAATATTTTTCCCTATTCTGGCTTTGTAAAATACGGCATTGTTCATGACTTCCGCACATTTTCTGCTTGGTGGTGGTGCAAAATCTGGGCACGCTAAATGTGCCAGCTGTCTCATCTTATTGTATCCAGTATCTTTGGTAGCTCTCATTTCATCGTAGTATCTCAGCATAACCCCGTCAACCATAAAAATTTACCCCTTACACCTTTTCTCAAATAATGCCTTAAGTGTGATTATACCAACATCATGTTGTTCATGCATCTGTTTGAAGTGGCACACTTTTTGAAAAGTGTCTTTAGAAAATGTTTCAGTTCAGCCATCAGTCTATTCAGCTCATTGGCATATTTCATCCCCATTCACTGCGACTAGTAACTCAAAAATTTGAAATATCGATTTTATATGTGTTCAACTACATTCAAAGCCACATCATTGTCACAGGTTCCCAAGACGTGGTCTCCTGATCACGAAACAACAAAAACGAACAACGTTTACCCCGAATAACCCATCTCCCACAACAACAGAAAACGCAACGCTACTGAGCTGAGGAAGGATAGAATAGACGAGGATACACAAGATAGACAACACACTATGACGATACACTCATAAAACGTGATAAACTACTTCCCTCACTCAAAGACAACATGAGTCATACGCTCGAATTCATACACAATTTATACACTTTATCATTAATTTTAAAATAGAATTACACCTAAAATATTTATCAATACAATCACTCACCACCCCCTTCACATATCATTATCACTCTATCGTACTTATGTCCTTTCTCCTGTCCTCCAAATACTTAACTTCTCTTCACTGTCTTCTATTATTCACCACTCGAGACGACCTACACTGCCGTCGGAGATCCCACGATTGGGACGACCTACACTGTCGTCAGCATTCACCACTCGAGACAACTGACACTGTCGTCGGAAACACCACACTGGAACGATCTACACTGTCGCCAGCATTCACCACTCGAGACGACCTACACTGTCGTCGGAAACACCATCACTGGAACGATCTACACTGTCGCCAGCATTCACCACTCGAGACGACCTACACTGTCGTCGGAAACACCATCACTGGAACGATCTACACTGTCGCCAGCATTCACCACTCGAGACGACCTACACTGTCGTCGGAAACACCATCACTGGAACGATCTACACTGTCGCCAGCATTCACCACTCGAGACGACCTGTCCCCTTCAAGGTGTACAACCAGAATCCCTCCAGTCCCCCTACGTGTCGTTGACTTTTCTCATTCCCCCAGTTCACTGCTAGTGCCGTCCGTGTTTTTCAAGTGAATCAACTTTAACTTTTCACGCTTTCACTCACCCTTCCATTCCTCCGTGCACTCACTCGACTTTCATACATAGGTGTACCCACAGGGGCGTCACCCTTCCATTATTAATGAAAACCTCTCTTGACAATCATATGATCTTGGTTTAGACTCCTAAGCCGAAAACAATCAGAATATCAAACTTTCAAAAATTCACCCTAACCAGACCTGTTGTGCTAAGATAAATGTTTTGCTTCTGAAAAGCAGCCAAACCCGATGACTACAGTTTTGGGGAACTGTCGATTTGTCTTTTTATATCATTCACTCACTGTCTTGATCTGATATTGCTCTGGATCCATTTGTCCCACATGTCTTCTATATAACCAGCCACTGAACATTTTTAAAGTCTCATCAACCCAAACATTTCTGCATCCATACAACAATCACACAAGCACACACTGAGCTGTTTCTCTTACTCAGCCATGTGCTTCTCTGTTCATCCACCGGTGACATTATCCATCCATTGTTTACCTATCCATCCATCGGATAACTTCTAAGGCTTTGTCCTGCCATTTCAGAGAGACCAACCGAGGACAGATTACCACTACTACTAATTCAACTGATGGTGTTGGATGTGCTACCAAAATTTGAAAGTAAGTGGAGAAAAGTTGATTTTGTGCGTTGGAAGTCAAGACCTCTCATATTACTGTTATCTTATTTTTTTTCTTGTTGTTTTTTTTTCTTCCTGGCAAAAGTGTTCAACCGAAATATTGATTTTTTTGTCTTCCCTTTTTCTTTGCATTTTATTGTATCTTTGGGGTATTCTTACAGGAGGCTTTGCTGCATACAACTGTTTGTTTTTGCCAATTTTTTACTTTACCGTTGCAACAGTAGTGCTGACATTAGTGACGTGTACGTGGATATACAATACATTCACAACACATTTACTGTACCTATATATTGCTGGCCATGGTGAAGTCTTTTAGCTTGAGTGCACTAGATTGTACTTACAACTTTATACATGTAGAGACAACACCCATGATTTTTCTTCTATCAAAGAAGACCTGAAACTTGGCAAGGTGAGACCACTTGACTGTTTCGCTATTCTTGTATTCAAAATCATACCTAAATTCTTACTCTTTTGTTCTAGTTGATGTGATTGGCCATTGGTTAACACCTGTCAATCACAATGATGCCACGCCCACCAAAGGCCTCCTGTCTGCCATATTTCAGTCTGTAGCACTGTGTAAGTATTCATTGTCTTCACACATGTAAGAGAATGGGATAGTGAGAAATGAAATTTATGGTTTCATGGGATGATGAATGTACATAAGCTGAGGCAAGAGGACAAATATCACAGAAATGAAGTTAGACCATGAGGGAAGGGAGGATATCAAGGAACTTTTGTGAAGCACCCAGTGTCATGAGTCGAGTTGTTTTTTTCACCAGGGCCATGAGAAATTGGCTGGTGGCCTTGAACGGTCCTCGCGTATTATTGTTTGCGAATAAAGAATTGCAAAGTTAAACTATTGGATTCACGCTTGTCGGTTTTAATGTTCGTGATTAGAAGGAATAGAGTAGGGGTGAGGCAAGGTGGGGATAGTTGACATTGTTAAGTATGACTAGACAAGTTTTGCAGTGTTTTCTCCAGACTGCGCGATCGCGCGATTCGCCCCTTAAATTTAAAAATCCCCCCCAAAAATTCGTTCAACGCGCGTCGACCTCCCCCCCCCCCCCCCCCCCCTTCTTTGCTGCCCCCTCAGAGTTTGCATTATTTTTCATGGAATCACAAATCTTATGACAAACTGGCGTGTGAAGTGTGAACGGTGGCCTAGGCTAGGTTTAGCCAAGCCTGTCGATCTAGCAATGTTGTCACTCCTGGCATTAGTGATTGGTCGCTTATTTTTAGTACCGGCCAATGAGAGTGAACGATAGCAAAGTTGCTCCGCGTTGCTATGGTCGCAGTGTTAGGAATGTAACCATTGGACACTATCAGTCATGGAATAATGTGGAACGATCTGTTTTCTTCTGTCCATCTCTCGACTCTTCATTCCCCTTGCGCTGATTGAATAAAATGAGCAAACATCGAAAAATCACGACTTTTTTTGCCACAAAACAAACAGATAATGAACCAGAAGACCCTGGAAAGGGTGAGGCTATGGAATTGGGCGCAGAGGCCTCAGAGGGAGAGAAAACGGCATCAGAGCGGGTAGATCTAGATCTGTTGGAAGGTGAGGCTACGGAAGGTGGAGATGAAAGGCGAAAGAAAGAGGGCAGGTTCCAGGAACGATGGAAAAAGGAATGGACCTGGGTGTTTTTGGCAGCAGAAGGTGGAGGTATGAAGTGTCACATATGCGAGGTTTCAAGAAAGAAGAACCCATTCACAGACAAAAATGGGTGTACGAATTTTCGTACTCCGTCTCTAGCAAGACATGCATCGTGTGCGCAGCATAAACAGGCCATTGCTGACCAGGCACTGCGTGCTGACTTCACGATGGCTTTGTCATCACAGATGACACATGAGGAAAGAGCCACCTATGCTGCATTCAGAAATGTATACTGGTTGGCGAAAGAACACATTGCCACCAACAAATATGCGTCCCTACATGAGCTGCTCCTTCTTCAAGAATGTGAGCAACTCAAACACCTCAAGGTTGGGGAAAGCGCAACATACACATCACATACTGCTGCAGAGGAAATGCAGCAAGCTATTGCTGATGATATCAATAGGAAAATATTAGACAAAATCCAGAAATGTGATCACATCTCCATTCTCATAGACGAAAGCACAGACATTTCTGTGTCAGAAAGTTTGATTTTTTATGTCAGAATTTCTGAAAACTTCTCTCCTCTCACCGTCTTCATGGGTAACTACGAAATTGTTGAAAAAGATGCGACGACTCTCACAGATAAAATACTGGAGGTGCTCAAAGCTAAGGCAATCCCACTGTCTAAAGTGATTGGGATGGGAAGTGATGGAGCACGTGTCATGATGGGCAAAGTCACTGGTGTCTGCACACAGCTGAAGGAGAAGAACCCATTCCTAGTGAGCATTCACTGTGTAGCCCACAGGTTAGCTCTATGCACTAGCCAGGCCGCGACATCAGTTGAATACATGAACAAGTACAAACAAATTCTGTCAGACCTGTTTTACTATTTCAAGAAATCCTCCTTGCGTACAGGCCGTTTCCAAGCTGTTCAGGGAGTTCTTGAGAGTCCACAACTGAAGCTGAAGGAAATCCATGATGTTCGTTGGTTCAGCATGTACAATGCACTGAAGGCAGTGTATGAATGCTGGGATGCATTAGTGACATATTTCTCATCTGTGTCAGACAAGGATTTCAAAGCAAAGGGACTGTTGAAAAAGATCACCCAGTACAATTTCGTACATCTGACATGGGTTCTGATGGACATCATTCCAGTTGTGACCGCACTGAACTTGCACTTTCAGAAGGACTCACTCGATGTTTCTCTGATTGGTCCTAAAGTGAAGCTAACTACCTCACAGTTACAGAAATTCAAGGCGGGAGATCTCACTGGTCACTACTCTGGGGAATTTGCCAGGGAACTTACTCAAACAGATGAAGGCGTGTTTCTGAAAGGACACCAAATCCAAGGCAAAGATCAGCAGGAAGCAAAAAGCCAGGACACAGTAAAGAACTTTATCCAGAATCTCATTGAGAACATCGAGGAAAGATTCCCTGAGGCTAACACATCTCTTGTCTCAGCATTCCAGATCCTTGCAATGAGGGACCTGTCATTTTATCAAGAATCTCAGCTCCAAAACTATGGAAGTGAAAAAGTCCAAACTCTCAAAGACCATTTTGCTGTGAATCAGAAGCACTGCGAGGCCATACTTTCAGCCACTCAAATCATTGATGAATGGGAGGAAGTGAAGCTGCTTGTCCACAAGGAGAACTACCCAAGAGACAGCTTGTCTTAGCTATGGTCAATCATCCATGCAAATCATCCTGACAGTTTTCCAAACTTGAAAGCCCTAGCAAAGATTGCCTTGGTCTTACCAGTGCATACTGCAGCTTGTGAACGAGGATTTTCTGCACAGAACAACATCAAAACAGCACTTAGAAATCGACTGAAAGAAAAGGCTCTAAATCGACTCATGACCATAAGCATCAATGGTGTGCCCCTGGCTAACTATGATCCTGCAGATGCAGTCAAGTTGTGGAGGGCTGAGAAGGAGCGCAGACTTTTCTCCAAGCCTTGAATACAAAGTGACAACCTTTCATCATTTGACCTAAGTCAAATTTGTGAACAGACTAACCAGTGAGTCCAGATTTTACCTCTTGTAACTTTTAAAATTATGCAGATGAAACTGAAAGGACCAAAAGGGATACTTTTATAAAAATTGCTTTAGTTGTTGTTAACAGATGAAAGAAAAAACGAATTCACTTCAAATTAGTTTGTTATTGTATGTCTTGAAATCAGTTTGGTTGTACATTGTTCTTAATACCTACTAAACAAAGGATATGTTGCGTAGCGTCTTGAACTGGTCAAATTATTTTGTTTCAGTGAATTTTAAGTTATTAGTATTAGTAACACTAACATGTATGTTTTATGGAAGGCAAAGGTACATCCTTTCCAAGCATTGTTTTTA
This sequence comes from Onchidella celtica, assembly GCA_963931925.1. NCBI lineage: Eukaryota > Metazoa > Mollusca > Gastropoda > Systellommatophora > Onchidiidae > Onchidella > Onchidella celtica. Next base: position 42,137,458 of record OZ007577.1, on the reverse strand, counting down.
AAATATAACTGGGTTTATTGTTACTGTTACATAATTATTTAAAAAATATAAACATGTTTTGCCTCTCCAATCCAATATGTTCAGAGTTTTTACCATCATCATATACTATACCACTTCTTCATCATCACATCATCATCATCATCATTCATCAGCAGTATTTGATCTAGTCATTATTGTCACCACTACCATCATCATAATCATCATCATCATCATTGAATAGTAAGATCAAAATAATGATGGAATGAAAGAGAGAGGGGAAGTGAGAGGGAATGAGAGAGACGAGGAGGGAGAAAGAGAAAAGACAAGGATTGTTTCATTACAACACCTCAAAACAGTTCACTGTTGGATTTAACAGCACAGTTTTTTACTTTTACCATCTTCTTCCATGAACACGAAACTGGAAAGAATATTTTAAAAATCTAAAATCCCCCTCAAAGTTTACAAATCCCCCCCAAAATTTATGACAAGGGGGGAATGTCCCCCCCAACTCGTATGACCTGGAGAAATCACTGGTTTTGCACGTTAACTGGCTGGTAGAATAGTGCAGACTATATTCCTACATTCAAAATGGTGGGATGTTTCGGCCAATGAGATTGCTGAACTAATTTGGCCAGCGGACTAGCCTTGCCGGGTAGTTGGATAGTATAAAACATCGTGTAACGTTGAAATTCATTGAATACAGACGAGAGAAGCATCGTTTCGTGAAGTATCTCCAGTTGGCCAGTACCTGAACTGTGTGGTCTGAAGACTAAAAGTCCTTTGCCATCGGACTGACTGAGTAGAAAGAAAGGTTTGGGTGGACTGACCTTTTAAGAGTCCACGCTGCGCTCTGCTGATGTTCGCGCCTACCAGTTAGGCGTGACCAACGGTAACTGATCTCATTTGACTAATTATGATAGAAGTTCAGGGATAGAGAGAAAACCCACAGCCGCATAGGAAGTCAAAGAAAACCACAGCTTGCACTCGACGAACGAGTGTTCTGTATTGTAAAGCTATCTCCATAATACGATTGAAGAAATATGGCACCTTGTTGATGAAATGAATAGTGACTGAGTGATTGCGTATATATATATATACTTTTACAAACTGCTTAAATACCTACAAGCCAATTTGTGCTTCTGTAGGCTTTGAATGTACTGGGCTGTTCTAGCCTTCAGTGTACCTTGAGAACCTGTATTATTGCTGGAGAGTTTGCCTGGCGTCTGGCCAGTGGCGACTCAACTGTTACGTTAGATTAATATCTTGTTTCTTATAATAATATACCATATGGCTATTGATCGCATTACATTTGATAGGGAACTTAGTCACATGAATATGATAGGTTAAGTTTAGTAATTGGAATTTTTGCTTTGAATATACCTCTATTGTCTTTTGTTTAGTATATTAATATTATGTAATAATATGGCCCGGCCGGCCTGACATACAAATACTCTAGTTATTTAATAATTTCTTGTGTGTTTGTGTCCGAGTGTGAGTTAACTGCCTCTCGTGCAGTCGTTAGATCCCCAAGACCATAACTCTGCTCGTGACACCCAGTACCTGTGTTGTGATTTTATTTGTTATTTCCTTAAGAGGCATGGGAATTTTATGTTATAAAGAATTCGTTTTCAAACTTGTGCTTTGTTGCAGCTGAACTGTGGTGTAAGCTCTGCCGATACATTGGTGAATGTTATGAATTGAACTGAGTCAATACACTGGTCGTTTTGCTCTAGTATATTGGAATATTGAATGCATCCACAGGTGAGGTTGAGATGAGAGTTCCTGTCATGTTACCTAGTGTCATGGTGGCTGGAAAACCCCAGAGGTGAGCAGGATCGTTTGTCATTACGGTCGTTATTCACTGATTGATCAGTCACTTGTCCACCATTCACCATGAAAAAGTCATTGACGGTCAGTTTTAAAAGAATTCCTAGTATATCATTGATTTTCTAGGCATTCGTCCACCAACCTTAAGTTATAAGTCATTGATGGTCAGTCCTAATATATCACTGTTCAGTTAGTCACCAATATTTCATAGTAAGTCACTAACAGGCCACACATTTATGATCCCTAATTATGGCTAAAATACTAAAACATGATGGTTTTTCAGCTCATGATTTCATTTCCATCTTAGAGCCCATAAAATACGTAGCCTGTAAGTTTCAAAATCCAGATATGAAATGCATTACTGTGTTGTTATGAATGATTTCTGTGGTTTGATGTGGTGCTGTGTTTATATCTTATTGTCACAGGCAAGTGAACTTGTATGAACATGTAGCAACACATATCTGTGGGTACATTGGAGCATGCCAGGCTTGCCATTTCCATAACCTGGTAAGTATGGACTAATAGGTCAGCCTTGGTTATGGCCCATCCATCTTGTATACCATGCCAAACTGAAGAAACAAAGTGGATTCCTATTGACAATGTGACATTTTCTGTTAATTTGATTGGTCACATTAACTTTTCAAGTTATATGAGAGCCTCCAAATAGACCGTGAAAGGCACAAAGTGGCTGCTATTGTGCTGATATGCTGTAAACTCAAACTTAAAAACTCTGTCATTCAGTGGCTTTTTTATTTTTCTTGACGCTGTAAATCCCAAGTGTTACGAATCTGGACTGGGTGATAGTGCCCTCCAGTGTTACTAGACTCGACTAAAGTCCCCTCTAGCTGTTATGAAGAGGGTCTTCTCAATGATGGTATTATGACTGCATTTAAATCGAGAGGTATTTAATATTTAATCTTTCGTACCATGCCACACACTAAGAACAATCTGAATAAGTTTCATAAACAGACCTGCAGGGCCACAAATTTAATTACATTAATTACCCTAACAATTTTGTCTAGATCTATTACATAGTAAAGACAACATCAGCAGCATCAAATCTAATTCAATAATACGTCACTAGAAGTCTTCTCTAGATTCCTATAATATTATGATAATTCTGACTCACTAACAATTTAAGTACTAATTATATATCTCTCAGATCTGGTCTGCCTACTATATATCAATCAATATACTAATATGGGCTCTGGCGACGATGTCATCTCAGCTATTTGTGCCTACCGCTTATAATGGATCGAGCTCGTCAATATAAACTGACGTAGCTAAGTCTAGAGATCTACTCTAGGATGGGCTGGCAATTCCCAGCCTCATCCAGACAAATCAACCCCAATTCACAGATGTGTATGCCATACATTCATACTAATTGCAAGTCAATATAAATCTTTGTCTTGCATTCTTGGGTAGCGCTCCTAGTATATGCGGCAATCCTGTCCTAGTGGATAACTTATGTTCAGCTCCTCGTTCATTGTTGAGTCATCAATGGACAAACACTTACGCTTGGTCCCTGGTGTTAGAAACAACCAGGGAACAGTGGACAATAGCAGTGGGCATATCTCATTCAAGCATATGGCTTCATCTCAAATGTCTATAGTGGACTAGACATGACATCGAACAGACTTAGGATTCTTCAGGCAGAATCGTGCCGACGCCTGCACAGATTGGAGTTTTCTGTATGGAGTAAAGGACATAGGTATGGCTACACTTTTATACTGTGCAGCCACCTGCAAACTACCGTCCAAATCCCTAGATTTGATTGGTGCATCCATGCGAGCTCATCTCGCAGTATTAATATATTCTACGTGGGAGTTGGTCACGGCCTTGTACTAAAAACAGACAAGGTCAATTTAAAATGTCAAAACAATTACTGAAATCTTTAAACCCTCGTGCTTTCTACATTTTATGTACGAATTTCTGAACGCGACTAAGCGTCTTAAACTATCTATCCTTATTCACCCCTTCTCTTCCCTTCTAAGTGTTCATCAAAATCACGGGGTCGAGATTTGCACTGTCACTCCTAACTTATCCATTTATTCTATCTCGCCCCACTTTCTTTCCATCTCTAAGAAAAAGTGTTTCAAAAACAAACTGTTCACGAGAACAGTTCAAGGACAAATTACGCTGGTTATAATCAACGAGACCGTGAAAAATCAACTCCTTGCAAGTCGTGACCCAGCACGGCAATTATAGTACTTAAACCATGACACCAAGCAAGTAGCTGTGTCTGAGTAACATTCTCTCTGTTATCTACACTATACATCAGATCTTCTTCAGAATGGGCTGTCAACATACTTTTTATCTTTGTTGTTATTTTAAAAAATTTTTACACAATTCCTTTGGGATTCTTGTTTCTTTAATGTATATTCATTTCTGTGTATGAAATAAAGAGTTTTTTAGAAGCAGTATTACTTTAGTAAGTATTATGTATTTTATAGGAAGAAATAAATCATCAATCCCTTATCTTTCATAACAGTTGAAAACTAATGTGGGCAAAAATGTGTAATTTGCTGATCATAAAATGTTGATAAATCTTTATTTTGCTATCAGATGCTTTATCTTTTACTTTGTGTCTCTTGCACATCATTAAAATTTAATGAAACAGTATCTACTGATTTGTTCCATTTGCATCCCCCAAGATTGTGGGGGATCCACAGTGCATCCCCCTTTCCATTGCATGGCGGCTGAGCATGTGCACTCACGAAGATCAGCTGTAATTCAAAATGAAGAATTGACACTCGTGGGAGAACAAAACACTGGGGCCTTGGAACATCTGACAAAAGACAAAATAAAATATCATAATTGAATACTGTAGGAGCATAAGTTCTGTGACACCAAGTCAGACAAACCAATATCATTGTTGACAATACGAAATCTCATGCCACAAGCTGCTTTATTTTCTTCCTAAAATGTGCTCTGTGGATTTGATTTGACAGGAGGCAACACTGCTGGAGAACCTTGGAGCAGAAAATACCTTGTGTTACCTAATGGCCATGGATTGTTGGTGTTTCCTGGCCAGGTAAGTACATCATGCCAAAGTTTCATTACTTGAAATCTTCTTTGACAACCTGATTTACTCATCATACCTCATGCCCCATTATTAGAACTTAATGCTACAGCTACACAATGTAGTTTTTACATTAGTTTCTGTTCCTGTAACACACATGTATGTCAGACTTATAAGATCATTAATGTGTCAATCTGACCAGCAAGTGTTTGGGCAATGATATCACGTTTTTTCCCCGTCCACTATTGATAAGACCACGATATCACGGTCCTTTCTTCCCAGGCCCCAGTTACGAAGCCCATTCTATTGAGGTTGTGCCTTCTTTCACCGCCAATGATAATGCCATGAATTTGTGTTATCACTTCCTCAGGGAGGCTTGTTGATATGCCCACGATATTGTGGTTTGTGACATAGTCTTCTATTTTTAGTGCTTAAGTTACGGGGTTTTCCTGGAGCTCGCACAGGTCTATCAACCAACGGACAGCTGGAAGCAGATTTCCGTATCACTGCGAGGGTTAATGTATTAACAGGTTTTAACCCTACTGTTGACATTATGAATCCTGCTGGATCAGTCAGTCAAGCTCAATTGTAGATGGCAATGGACCAAATTCCTGTCTAATTTGTCATCAGTTTTAAAAATCAGTAAATAAAAATTGGTATCAAAAGCTGCATTGCTAAAGACCTGTAGCCAACATTCTCTCTAATTTTTCAAAACCACTGAACTTTTATTGCTTTGGACGAAAATATTTTAAATTCAAAGCTAGTGGGTGGCATTCAAACTTTGATGCAACATTTTGATGTGTGCGGCACCGATACACCGACTGTGCAGCCAAGCACCTTAGAGGGAACATTGCATGTAGCCCAGGTCGTTGGTGTCTTGACAGGTATGGAACAGCTGAGCTGTGCAGGGATCATGTCAGGCTCCTGACTCAGGTGTACAGGCAGTTGATGGTTGATCAGATCCCAGCTCAGTGCAACATCCGCTTCAGGCTCAGATGTTTTATCCCACGGCTCATTCGGTTCATGTCTGCTGAACACCAGGTAATGGTACATAATGTTGGGTATTTGCCATATTGTTGTGTGTGCATTTCTGCCTTTTCGAGAAAATAAGGATTGAAGTTTGGTCTGCAAAAGGGCTAAAACATGTAAAACATTAAATCTCGAAAAACTTAACGGATTGGAATGACACTTATACCTAAATGAAATCAGGAGTGAGAGAACCCCTTTCATGATATTACGCAAAAATTGGCAAAATGTCGCATACAGCAATATGGCAAATACTCCTCGATAAGAAAATACTGACTGACTGATGGTCTCAGGCAAAAAAAAAAAACCAGGAAGTTGTGTGTCGCAAAGCCCTGCATTAAGATTATTGTACATTTTCATTTTTCTACAGGGTGTCTGATAAGTCTGTTATTATTATAAAAAACCACAGAAAATCTATGGGGTTGCAGCAAAGCTTGGAATAGAATAGTCAAAATATGGCGAAAACAAGAAGTTGTATGTTGCAAAGCCTAGCTTAAGAAATAATACAGAAACGACACAGTAAAATGCAAAAGATGATGCGAAGTTGATGCATACGGGCACTGTGGCAGTCTATCTGCCCCCTACAATTCCACCCAGCCACCCTGCCTGTTTCATCACTTGGCCTAACTGAGAGGTTAGACTGCAAGGGGGTTGACTAAGTCACTGGGTTGTTTGCTTTGTTTGTGGGCAACGTTGATCACCCTTGTAGCAGGAAAACTTTTGATGAATCCATGTCTCTTTGCAAGGTTTGTGTGAAATAATTACAAAAAAATATTGAGAAATTAATGAGGGACTGATGTCTCTGTGCACAGGGTCTGTTGTTTTGACTTTAGCATATTCAAGTTTCTTGTGCTTGGGCTGTATGTGAAAACTTTTGTCATGAGATCATGAAATTTTTCTTCTAAAACTTTCATTAATCTTTAATCATCTCATCTTCTATCTCCACAGGGAGCCCTTGTCAAACTTTTCCCACCAGAAAAAGAGCCTGAACTGTGGGTGACCTTGACCCCAAACTGCTTGAGCAATGAACTGGCTAAATGTGTTGCAGAAAAGCTGATAGCCTGGGCATTGTCTGTCCTGCGGGGTACTCAGGCGAAAACCACACAAATTGTAATGCTTAGTTTTATAAGTGCCAATTGTAGAGTTTTTTTTGTTAAATCCCATTTAAATGGAGGGCAAAAAGACAATGTAGTCAAAGAGCTTGATATTAATAAGAGTGCTGTTCTTCTCTCAGTACTTCTGAACCCGGATTAAGTCAGAGCTGTCTTTCTCTCATATTTTGATTACTCTAGATAAAGGTATTCTCTTTGAACCAAGGGTAAGTCATTGGACCAAATAAGCGTTCAGCAACAAAAGATAAATGACACAAAGTGAGGATCATAAAGTTAGTTGGGTTTGTTTTACAACCAGGATGCAAGCTGTTTTTTAATACTACAGTCCCTGGATAATTCTGTAAACCGGACATGGGCAACCTTTTAGAAAGTAAGAAAAGTGTGAGGATGTAGAGTGCCGGATACTTTTATCTCATATGAAAGCCTTTCTGTAAATGACATGTTATTTATTTGGATGTTGATTTTTAAAGCACATTTCTTGTTTAATTTGGATTGGGAGGGGAGGCTGCTTGTATTGAGCTAAACATTATTTTTATAGCTCAGGGACCAGTGCGTAAAGTAATTTTCAATATTATCTTTGTCATGATCTCATTTTTGGGGATCCAGTGAGTAGTGTTAGGGTGATCCGACCCTTAGAATAAAAAGGTGGGATTTTATAGGTTAGTGGACTCACGCCTTAAGGCGGTGAGTTGTGTAAGCAATGCACGGGGCACGTGAACCCGGCATGATTTCGGAAGGTGAGACAAGAAACTTTCACGGGGTTTGGCTGGAGGTATATAAGCTTAAGTCGCCATTGTTTAAGCAGAGAACGGCTGTGGAAATCATTCGATCCAGTGAGGTTCCTCTCGGCTCGAGCTCCAGGGCCTGACAATAGGAGTCGAGCACAGACAGAATAGATACAAGTGAAGTCGAAGTGGAGTGACTGTGTCATCATCCAGAGAATTGATAAACGCCTCGTCGCACTAGACCAAAAGTGCGAACCGTGTCCTTTGGATCTACGCTCGTACTTGGCTACGAGCGTATAATGGTAGGCAATCTATAAGTCCACACAATAGAGACAGGAATTACTAGATCAGCCCTGTGACGAAGCTGAGTAGTAGGAAAGCCACCTGGCAATCCTCACAATAGAGACAGGATTAATACAGTGTAGAATGATAGTGTGTGTGGAAAGAAAGAAGTATTGAAGTCATTCATAGAAAAATAATCTTTTGTAGACGTAGTACGTAGAGATTTTGTATCTCATGTTATATCGAATGCCTTAGTTGTATCCCATGTGGAATTAGAACTCTTGAATTACAGATAATAAGTTCAGCGACAAGCTGGAGTTCCCACAATAGGGCTTTGATGTAGCCACTAATTAATGCAGTCCCATTTATTGTATCTGCAATCCTATCTATTGTATCTGCAACCATATTTATTGTATCTGCAATCCTATCTATTGTATCTGCAACCATATTTATTGTATCTGCAATCCTATCTATTGTGTCTGCAAACACATTATTGTATCTGCAATCATACCTATTGTATCCGTAGTAATAAAGTAGTATGGCCCTTCAGGCCTGATATATACATTCAACAAGTGTGTTATTAATTATTATGATTGTGCCTGGACGAGTGTGAGTGGCCTTTCGATTAGTCGAATGCGCTATTATCCCCAAGACCTTACTCACCTCGAACATTGACACTGGAGGGGACCCGAAATCTGTGGACACCCTAGCGATCATTTTGACACTGGAGGGGACCCGAAATCTGTGGACACCCTAGCGATCATCTTGACGTTGGAGGACACTAAACCAGTGCTGTGACCTTTCCGGGCACTCCTTCACTACATTTTTAGATTAGTTGTTATAACCATATTATCTTTGTATACCGCTAATTTGTGTTCTTTTTCCGTTGCATGGACATCTCGTCACTGATCCGTGGACAACAACGAGGAACGGACAGGACATCGACTCGCAGAAAGTGAAAGACATACGACGGGGCGTACGCTGTGGAGTGAGGAAATTTGATACCCAATTCCCAGTTAAGTGATACCATCCGATTCTGTCTATGTTTGAGGGGTTGACACGTTTCTCTTCCCCTCTCTTTAACAGGCATTTTTCCTTTTTCTGTGTTTAGCTAGAGTAAGCGGGTGGTTGGAAGGGATCGGGACTCAGCATACCTCTTCTTGCCAGACTAGCCGGGCTAGGTGGCGTTTAAACCGGATGGGAGATCTGCTTTGTTTTGAATAGTTCTTTGTTAGGGATCCATTTATCGTTTAGATTGTGGTGTTCTATCTTCCTCGTACTTTTTAGGAAGACGTCTCTCTTGTGCTTCTCTTACCTATCTGTAGATAGTTTCAGGCTTGATTGGGTCTGTTAGCGTTCGTCCTTTGTGTCGTTGGGTAGTGTTCACTGTATAATTTCTTTCACTTATAGCGTTACCATATTATACTTATATTTATCTTTATAATATTCTTGCCTGAGAGAAATCGCGTGTCAAGGACACGTTGACGTATAATCTGGAAAGTGAGAGTTGAGGCTTAGAGGCCATAAGAGATCAGATTGGGAGTATTAAAGTATGCCAATCTAAGAGCAGAGGAAACGCTGCTAAGCTGTGTACAAGTTGTACACGAAGAAGTGAGTGGAATATATATAAAGTGATCACGAGGATAATCAACCGCTATTCGGTTGAACAGTAGAGAATTTGTTGTTGATTCGTAACATAGAGAAACGAACACCCGAAGAGGACAAAGTATATACTGTCTTCAGGGATTGAGGAGTTGGTAAGTTTGAACACACCGATTTAAAAGTGTGGTAGTCTCAAGGAGACTTAGTTCCCGTTGTCGACCAACATTATGGCCGACCTACAGAAGTATTTAGAGCTGGCCAAAGAGTTCAGCATCCCAGAGGAGCAGCGAGCTTCTTGGGTAGACCAAAGAATAAAGGAGGACCGCGCAGATAGAGCCGCGGAGCGAGCAGAGAAAGCCGCGCAACGAGAACAAGAAGATAGAGCCGCGCAGAGAGAGCACGAACTGGCTCTCAAACGGATGGAGCTGGATCAGACCCAGCGGGCCGCGCCCCCGACTGCGCAGTCTAGCAAATTGTCTAAGCCGAAGCTTCCTACGTTTCAAGATAGGGTCGACCAGATTGACTCCTATCTCCACCGGTTTGAGTTACACGCCGCCTGCGCCGGATGGCAGCGGAGCGAATATACTTCCTGCCTTGCGAACCTGTTAACCGGCAGAGCATTGGAGGTCTTCCATGGCCTCAATGTCGACGACGCTAAAGATTATGATATACTTAAAACCGCCCTTCTAAAGAGGTTTCAACACACGGAAGACGGGTTCCATAAACGGTTCCGGGATTTTAAGCCAGAACCTTCTGAGAATTTTGCCACTTACGTGGACCGTCTCCGGCACCTTCTCAATCGATGGATTGAGTTGGCTGGGGTAGAGGATGGCAACTTTACTAAACTGTACGATTTGGTCATAAAGGACCAGATATATACATCCTGCCATGCGGACCTGGTCGCGCATCTAAAAGAGCGCGCTCCCAAGACTTCCGCCGAAATAACGTTAATAGCGGAGCAGTATGCAGCTGCTCACCCTAGTCGCTCCTTGGCCAAGGTCTAATCTAATGAGCCTTTTTACGCCGGAGTGGGCACTAAAACATCGACAGGCTCTAGACAACCTCGAGCGCCCGCTCGACAGGACCCACCTCCTCGCGGACATTCCGAACCGCCAGCTGGAAGAATGCAACCCGACCCGCGTAACTTCTCACGCGGCCGTGAACCCCGGTTGGGACGTCCATTCCCTGCGGGCAGACCAGGTTATGGACATTATGAGGAACCACCGAGGCAGTTCTATCGCGCATACGACAGACAGTTCAAATGTTATAACTGTGGCAGAAAAGGTCACTTTGCTAAGGACTGTAGAGTGAGGCGGGGAATAGCAAATGCGTGTTCCGTCGTGTTCACGCATGAGAGTCCAGACAAATCTTTGATTGTGAAGACGTCACAAGATGTACCGGTTATGTCAGCCCTCCACGAGCAGGGCGTTTTAACACTGTATAAGGGTCAAGTAAACGCAACGCGCGCATCAGTGTTGCGGGACTCGGGATGTACCACTATCGGCGTGCGGGAATCCCTTGTTCGCCCCACGCAGCTCCTTGACCGAAAAGCAACGTGTATTACATTTGGGGGATCGAGAGAGCATTTCCGTCTTGCGGAAGTGTACATAGACACACCCTTTCTTACTGGAGTGGTCACCGCCTGCGTGTTGCCGAATCCGGTGGCGGACCTGATAATTGGGAACATACCCCAGGTTAAAGACATCCCTTACAATAAACTTCAGATGTGGGACGAGGAGAGGGATATTGCATGTGTTAGCACGCGACAGCAGGCCCGTCGCCAAGCTGACGGTGCGTTACGAACGCCTGTCGTGGACTTAAATGTAACCCCGGAGTTGTTCTATAATGAGCAGCGCTCAGATTCGTCTCTGAGTCATCTCTTTGCAAAGGTTCATCCTGACGAGCCGAATACGAGTAAATTCTGTATTAAGGATGACTTGTTGTATCGCGTTTATAGAGGCAAGCGCGAGATCATAATGCAGTTGGTGATACCCAGCTCCTTTCGACGAGACATCCTGCGTCTTGCGCACGATACTGCGTTATCGGGCCACCAGGGAAAATCTAGAACGAAAGCCAGAGTCCTGTCGCAGTTCTTTTGGCCGGGCGTATACGCGGATATTAACCGCTACGTGTCGCGATGTGACACCTGCCAAAAGAGGACTCCTCGAGGTAAAGCTTCGCGGGCGCCTGATGCCAACTGTCTCAACGCCTTTTGAATGGGTTGCCGTCGACATTGTGGGGCCTCTACAGAAGTCAGATAGAGGCTGTTACGGGTCTGGTACTGGGTGATAGTGTTACAGAGTGGGTGTTATGGGTTATTGGTTTTATGACTGCATTTTAAAATCGAGAGGTATTTATGAATTACTCTTTCGTACCATGCCACACACTAATAACAATCTGAATAAGTTTTATGAACAGACCTGCAGGGCCACAAATTTAATTACTTTAACTTTCCTAACAATTTTGTCTAGATCTCTTACATACTAAAAAGACAACATCAGCAGCATCAAATGAAAATTCAATAATATGTCACTAGAAGTCTCCTCTAGATTCCTATGAGATTAAGATCATTCTGACTCACTCACAATTTAAGTATTAATTATCTATCTCTCAGATATAGTCTGCCTACTATCTATCAAGCAATATACTAATGTCTCTGGCGACAATGTCATCTCAGCTATTTGTGCCTACCGCTTATAATGGATCAAGCTCGTCAATACAAACTGACGTAGTTAAGTTAGATCTACTCTAGGATGGGCTGGCAATCCCCAGCCTCATCCAGACAAATCAATTCCAATTCACAGTTGTGTATGCCAAACATTCATACTAGATCTAGTTGCAAGTTAATATACATCTTTGTCTTGCATTCTTGGGTAGCACTCCTAGCATGTGCGGCAATCCTGTCCTACTGGAAAAATTACGTTCAGCTCCTCGTTCATTGTTGAATCATCAACAGACAAACACTTACACTTGGTCCCTGGTAAGGAACCAGGGAGCAGCAGACAACAGCAGTGGGTAAATCACAATCGAGCATATGGCTTCATCTCAATGCCTATAATGGACATAGACATAAAAAACAACAGTCTTCTGATTCTTCTGGCAGAATCATGCCGACGCCTGCACAGATGGAATTTTCTGTATGGAGTGATGAACATAGGAATGGCTACGCTTATATACTGTGCGGCCAGCTGCAAATTACCGTCCAAATGCCTAGATTTGATTGGTGCATCCATTCGAGCTCAGCTCGTAGTATTAATAGATTCTGCATGGAAGTTGGTCACGGCCTTGTACTAGAAACAGACAAGGTCAAATTAAAATGTCAAAACCATTACTAAAATCTCTAAACCCTCGTGCTTTCTACGTTTTATGTACGAATTTCTGAACGCGACTAAGTGTCTTAAACTATCTATCCTTATTCACCCCTTCTCTTCCCTTGTAAGAGTTCATCAAAATCACGGGGTCGAGAATTGCACTGTCACTCCTAACTTATCCATTTATTCTATCTTGCCCCACTTTCTTTCCATCTCTAAGAAAAAGTGTTACAAAAACAAACTGTTCACGAGAACAGTTCAAGGACATTTACGCTGGTTATAATCAACGAGACCGTGAAAAAAACAAGTCTTTTCAAGTCGTGACCCAGCACGACAATTATAGTATTAACCTTGACAGAGGCCATCGCTTTATTCTGTCGGTTATTGATTATGCAACCAGATCGCCTGAGGCCGTGCCCCTTAAAGAAATTTCAGCGGACCATGTTGCCGAGGCACTGGTCACCGTGTTTTCACGCGTCGGATTCCCGACCGAGCTGTTATCTGACAGGGGACCACAATTTACCTCGGAGTTGTTTAAGAACGTACTTGAGCTGGCAGGAATAAGACAGAAGCTGACTTCCCCTTATCACCTGCAATCGAACGGGTGCTGCGAACGCTGGAATGCCAGTATGAAGGCGATGCTGGCACGCGTGTCCGTCGACAAGCCGAATGACTGGGACCGTCGGCTGCCAGCCGTTTTGTTCGCCTACCGGGAGCTCCCCAATGCGTCCACGGGGTTCTCCCCGTTCGAACTATTGTATGCGATCCGCGTATCAGTATGTTGTCGATCTCCGACAGAGAATTCATAATGCATGCGAGTTGGCCCAACATTTTGCATGCGCTAGGGCCAACACTTTCAAAACATATCGCGATCAGGGTAGCAGATTGCGAACCCTGTCTGTCGGAGATCAGACCCTTATACTGTTACCTGAAACGAGGAACAAACTCCTCTTGACCTGGAAGGGCCCATTCGAAGTTAAAAAGAGACTCTCCAGGGTAAACTACTTAATTACCATCCGGGGACGCGATAAGGTCTTCCACATTAACATGCTAAAGAAATATTACGTTGACGATCGGGATCGGCAGGGTCAGTCCTGCCACGTTGTGGCGCAGGCTAACGCCGCGATTGTCACCATAGATGACGACGACCACGAACCGTTAAATATGAATAGATCCCTGCCGACTTTGCAGGCCACCGAGAACATGACGCACGTCAACATTAGCCCGGAACTGTCCCAAGAGCAAAAGCGGGACATGGAGGACCTTGTTCGAGAGTTCGCGCCCATATTTACGGATTTACCGGGCAGTACGTCCTTGGTACAACACGTGATCCGTTTACAAACAGACGTGCCCGTGTTCATAAAACCATATCCGCGTCCGCTTCACGCGCAGGTAACTATTGAAGCCGAAGTACAGAAGATGCTCCACTTGGGAGTGATTGAACGATCGGCGAGCCCTTACTGCTCGCCCATCGTTTTGGTAAAGAAGAGCGACGGGAACGTCCGCTTTTGCATAGATTACAGAAAACTAAATACTATCACGATTTACGACGCGGTACCAATCCCTAACCAGGAGGAGCTGTTTTCGTGTCTGGCAGAGTCTGCCGTTTTCTCAAAAATAGACCTATCTAAGGGTTATTGGCAGATTCCAATGGAGGTGAACAGTAAACAGTACACGGCATTTCAGACCCCTATGGGTCTGATGCAGTGGAGATACATGCCATTTGGCCTGGTAACGGCCCCCGCCACTTTCGCGAGGATGATGAACATCCTCCTGCAGCGTTCGCATTGCGCCGTTAGTTATTTCGACGATATCTGCATCTATCATGCGAATTGGACGGGCCACCTGCACGCGCTCCGACAGGTTTTTATTGTGCTTCAACAGGCCGGACTCACCGCCAGACCGAGTAAAGTGTTTTTGGATTATGCACAGATTAACTTCCTCGGGCACACTATCGCTCATGGCGTCCAGACACCGGACAACCGCAAAATAGGTAACATCTTAAAACTCCAGGCCCCATATACGAAGAAACAGGTCCGTAGCCTGTTAGGCGTGATAAATTATTACAGGAAGTTTGTCCCTAACTTTTCTCCCCTTAGATAAGATAAGATAAGATAAGATAAGATAAGATAAGATAAATTTTATTCATCCTTGTACAAGGAAATTTGTTTTGATCATTGAATACATAACAATACAGTTACAGAAGCAGAAAGTATGATACATAGCGCGCACACACACATATATACACACACACTGATAAATTAACTAAATTAACAAAATTAACAGTGCACACAATATGCTTCCCTAACTAAAACACATTGACCTGACACGCAGGACATAATTCAACTGTGCACAGATTACGATCAAGATGACGACATTATTGTAACATCCTAGTTGATGATGGAATAAATGATTTAAAGTAGCGCTCAGTTTTAGTTTTCTTTGACAACAGCCTTAAACTTCTTACAGATCTTATATATTCCTTGTTCAGGGGATGTTGGGGGTCATTTATAATAATATTATACTCGGAAGGATCAGCCAAATAAGATAGTCTGGTCCACACAGTGTGCCGTAGCACTTGAGACCGTGCAGCGACTGTTTTCCAGCGCGCCGCTGCTGATACTACCAAACATTAAATATACATTTACCGTCCGCACGGATGCGTCGGACCAGGGTATTGGAGCGGTTTTGCTCCAAGAGAGAGATGGTTTGTTGCGGCCTTGCATGTATGCCAGCCGAAAATTACTTCCCAGAGAGAGAAAATACCCAATAATAGAGCGCGAATGTCTGGCGATAGTGTACGCGGTCGACGTGTTTTCCAAGTACAGTGCACTCTCCCGATTACGACATCTCCGAATAACGACATTCTCCCGATAACGACATTGACCCCCGGTCCCGATTTTTTTACTATATGTTATTAGTAATAAAACTCTCTAAATAGCGACATACTTTTTAGACCACTCTCCGGATAACGACATTGAGTTAGCAATAATCGGCTGTGACTTTGCTAGATACAAAAATAAAAATAGCTAAAATATTGTTTCCGGTCAGTTTCATTTCATTCTCTGAGCCAATAAAAACACTTCTTTTCCGACCAATGAAATGTCCTACCAGAGGCACCTCATAGCCAATGAGATCGCTTTGTTATCGGCCAATGAGATCGCTTTGTTATCGGCCAATGAGATCGCTTTGTTATCGGCCAATGAAAACACACCTGTGTCTATTGTCGTCGGAACAAAAAGGGTGACGCGCATTAAATGAGTCAGTCATCACATCGCTGACCGCTGAATCGATTGTATTCACCCGAGAACAATAACGCACCCCAAGATGTCGACAGCTGCTGTTAAAAAAAGAAAGTGTGTATTTTACATGTTTGGAAAGTCCGATCACTGATCACCCACTATGGTTGGTACGTTACATTCTAAGGGTCTAACCACACCCCTTTTTCCGCCATCTTGAAAATCTCCGAATAACGACATGTTCCCGATAACGACATGCACCTCTGGTCCCGAGCCATGTCGTTATCGGGAGAGTGCACTGTACTTGCTCATGTCGGAATTCGTTATAGAAACCGACCACAAGCCATTATTGTTTCTCAAGTCAAACAGAGCCAAAAACGCTCGGCTCACTAGGTGGAGCCTGGCACTCCAGGAATATAGATTTATTATAAAGGCCATTCCCGGGGGGAGAAAATTTCCAGGCAGATCTACTATCACGGCTACTCTGTGAAGATTGGGGTTGGAGAAACTGTTGATATCTCATTCGGAGACCGGGGATGGAATCACATACTGTTGTCCATTGATTTTGGGACACTTTAAACCACTCCCGTGCTTTCCTTTATCCAACAGTGTAACGACTGACCAGGACCCGGATTGTTGGACAACCCACACGCTGTTGCCCACGGGTCAGATGACAAAAATCCATGGCAGACCAGGCATCCAGAGCCACAAATGCCAGCGAATGAAAATTTTGTTAGAATTATTCATTGTTGATTGTCAAATGTATCCAGTACCGATGTTTGTGGATATGACCATGTGTGAATTCAAATTGTGATATATGCATTGATGTATATTCCGTAGGGATAGACTTGTGATTCATTATTTGTTACAGACGGACCTTGCTACAGAACGATGCATGTAAATTTCTCATGAAAGTTTTGTCCATCAAAAATGCACGTTCAGTTTTCACCTTTAATATAAGTTCAGTTACGTGAATCTTCGGTTATATTGGGGGCTCATGACATTAAGTTCCCCAAATTTTTTTATCGTTAAAATTCTAAATTTTAACTGGGGTGGGGGATGTGTCATGATCTCATTTTTGGGGATCCAGTGAGTAGTGTTAGGGTGATCCGACCCTTAGAATAAAAAGGTGGGATTTTATAGGTTAGTGGACTCACGCCTTAAGGCGGTGAGTTGTGTAAGCAATGCACGGGGCACGTGAACCCGGCATGATTTCGGAAGGTGAGACAAGAAACTTTCACGGGGTTTGGCTGGAGGTATATAAGCTTAAGTCGCCATTGTTTAAGCAGAGAACGGCTGTGGAAATCATTCGATCCAGTGAGGTTCCTCTCGGCTCGAGCTCCAGGGCCTGACAATAGGAGTCGAGCACAGACAGAATAGATACAAGTGAAGTCGAAGTGGAGTGACTGTGTCATCATCCAGAGAATTGATAAACGCCTCGTCGCACTAGGCCAAAAGTGCGAACCGTGTCCTTTGGATCTACGCTCGTACTTGGCTACGAGCGTATAATGGTAGGCAATCTATAAGTCCACACAATAGAGACAGGAATTACTAGATCAGCCCTGTGACGAAGCTGAGTAGTAGGAAAGCCACCTGGCAATCCTCACAATAGAGACAGGATTAATACAGTGTAGAATGATAGTGTGTGTGGAAAGAAAGAAGTATTGAAGTCATTCATAGAAAAATAATCTTTTGTAGACGTACGTAGAGATTTTGTATCTCATGTTATATCGAATGCCTTAGTTGTATCCCATGTGGAATTAGAACTCTTGAATTACAGATAATAAGTTCAGCGACAAGCTGGAGTTCCCACAATAGGGCTTTGATGTAGCCACTAATTAATGCAGTCCCATTTATTGTATCTGCAATCATATCTATTGTATCTGCAACCATATTTATTGTATCTTGTAGCGTCCCACTAGTAGGACGATCGATATTTTCTAACCCCCCCCCCGCTTGGCGAGTCTCACTCGGCGACCTTCCTTCCCCCTCTCGCCAGCAAGGCCAGTATTTCTCTTTGATGTGGCTTGTTTGTTTCACTGTAGAAAATCTAGAGAGTCTGGAAGATACTGCAGTGTCCGAGATTACGCTAGGTCGACCTTGAGTGATGTAATTCTGTGACGTGTCTGTGTACGATTGGATGGCTGGTGTGTGTCCCGAACGATCTAGGTCTGTCTCGTGCTTATGGGCCGTTAAGCCGCTTCCTGAACGTTCCTGGACAGAATGTATATAAGGAGGGCCAGGCGAGTAGGAGTGGTGCATATCGTGGGTGAAAATCGTAAGGTGCAAATCGTAGGTGTGAAAATCCAGTGGTAGTTAGAAGTGTGTCTTCCCGGCTAGCTAGGTGTAAGTAACTTGTGGATATCAGCTTTTGTTTACAGTTATTAAACGTTAGTATTAATTGTTCATCGGATCCTGTTATTTATTTCTACAACAGTTCGAGACAGTTTCGTTTTTTCAGGGGTAGACGATCAGTTCATCTGACTCTCCCCATTATAACGTGCTGAAATTTGCATCAACTGTTACATATCTGCAATCCTATCTATTGTATCTGCAACCATATTTATTGTATCTGCAATCCTATCTATTGTATCTGCAAACACATTATTGTATCTGCAATCATACCTATTGTATCCGTAGTAATAAAGTAGTATGGCCCTTCAGGCCTGATATATATATTCAACAAGTGTGTTATTAATTATTATGATTGTGCCTGGACGAGTGTGAGTGGCCTTTCGATTAGTCGAATGCGCTATTATCCCCAAGACCTTACTCACCTCGAACATTGACAGATGTTGATTTTTAAAGCACATTTCTTGTTTAATTTGGATTGGGAGGGGAGGCTGCTTGTATTGAGCTAAACATTATTTTTATAGCTCAGGGACCAGTGCGTAAAGTAATTTTCAATCAACTTGGGGGACAGGCCAAGATTGCTTGGTGAGCCGGATTGGGCCCACCAGCCATAGGTTGCCCATGTCTGCGGTAAATCAATAAAAAATTTGTGAAAGTATGAAAATAATGGAATTGAAACAGTTGTGATTTCATGTTATCCAGTTCCTTGCCTGTGATCTGTTGACGGAGATCCTGTCCAAGGGTTCGGTCACGGCAGACTGTCTGACCCTGCAACAGAGAGCGTCTGTGTTAGATAATGTTTGTGCCATGTGGAAGCACATCCATGGAACACTGGAAGACAAACGGCCTGTTAGAGCCCAGCTGGTCAGTAGACTCCTGCCAGTGACCAAACATTTCCTGCCAACAATGGAGACAAAATACATTCTCAAAGTAAGTTATTCTTTAACAATAATCAATGTTGATTGTCACGGGCACAGATCTCCCAAGTCTTCAAAGCTAACTTTACAAAAGGAAGCAGAAACTGGTTAAATGTGGAAAGTGTGGGCTGAGATAGATGGTTTGATCACAGTGTATTTTTTTGTTTGTTTGTGATTACGTTCCATTGTGATCTAATTTTACACATGATGTAGAATGAGGTCTCCTCCTGTTTCCACCAGAAGAAAAAAAAAACTGCAACTGTGAAATATTTGAGTTTGACAGTTTACGCTGGAGACCGTCAGTGTTATAGATCTCATTGTATAGGACAGAATGTCCAAAACTATTGATCATTATCCCATTTGACATGTACATTTTAGTGTATGAGCCCTTGCCTCATCTTTGCAGCTATATTATTATTGTGCAAATTCTTCACTGAAATCAGTTATCCTATTCATTATGTGACAAGATAGGCCAGCTGAACTACTAATTTTAAAAACGTTTGTTCAGAAGCACTTTTTTCATTGTTTGTGTTTAGCTTAGCCATTGTTCATCGTCAGTTCATGAACAATGATTAATTTAAGAAAAAACAAAAATTATAAATTTCGTAAAAGGGAATAAATAATAAGAATGGCCAGTCAGATATGGTTGCTTGAAAGAACCAAAGTGTTAATGATTAATGGCTTAAGTTAAAAGTTATTGTGGCCTAATTTTCCTTTCCAGGTCTTGATTTGTGTCCAAAGTTTCTTGAAGTCTGAGGACAATGAAGATGTGGCTTTGTCTACAGCAAAGTTTCTGTCAGGAAGTGCTCAGTTGAAAATTTCCCCTTCGTTTGAGGTAGGGGTCTATTTCTGTTGATGTCAGTTGTAGATGTAATTTCATGTAGATTACTTTGTTTTACATTTGTGACCTATTGGGACAGGGAACTGAATGTCCAACATGACAAGATCTAAGGGCAAATCCACTAGGATAAACTCTAGGGGTGGAAAATGAGAAATCTTCAAAAGTGAAACTGCAATGTGAATGTTTAATATTTTTTTTTAACCTTTGCCAGCTCAGATTATCTACAAGTAGGTAGTCCAAACTGCCCTGCTAAAGGGGCGAAATCCCGTTTTGGCATAATTTTAGGCCAACATTACAAAGCTATCACTACTGTGTATTTATGTGAAACGACATGTATCCTACATCAAAATAAAGTTCAATTCTTCCTCTGACAGAATATACTTCCTTTTGTATTGTTTCATGTGTTTAGCTGTGTGTTTTTATAGCATGAATAGGGCATAGTCTTGCCGTTTTTGCTCTGAGCTGCGCGTACCGAATTGACCCCCTCATAACAAAGGGTCGTAGCGTGTCGCGCAGATGCAGCGCACGTGTCCGAAAATAACTCACACTTAAAGTCAGATAAATGAGGTTTAATTAAATGTATATTTCATCGTGTTTTAAGTTGAAATTCCTTTAAAAATCATTTGTTGAAAAGTTTGTTGACCGAGAAACCGTCAGAAACATGAATAGATCAGGATCAAAATTATATGTCAATAAATTTCAGCCTTTGCATTATAAGGGTATGCCAAGCTCAGACATGGCGCATGTTTCGGTGCGAAGCGCTGACTGTTTTTATAGACCCACCCGATGCTTGATTTCGTCACCTTTGTCCGACACTCAGTGCTAAGTCAATGGTGACACGGTTGACCTCCTTTTCAATTCAATTGAAAAAAAACAACAAAAGCATAATTTTTGTCTCCCTTGTAAGAGTTCACAAAAATTTGACTTCGGATGTAGTTTGGTGACTAAAAAACGTAAAATGAGATGCTTGTATTACAATTGTACTCCTCGAAAAAATCGAGCGTAATGTACATCCCCTTGTCTTGGAAACTAAGAATTTTTAATGTCGTCACTCAATAAATCGTCAATTTATGGGCTTTAAAGTTGGACTATTGTGCAATTTGCAAAAGATAGCAAATTCGAGGTGTTTTTTCACTTTTGAAAATGTCATAACTTTCAAAGCCTTTTGGTATCAAAATTCTTGGAAAAACAGGCTGTATCAGATTTGACAATAACTGGTGAGATATGATAAAAAGTAAAAATCAGTTTGGACTGCATGTTATGTTCGCTGCGTGTGGGTGCAGCCCACCCACTGACTTACAAATAGTGAATTTATTTCATGTCTGTGGGGGTAAAACACCCAGACAGCATATGAATCCAAGTACGATGGTTCGAATTATTAAATATCACATTGACAGTTGACAGTTCTGGGATACAAAGACTTCACGTGGGTCCAATACTTAATAAAGTCATAATAGGTAGCTGGTGTTATTTTATAAATTATCGTCTTCTTCTTCAAGTGTCAGGTCTGGAGCAGACATCGACAACCATGGCACGCCAGGCTTCTCTGTTGTCAGTCTTTCTTATCAGCTCGGTGTTACTTATCGTAGACTTATTGTAGACATGCCATTAATGATGTCGTTGTATAATAGTAATCACTGAATCATGCACATAACAGATAGGGACCAAACTGCAATGAAATGGAAGGGAAAAAAAAAAGAAAACAGCTTCTCTGTTAACCCTCACCCTGCGAGGGGTGGCAATTGTCGGTGTTTACTCGCAAGCGCTCACGCCGCACGGGCGGCAAAAGTCGGGAAGGTCAAGCTGACCGCGCCACGCGCAAGCCGTATTTTCACGCATCAGGTCACTGACCTTTTTGAGACGTAACCACCGTGTTATTGTTCACTGTATCTCTTCTAAATCAAACGCATTGTGACATGGACATGTTAACCAGTGAACCACTGGTCGGAATCACAAAGACTAAGCTTTCAAAGGCTATCCCCACACTTTCAAAAGATATAACATCGACATGCGAACTGTTGCTCGACAAATGTGCAATATTATCTCATTTTCTCACAAGCTGACCACCATCTGGAGTTGTCTGTATCTAAGAACCAATCAGAAACAAGCTCTGAAATAATCTTTGCCCCAAATGCCTACATTGGTTTATTAGTATGTGTCAATCAGGATGAAACCCTTTTGTGTAGGGCTTGGGAGGGCGTGGCTAGTTATCATGCTTCGTTCTCACGAAAACTACAGCTGTCAGTTTGGAATCATAAGTCAGATCATTGGTTAGAGACTGACAGACAAAGGTTTTGCTAGTTAATTCATTATCAAGCGTGATAAGGCATAGCAGCGAATGTTTTCATACCGATCAATAAAAACCGAACCACGTGGACAGCGTTTGTGGTCATCGCATAGCGGCACAGGTCAGTGACCCTAGATAAGATTCTCTGTGAGTAAGGTCACTGACCGTGCAGCGGGCTTAACAGGTAGCGCGCGGGGTATGGGTTAATCTTTCTTCATTATTTATCACTGTCTGTTCCAAAGTTTTGAATTAATTCAATAAAAGCATCTTCACTTTTGGGCCTGCTGTGTTCATGTGCCTTAAATCTATTATTTTCCAGCAAAGCCAGGTATTGAACCGGCTACCCCAGGTGTTCCATGAAGTTTTGACCCATCCCCACCCTCTGATCCATCTCCGAGCCATGATCTCTTTCAGTGAGTTTGCTTCTTACACTGTCCATGAAGAAACCATACCAGCCTGCGTGCAAGGTAACCAAGAACTGCAGGATCGAGTCGAGAAATTCCTGAACAAGGTCAGTCAAATTCATTCATGTAGTTAGGTTCTGAGTAACAAAAACGCGGCCAAAAAAAAAAAAGGTATCTTGCATTGATGTGCATAGAAACAAATAAACCATAAACCATACAACAAATTCCAAAAGAATTGGAAATGGAAGCAAAAAACAAGGTTTAGGTCACAGAGGACCTTTGTGAAGAATTTCATCTTCTGTGGCTTTTAAATTATTATGTCCTGTTGTTAGGTTCAGTGGAATTTAATATTTTAATGATTTCCTCGAAGAGTTGATGCCAGTATTGCAAACATTTATTGAATTCGATTGGTTTATACTGAAATGATGTTTTGGCTTTTTCTCAATAGCCTTCAAATAGCACTTATATCCCTTCTAGCCCCCTCACTTTGTAGTGTTGGTAGCAATGTTCTTAACAATGTTTAATTTTTGTTGGTCCAAGGCAAATTTCTCATCTGAAATTTACAAAAATTCTGATTCTGCTTCATTTTCACAATAACCAGAAACCCTACGTGCCTCCTGAAGAGTTTGATGTTGTGGAGTTTTTAAGAAACCAGATCTCTGTCAGGGAGAAAGCGAAGGCTATGGAGAAAGGGGATGAATCAGGCAGCAGCAAGATGGAAGTGGATGAACCAAGGGCACGGGGAGACCAGGCAGCAGGGTCATCAACAGAGGTAAAGGTTTCATTGTTCTGTTGGTTCATTGTATTTCAGCTGAGACATTTCATGACCTTAGTGCTTGTTTGTTCTATCTCCACTTTCTGAAAAACTGGAAATCTTTAGTATGTAGAAGAGATATAACAAATGAACACTTTGACACTTGTTTAAAATACGTTGTGGCATTTAGCAAGCTGTTTCACAATTCCGATTTAACTCTTTATCATGATTGCTGTCTAATTACATAGTTAAACAGAGAAAAAAACTTGAGTTGTGTGCACTGCTCATCTACAGCTTGCCTGTCCAACCCCTAAGAATACTAAAGCTGAAGTTGTTTAACTTTGAATTTCTCATTTGTGCAAAAAATAGAGTTGGAACAAATAAGAACTTAGGTCTAGACTCAGATTGACTGCCAATAGTCATTAACTGCCAAAAATTTGCAGAGTGGTACAAAATTTGTGGGCGTTTTTTGTGAATCACTTGTAAAATTGAAACAGATGTTTGTCGGGATTTTTAAAATGTTAATTGGATGACATATTGAGAACAATATATGGCCTTTAGCGTCTTTACAGACGGTCTTAGCAGCTAGAATATTCACTTTCACTTTGACTGACAGCTTCTCTCGTGGCTTATTCTACCAATGTTTGACCCGAGAGTGCGATGGCAGTGATTGCAGGTCAGTCTTTTGGGTTCACTTTGGCGAGTGTTTTCATTCCGCCTCTGTTGTTTTGTCAGGTATGTTTCTTTTGCCTTGAAGTCTATTGCGAGCGTGCCACTGCGCAATTTTTGTCTCCATCTGCTTCGATCATTTGCAAGGTTCTCCCATTCATTGGGGTCGATGTTGAATGCTTTCATCGTGACCTTGCAAGTGTCTTTGAATCGCAGATGTGGCCTACCTCTGGGTCGGTTGCCAGTAGCAAGTTCCCCGTAGAGAATTTGTCTGGGGATGCGATCATTTTCCATACGGTGGAGATGTCCAAGCCACCGCAGTCTTTTTTTGCCTAGGAGAGCCTGAGTTGATGGAATGTTGGCTCGGCTCAGAACTTCGATATTTGAGATCCTGTCTTGCCACTTGATCTTGAGAATTTTGCGTAGGCAGCGCAGGTGGAAGGAGTTGAGGGATCTTTCATGTTTGGAGTAGGTGGTCCATGTCTCTGAGCCATACAGCAGGGTGCTTAGGACGCAAGTTTGGTACACGAGTACCTTTGTTTTGATGGTCAGCTTGCTATTGTTCCACACCCTTTTTGAGAGTTTGCCAAAAGCTGTGGCCGCCTTTCCTATTCTGGCATTTATTTCAGTTGTTATGTCTGTGCTACCACTGATGGTTGAGCCTAGGTAGCAGAATTTTCCCACTTGCTCCAGAGGAGAGCCATTCAGCATGATTGGGTTGGGGTTTCTCAAGCCTTGTGTCAAAACTACAGTTTTTGAGACACTGATCCTTAGCATGAATTTGTCACAGGCTTTGGCAAGGCTATTGATGAGAGCCTGGAGCGTGGTTTCATCGTGGGCCACGATTGCAGCATCATCTGCGAAGAGGAGCTCTTGTAACATAATATGCTCTGTACGAGATTTTGCTTTTAGTCTGGCAACATTAAAAATGGAGCCGTCCACTCTGGTGTTAATAAGTACTCCACCTGAACATTGACCAAAGGCATTCTTGAGTAGGGCTGCAAAATATATACCAAATAAGGTAGGAGCAAGAACACATCCCTGCTTCACACCGCTGTTTACAGCAAATGAATTGGATGTGCAGCCTTCAAAGTTGACACATGCCCTCATGTCAGTGTGGAAGGATGCAATAAGTTTTAGCAATGTTGGTGGACAGCCTATGGATTTAAGGACTGCATACAGGCCAGATCGGCTTACGGTGTCGAAAGCCTTTGTTAGGTCCACAAAGCATGTTATAAGCGGCCTGTTTTGTTCTTTACATTTTTCTTGGATTTGCCGAAGTGCAAATATCATGTCAATAGTTGATCGTTTGCTTCGAAAGCCACATTGTGTTTCTGGTAAGACTTTTTCCGCCAGTTGTTGAAGGCGGCAGAGGATGACGCGAGCAAAAGCCTTTCCAGTAATGCTGAGGAGGGATATGCCTCGATAGTTGTTGCAGTCGCCTTTGTCTCCTTTGTTCTTGTAAAGTGTGACAATTTTGGCGTCTCTCATATCATGTGGTATCACGCCTTCTTTCCAACACTGCAGTAACAGATTATACAGGTGTGGTAATAGTGGGCCTTTTAGGTCTTTTAATACCTCTGCAGGAATGTTGTCACTTCCTGTGGCTTTTCCAGCAGACAGGTGGTCGATTGCATTGGAAAGCTCGACTAAGGAAGGTTCAGCGTCAAGTTCGGCCATTATTGGCAGTTTTTGGAGGTGTTCCTCAAAATCTGGTGGAATATTTTTCTCAGTTGAATACAACAGAGAGTAATGCTCTACCCACCTATTCTGAGAACATATATGAGAACAATAACATTACACTTAACGCATCAATAATATAATTCACGAATTCTCCACCTTTGAATGCAAAAGGCTTTTTATTGGGCCACCTACAGATTTTGTACGTAGGTTTTAAATACCATGGAGGGTGGACCGAAATCGGAGTTTTTGATTGGTTTTGTTTTTGAATGTATAGAAAATGCAATGTTTCATCTTGCTGTCTACAGTTCTAATTTTCTTTCTCCATCTTGGCACCATTCTGTTACAGTATTTGTGTCTGTCATAAAAAGTAACCATATCAAGCATTCAATTTGGTGTGTAGTGTCCAGGAGCGCATGAGTTCTGAAGCAAGACTGGAGATTATTAGAGACAAGGAGAGAGAGAGAGAGAGCACAGGTTTATTCTGGGCAGTGCCCGGTACATCATCTAGTCCTTTTATAATTTTGTCTGAATTTTCTGCAACAAATCTCTTTCACCATGTTGTGATTTTGACTTCACTTTTCCTCTGTTGTCACCTAGCGACCTGCCAAAAGAGCCAGAGTGACTGATGAAAGAACAGAAACCTCAGCCACCTCGAGTGCACAGAATATGGACACAGAATCAGCTCTTATATCGTCTTCAACGTCAACAACATCGAAATACCAAACCTTTATGGACACCCTGACCTCAGTAGCAGGTGACCTTGAACTTGAGTGCACCAGATCAGCTCCGCCACCCAAATGGTTTGTGGATGCTGCTAAATTAGCGGTCACCAGGATTAATGACTGTATAGTGCCCAGTAATAATTGGTTTGACAGTTTGCAGTGACACTGCTAGTGTTTGGGTAGAGTACATGGCCAAGTGCTTGTGATGTCAAAATTACTAAGATCATTTTATACTGACTGCGGGTTTTATAGAGATTCACATCAGTGGAGATGTTGGGGTCAGCTCAAAAATGTAGGAAATGATGAAGATAATGAGATTTGCTATTTTAAAAATTAACTTCCAGCAGGTCTCTTTGTTGGCCTCCAACACTGGGTTCTGCAGCCTTTGAGGAATAAAAAAAAAAATCAAAATTGTCAAGTACATTGTGAGGAAACATGACTTTTTACAACTGAGCTGTCAGTTCAGAAAGTTACAACCACTTTTACAACATGGGGATTTTCTGTTGCTGAAGGGCAGAAAGCAATGTGTGCAAGTAAATCAGGCTGCCATTGTTTTTCTGAGAAAGTTTTATGAGCAGAGAGCCTCTAGAATATCAAAACTACAATGAGAAATTTTAATGTGTGTGGATGACTCTGTGTAATTTCACTGTTGCAGTGAATACTTGGATGTGTGGAATGTTGTCAGGGGCGTGTAGTCTTAATTTCAAAACCAAATAGAGAAAATACTGAGTTCTGTTCATTGCTCAGCTATGGTTTGTAATGTAAAATACTACGTGCCCCTAACAACAGCAGGATGTGTTCATGCAGGTGAGCACAGCTCGTGATATTCATCAAAATTTCAGGTGCTTTGTTCAGGTAAATTTTTTATATTTTTTTTGTCTGTTTTTGTCTCATTATAACTAGTTAATGCAAATTTTGTACATTTTTCAACATGTTGATGGAATAGAATTTTATGGAGACATTGAACATTCATGGATCAGTTTTGTTTTGCTTTTGTGTGCAAAATTGAAAATTGAAATTAATAGATTAAAAGTTATCCATATCACCCCCCCCCCCCCCCCCCCCCGCCAGAATTTATTATTCATTATTAAATATATATTGTTATTAATAAATATTCAAATATTATTTGAGTTGTGTGTTGTGTGAACTGATGTGAGTTGTGAACTGCTGTGAGTTGTGAACTGTTGTGAGTTGTGAACTGCGCCTAACAGGCTGCGTTACAATTTGCCCTGAGAGAGAGAGAGAGAGAGAGAGAGAGAGTGAGCGAGACAGGGAGAGAGAAAGAAGCAGTGCAGTGTGTTGAGCGCTTCGCCGGCAGCTCCATTCTGCTCTGTGGTTGACATGTTGTTTCTGTAAAGTGCATAGAGCATTTTAAATGGATATGCGCTATATAAATGCTATACATTATTATTATTTGTCAGATGCAAGTAAATTCTTTCACTCATGACTACAGAAAGGAAAGAAACATTTGACAGTCTAAGGCATGACTTTCACAGTTCCAAAATGTCACAACTGTGAGACGATGGCACAAAATCTGTAATAAGTTGCAGTCTCCAAAGTTGAGAAAACCTATCAAAATGATTGCTGGGGCATGGATACAAAGTTTTCAATAATTGCATGTTTCAGGGATGGGAATTACTGTCAGGAAAAATTTCCTGAACTTTTGACATAATGCACTGCAATCCACAAAATAATGTTTTAAACTTTATTAATAACATAATTAATTGAAACAAAACTTCCCCTTTTAAATAAGAATTACAAGAAGAAGAAGAAGAGAAAAAGAAACAGAGAGGAAGATTCCACTGCTGAAGCATGAGCAAACGTAGCCGGGATTGTCAAACACATTTTGATCAGCTTCTTCACCTCTTTATGTTGTTTTGATTCAACATGACCAAGTAGAGCTGTCCTTCCGGATCTTCCATAGATTTACTTCTTTTCCGGTGCCTTTGTTGCATATCAGGCACAAATGCAAGTCCAGAGGTTCTACGTTTCCAAATTCCAGTAGTTACAAAATCACCACTGTCTTTACCTTCCATTCAAGACCAGTTCCGCTTACTATTAAACACCACTGTCTATTTTCTTGACACTCCCACTTGTGTCCGTAAATCCTGAAGGGTCATATGACAACATTTTAGCAAAACATTAGATTTAGACCGTTAGATCTAACACAACATGCTAACTAAAAGAGACAATGTCTTCAGTACAACAGAGGCAGCAAGTTGAACACCAAAGTAGAAAATGTAAATATCAGGACTAAATAAAATATTCAAGATGGCGGCTTAAAGATAAGCTTAACAACCAATTAGAAAATTGCTTGTATTTAGCTCATGATAAAAAAAAGTAGTGTTCACAAAATTTGCCCTCAGATTTTTTTTCCTTCCAGTAGCAGGTTTCAACCGCTGGAAAATTTTTAAAAATCTGGAATTCTGGAAATTTCCGGAGACTACCCATCCCTGGAGATTATGTCTGATATTGTTTTCTTATTAATGGAAAGGTAAATTTTTGTCCCAACCATCAATTTGCTCAAGTTTATTGATGCAGGCTTCTGTGGCACATTACAGATTCTGTGCCATCACTTCACATTTATGTATTTTTACTTGGTGAAACTATGTTGGACAGTGGACGCTTTTGGTAGGGTCTCCATCTGTCCTATCATTCTATTATATTCTGTCTGTCGCCTTGCTTCTTCCTAACACAAAAAACAAGGTGACTGTTATCATGTCAACATGCTGTTTTCAAACTCATACCATCTTGATATGTCAATGCAATCTTAGCACGTTTATTCTTTTTTTTGGTCTAACTCTAGTGAAGTTTGACCTTTCTAGGCTTGGACTGTTCCCACGCCACTAATTTGGTTCTGTATGAATCTGATCTGCTTTAAAGACAAGTTGATTATCCCGCATTTTTCAAAATTTTAGATTACACCATATGTGTCAAAAGTGGGTGTTGTCCTACTTTTATAAGAAGTTTTGTTTCCAATCCATAGTTACAAGACAAGGTATATCCATCAGAAAATAAATGAGATTTGGGCCAAGGGCCAAAAATCTTTTATCTCAGTTTTCTCAAAATGGCTTTTTAGCACAGCCCACTTGTCTTTAAAACCCAACAAGCCAGCATTACCTATCACTTTCGGCTCAGTTTCAAATTGCAACAAAAGCGAACAAGCTAGCATTACCTATCACTTTCGGCTCAGTTTCAAATTGCAACAAAAGCGAATAACCTAAGAGCTATAAATAGGCAAGCCTAACAAGAGAGGTAACGCCTCGTTTTGGAACGACCATGGGTTAGTTCGTGAAGCCGCGGTAAACACAAACAACAATGGCGTCGAAAAGCACTCATTGTGAGTGGTGCTCTGCGATTAATAACTAGTCTTACCGCGGCTTTAGATTTTCAGCGACTGCGCGGGCTGGGTCGCTCGCTGGCTTTTTCGCTAACACTGGTTGTCATGGATGACGTCACTGCGCGCGCGGGCCGTTTCCCATCTTGGGGACTCTCTAAATCTTAGGAATAACCCAGCAGACCACCTTGGCTCAGTTTCAAGTGGCAACAACCCAGCATTACCTACCACCCTGGGTTCAGTTTCAAGTGGTAACAACCCACCATTACCTACCATCCTGGGTTCAGTTTCAAGTGGTAACAACCCAGCATTACCTACCATCCTGGGTTCAGTTTCAAGTGGTAACAACCCCCCATTACCTACCATCCTGGGTTCAGTTTCAAGTGGCAAGAACCCAGCATTACCTACAACCCTGAGTTCAGTTTCAAATAATATTGCAACAATTAAGAAAAGAAACGAATGGCAAACGTGCACCAGACTTTTAATTAAAGAAGAAAATTTACAAACACAATGACAGAAATTCACATAAATTAATCGAAATAAATAAATAGGCAATTATTGACAAGTTTCAGAAAAGCCAAAGCACATAAACATAAATGTCCCCAATCTACATCTCTCAGCAACTTGTCCTAGGAGGCAAGATTTTGTTCAAGAAGTTCAATGGTGCAGTGAATGATTTGTGTGGGTGTGACATTTCACAAATGCATGTAGAACATGTAGAATTGGTCTGCAGTCGATGATATTCAGTTCTACCCATATATGTACACCACAATTTTTATAACTTATACACATTTCTCATAAAATTTAATTTTTCAACAAATAAGATAATTAAAAAAAAAATAATCATTGTCTCTTATTCCTTTTTGTAAAGTTTTCATATAAATTTAACACAAGTTGGAGCCTGAGAAATTTATGGTGATCAGTCATTATAGAACTACTGGTAAAATTTCTTTTCTCAGTCATAGTTTTTCACTAAATTGTATTCGTACTTGGTAAATTTCTTTCTTCAACAATTGAATATAAGACTAACTCAATATAAACCAATACCTTAAAGAGAAAGCAAAAGGTGCTGACTTCTAATGTCTTCATCTGTGTGGATGTCAAGTTAGCATGCGCAAGTAACTAAAAACAAGAAAAAAAAAGATTTTAAAAAAATTTATCAAAATAAGAAAGATTAAAAAAAAAAAAAAGACATGCTGCTGTATTCAAAATAGATCATAAATGCTATATTTAATATCTCTCTATTCTGCATATGTATGGTTCATTTGCAAACGTGTCCTTGTAGTAGGTGAATATCTCAGGTTGCACATTACCACTGTTAGCATTTATCAATTAACAACAGTTCAAGTAGGGATGAAAACCTGCGCAGTACAGCCATAAAAAGTGATGACAAATTACAGTACACTTCACTTCAGAAAGTCATGATATGCTTGTCCAACAATGCCATTATCACAAATCAAGCAAAGTACAGTCTTGTGCATCTGTTTCACCACGACAACATACATATCGAGACCTTAGTTCTTGTTTATTCCAACTCCATTTTTTGCACAATTGAGATATTCGACGTTAAACGTTGGTGGCTTTAGTAAACTAAATTGGAACTAGGAAACAGCTTGATAAGAAGTGCCACAATGTGTTTTAAACATGTGTCATAGTTTGCATAATTTTTTTATTCCTCTTCTACACAAAAAGATCTCCAGTTTTTCAGGAAATGAAGATAGAACAGACAAGAATTGAGGTCACAATAACCTGGAAGCAAGGAAGTACAAGCTAACTAACATTCATGGCCTATCAAAGTATACAGTATAGTAACAGATAACAGCAATCATTAAAACACAAACAAAATGTACACCAGCAGCTGAAGCAAATCACACCACTAGATACTGAATTATACTGGATTAAAGTCACAATGCCTTGAATTGAATTGAGGTAAAATCCTGGGGGGGGGGGGGGGGGGGGGGAGTTAGCTCACTTGGGACCTGAAAAGAGAAAATTAATCAACTGGTACAGGTTTTTGGATTTGAGGTCAAGTAAATAAAAGGGAATTACACACAAGTAAAATAAACAAGAAATAACACACTCAAAGCTTCAAGCTCAACAATTGGCAATTTTACAAATATACATTGTTTGAAAGACATTTCAACAACTTTCAGTGGTATCATACACCAAATGACTTGAATTACAACTTACATCATTATAGCATGGTACCACACAAATGTCATGGATTGCTAGCTAGGCTGGATACTGTGTCTGTCAAATTTTTCTGCCTTTCGTTGCATATATCCATGTATACTTTGCAGTAGATTTCCCTAACAATGTGCAGAATTGGGAGGTAAGCACAGGTAAAGCATCATTACCATGTCAACTGTTTTCCTTCATATAGCCTGCTTCCCACACAAAACTTCCCCATACTTTCAGTCAGAAATGGCTGGGCATAAAGCTAGTCTTAAATCCTTCACTGTGCTGTGATGTACATCGTACATACTGAACTTGATAATGATAGTGCATGTGCGGTGTGGACATACTCCTAATATCTATAGTGATAGTGCCCTGTTCAGCATGTGGCCAGAGAAAACATGTAGCAGTCACTTTGCTACCAAGCCTAAACGTTCTTCCTTCCTTTCAACTACCAGAATAATGGATTTTCGGGCATGACAGTAGGAAGTAGTATAAAAATTAAGAGTGCAAAAACATGCCGGAACAGTGTCGGACGGCAGATCGGCCTTGCGGTAGTTTTAGCATGAAATGGTAAAGTCAATATATGGGCCGTGTGGCAGCATATGATGGCAGCAATAGGGATAAGGACTGGAATTCGAACTTCGAACTGCTATTTGATCTTACATTTTCATCTTTCTATGGATCACAGACTTCTTGACAATTATGATGAAAACTGTGACTTATCTTCACAAAAATACATTTGAACTTACACATATTGAAAACATATCCAGCTGAGGTGATACATGAAGCTAGAGTGTTGGTTCATTAGCTAAAGAATTCAATTATGGACAGATGGGCTTTACTCGCCAGCTGCAATTTTCATTGAAGACAGCGTCTCTGTGTTGGGATTAAATCTTTAGCACTCTTGTTGTATATGAATAAATGACCTTTAAAATACTGATTCAAACATTGAACGATTTAATCACTCATCTTCAAGACGTCAAATGCTCTAATTTTTCGCTTTTCACTCCAACTATCAAGAACTGATCCATATTTTCTACGGAGACAGTGGAGGGAAAACACACAACAGGGAGATCCCCATCTGCGTTAAAGGATGTGTGCGAGAGGGACCTGCAGGCCCCGGGCATCGAAGCCAAGTCATTGGAAGCCGCTGCCTCAAACAGAACACCCTGGAGGCAGTCAGTGAAACATGGTCTCTCAGTGCACAAAGAGACGCTAATGCAACAGGCCAAGGCAAAGTGGAAGAGGAAAAAGTCTTGTGCCTGAACAGACAAACCAGCATTTTGCTTTGGCTGCCCAACTGTGCAGGGAACCGTCACTCCCCGAAAGGCTTGTCCAGTCACATACGACACTGCACCTGACTGCACTGCAACATATTGACATTTAGAGCACATGCCCAGAGTCTTTCGAGACTGACAGATGCCAACGACACAACGTTCTGCAAGCAGGCCTGTGCAACACTGATAATGGGTCCAGCCCAGATGAGAAATATGGGCCCCAATTTCAAACCGCTCATCAAGTAGGCCTACATATATTTTTGTTTTAATTTAATAAAAAAAATGTTGGAACATATTGGTATGTTAGTTTCAGTTACTGTATCTGCATTTATTTATCTCTATTTTATCTGTGTTAATCTTTTATGAATTTTCTTACAAATAATATTTTGTCAGGGATGGGAATCCTCCAAACATTTCCAGACTTCGAAATTTTAAAGATATTTTTTTTCCCATGAATAAACACTGTTTTTGTGTGTTTCTCAATAGGTTTATAGGCCTATATATTTGTGCTGTGGCTGGTAGTGACACATTGCGTCAAAAATTCAGGAAATTTTTCTGTCAGTAGTTCCCATGCCTGTTTTGTGCTAAAAGGTCCTCTTTGACTGTGATATCAATATTTATTGCCTAAGCCCTCTCCCCACTTGCCTATTTGTGTCTGACACTAAACAGTTGACACTGGCTGATATTGCTCACAGCGCCACAAAAACCAACCACAATAAATCATCACCATTCCCTAAGACTGTAGAGTCAAAAATTCAAAATACATGTATTGATTTTCATTCACATTCAACTGCATTGAGCCATAATTTTCTATTAACACATCAATCCCAGATTGTGTAAGAAAGTATTTAGGGGAACAGAGCAACGTGCCCCTGGTTGATAAAAGTCATTGCTGTTTTGTGATCTGACCTTCATTATTGTACGTTGAAAGCCGCACTGAATAACCTTGGTTACAGCCTCCTAAGCCGAAAAATAATTAAAAAGCAAACCGAAAATCCATTGTAACTAGACCAGCTGTGTTAAAATAAAACAGTTTTTTGCTTCTCCTGAAAAGTTGCCAGAATCTATTGCTACAGTTTTAGGGAACGGTGACAAAATGTACACTAGAAATGATAATAAAGAAATTCAGAAGAATGAGGACTGAGTTCACAAATGGCAAGAGAGACACACATCTAAAGAATAAAAATTATAAACATAACATGACTAGTCACACAGTTCTTACAAAATAAAATCAAAATTTACAAAGATGAAAAATATAGAAATTAGATTTAAGTAACATAATACAAACATTGATAAATGGTATCTGAAGGAGTAAAATATATTACATGTTTCATCTTTCAGTCTGCAAACTGGAGTCTTTGGAAGAGTTGTTAGTTTTTGGCATAATCCTAGAAACATCACAACAACTGCATAAATGGTGACAGGCAGGAAATTTTATTCCAATTCCTTATGGATGAGAAGGATCTACTTGCTGTTTTGTGCATGCATAATTTTCTCCTCAACTGCATAATTATGGATTTAATATGTTGTGAACAACTAGCAAATCCAAAGCTAGGAGCCCATACAAACTGAGCTAATCTCAGCTTTACTTTAAGAAATATACCAGACAGCTTCAAAACTCAAGTGCCTTGAGATAAGATGTGTCAAACACTCAAATCTATGTACAATATCTGCTTAACTCACTGAAGACTGGGTGTTTCTGATATTTCACAACTGTAAGAGACTGGGCCATTTTGAAGGTTTTTCAAAAAATCATTGTGACATTTCGAATCAACCAATCACTATGAAATCTGGAAAAAGTAACATGCTTACACACCCCCCCCCCTCCCCCCAAACAAAGAAATCATATATACTCTAAGCGTTGTACTTTTTGAAAATTTCCCTTCTTTTTTTCAGTTCATAATGACTTACATTACAGTGACTGAAATAAAAACTGAAGTAAAAATCTCTGTATTTCTGTGCTCAGTCAGGATCTAGCTCTAGACATACAGTATTTCCTAATACATACCAATATCTGATATCCTAGAATTATGTTTATTATCAAATAAAACAAGACATTGGTCCCTTCAGACTTTCATTTTGATGCCACTGTGGTTGTTTTTCAGTCCGAGAGACCAATGAGGGTGACCTACCTTCTACTTCCATTACTAAAAAAGTTACGATTGCACTTCCACGAAACGAAACAAAAGGTTCCTTTTGCATAAAGGACTGTTCCCGCCACTCTAACGGGAATGGTATAGGCAGAAAAAATTCTGAAAGTTGATCCAGTGGGAAACATCTTCAGTGAGTTAATCACCAAGGAATAAAATATTTTAATTACACTTCAGTTTATATATAATTTCTTTGGGATTCTCTATGGACTATATTTCCATAATATTTTTCCTAAACGATGTTCGCATTTTTGAAAATGTAGTTTTGTGAAACAGCTTTCTGGGAGACTACCACAATGAAATATGAGAAATACAATTCGCTGCAGTAGTTCATAACCTTTATGATGCAGAAATTCAGGAACTCCAGATGACCAGTTTTCCTACAGAGATTGAAGTTATTTCAATAAAGTAAGTTACTTCACTTCAGGCCTAAAGTGATAGCTGAACAGTACAGCATTTTCTCTATTCAGCTTTGTAAAGTATGCTGCTCTAGGTCCCCTAGACATGAAACTCACCAGGTGTGTTATCCAGTATTTTTGATATAATAAATGAACATTCAACAATATGGCAAGTTCTGGAAATTGGGAGAATTTTGTTAAAAACAAGTTTCCTGTTTCTCCAGGTCCTTCTGATAGGTAAATTAGCATAGTTGAATAAAATGATGATGCAACAAAGATAATAAAACCCATGACAATATTCCATTCACAAACAAAAGCACAGCTACTTATTAGTACTGTACAACTATCAAAGGCAGAACAGAAAAGACAAAAATATAAAAAAACCAATTGGGAAAGTAAAGTGGTACCTCCTGTCACCTGTCGGCTTCATCGTCATCGATGTTAGCTGCTACAGTGGATGTCACGACAAAATCTCCTCCACCCAATCCTGTCCTTAGCTTTCCTAGTTAGTTCACTTATTTCCAGCTGGCTGACTTTCTTGATGTTATCGTGATATGTAATGGGTGGTCTTCCTTGTTTTCTCTTTGTTTCTGTCTTTCCTTGAAGGATTGATATCATAAGGGCCGTGCTTTTGTTTCGGGCCGCGTGGCCGATGTATGCAAGTCTTCTTTTATTTATTTCAGGTGTTATTCTTCTGGTGGTGCCAAGCTGTTCTAAGATGCTTGTATTTGTTCTCCTTTCTGTCCAACTTATTCTGAGTAGCCTTCTGTAAAGCCACATTTCAGCTGCCTCCAATCTTGTTATGTCTGCCTTTTTGAGTGTCCAGGCTTCACAACCATATAGTAGGACTGGCCAGATCAAGCACTTAAGTATGTTCACTTTGAGGTCCGTTGGTGTGCCTCTATCCTTCCAAATGTTGTTGAGTTGAACCATTTTGTGTTTTGCCATTCCTATCCTTGTTTTTATGTCCTTTGAGCAGCTTCCATCTTTGCGATTTATGTGATCCTAGGTATTTGAAATCAGTCACTTTTTCTAGTGCTGTTTTGTTTACTAGTATCTCCTGGTGTTCATGGTGCCCTGTTCCAGTATGCATGACTTTCGTTTTCTTAGCATTTAGGTGTAGGCCTGCTGTCTTGCCCGCTTCATCCACTCTGTGCAACACTCTTTTCATGCTGGTGATGTTATCTGACATAAGAGCTGTGTCATCAGCGTTGCGAAGGTTTGTGATGTTTCGGCCTCCGATCTTTATTCCCATATCTTCTATGTCTGCGTTTCTCATGATCTGCTCAGTATAAATATTGAAAAGATGAGGTGAAAGTATGCAACCCTGTCTGACTCCTTTCTCGATGTTGAAATATGGACAGTTCTCATTGTTCCATCTAATCGTTGCCTTTTGTTCGTGGTATAGTGCAGCGATGAGGGTCACAAGGTGTTTCGGGAATCCCATCTTAATCATTATATCGAACAGGTGATGGTGCCTAACGCTGCTTTGCTGTAGTCTATGAACGTGATGAAGGCTTCGTTTCCATTGCTTCTTATCTGTTCAATCATTATTTGTAGTATGAAGAGCATGTCAGCGGTTCCTCTGTTGGTCCTGTAACCAGCTTGACATTCTGATAGTTCCTCTTCTACCTTAGAAGTGGTACCACCGTGGGGATAAATTCAAATTCATCATCTTGGGGGCTTTACAAAATTTGGGGATTAAAAATTATGTTGGGAAATGGACACAAGTAGTTTTTCATCTTGTTTAGTTGCAAAAGGGAAAAAAAGATTAATGATGTCCAAAGCAATCACTGCATGGCTTAATTCTAAGATTAAGAAACATACTGCAATATTTCACATTTCATACAAATACTACAGAGAAAACATAAAACTTTTCAAGCACTCTCTTTGTACAGCATCAAAATGTACTATTATCACAGTGCACACAGCTCCGAAGTTCAAAGGTGAGTCTGGCAATGCAGAAACACCAACATTATGCCAAACGGTTTCCTGTTATATAATTACACTGATCTTAGCACACTTCCTATTCGTCCCCTTAGATTGACAAGGTTCTATCTCCACTTTCTGGCTGAACTGAGTTACACACTACACACTATGACTACTTCTACAGGCCTTCTCCATTGTATGTCAAAGTCTCAAGCAGATTCGATGTGTAATTTGTAGGTATCACTAAAAAGAAAAAAGGTGGATCTTTAAAAGCTATGAGCACATGAAACTCCAATCATCAATTTCTCAAAAGTTGACGGAAGGGATTTAGAACCTTGTCATTCTTAGGGGACCTACTGTCTACGGCAACTTGATCGTACAGGCAATGAAATATCAATTCTATGGATCACAGAAAGACCACGTATGGAATGAAATCTCACGTATATTAATCTCAAAATTTTACAAATATGTTTATGATTTATTTCATTTTCACATCAACATTCACATAACATTTAAGATTCCATCCAATTTACCACACAGAATTAACAAGGTATTTTCCCTACCTTCGTTAAGGTAAAACAACCTCAAGAACCACTTAATACTGCAGAATGCAATATATCTTGCGAGTCTCAACATATGACATTAACCAG
Organism: Onchidella celtica; assembly: GCA_963931925.1. Classification (NCBI taxonomy): domain Eukaryota; kingdom Metazoa; phylum Mollusca; class Gastropoda; order Systellommatophora; family Onchidiidae; genus Onchidella; species Onchidella celtica. Next base: position 42,098,785 of record OZ007577.1, on the reverse strand, counting down.
GTGAACATTCAATGAGTTGTACATGAAACTGACAGTTCTATAAGTTTACAGGACTGAGGTGTATGTCAGCTATGAGATCAGCTCTACAGTTAGGGGTGAAATAGACTAAGCCTGGTGGCTTGCCGCATTTGCTTAACACTAACACAAAAGGCACTGCCCACACTGCAACCCGGCAGGATGCAGCCAACAGCACCTTAGTATAAAGCAAAATCTATGGGCAGCAAGCCACCAGTCTGACCCCTACACCAGCCTCAGTATGATTCATCCCTAAGATTGGCAAAATTATGCCCACACATTTAGTTTTATAGGCATGGGTAGAACATATGCCATCTCCATGGTGAGGGATTTCCATATTCAACATGCATGCTCATGTGGGCAAGTGAAGCACATTATGTCTGCAATCTTTGGGATTCACACCCATCTTTCAATGTGGAGTGAAAAAAAGCTAGTATGTCATGTCCTCATGCTGGAACACCCCCGAGAAAGAAACGCAGTAAAATGAGTGTTAAACTGAGTATAATTTATAATTCTAGTGTTTTCCTTCTTACTTCTTTCTGTTGCTCAGCAACACTGACTCCTTAAAGGTGAGGCAGTTTATAAATAGCTCTTGTATTAAATCTCACTCTTTCTGTTGCTATCTGGTCATATCACAATATGTAATCTCACTTCACCTTTCCAATAGTAACCATAACATCATCCCAGTACTGATTTATTCTATCTTCACTTTTCATAAATATTGAGATAAGGCCATAAGATGGCATGAAAAAGTGTATTCTATAATTCGTGCAAAAGTTGGGAACACATCACACCTCTAAAAGCAAATTTGAAAGTGCTATTAGGTTGCTCTAACATCTTGTAAAGTTTAACTACAAAACTTTTATCTGCAACTTTCTTAAAATATGCCAAGTGGAGATGAAGTAAAGCAAGAATGGGGCAATGATTTTACAAATAGCCCAAATCACCTAAAGTCAACCTCACCAACAAGCCATATCCCTAGCCTGGATACACAGCAGAGTTCACCAGGCTTTCTCCCCATGCACACCTCTATAGGCTCAATGCACTTAAAATCAGACTACTACACACATACACACATATACTGCCAGGTTAAGGGAAAAGACTGTACTATGCTAATATGATTCAAATTCACACTTTTTAGATTGCATTATAAATTTATAGAATGAAATGAAGTCTACATATATTTATCTATCTTGGTTATAATTTAGTATAACTAATGGTTTCTTTTGGACATCACACAAGGATAATTGATCAAAGAAGAAAGCAGGATGCAACCTGAAATGTTTCTTTGCATTTGGGTCATATATAGTCTTTTACCATAAAACTGCAGTATAAACATGTAAGTGCACATATCCACACAAAATAACTTGGACATTAACACATACCACTGGCAGTATACATCCAGCTCCCTACCTCTAAAGGGATTTGAGCTGGGCTAGTGGAATACTCACATGATTATATTCATGCATATCTCAACTTTCTCTGCCCATCCATTACACACATTTCAGAAAGACTGTTTCTCAGTACACAATCTACTTTCACCATCTCATGGACAGTACAGAAATCTGACATATGGCGCCAGCTTTCCAAACTTCTCTATCAAGAATAGGATTTCCAGCTTAGAAAAGTCAACATTTCATATCTCGCCATAAAACCAACTTGGGAAATTATACAAAATGGAAGTAATACAATCACCAGCTGTTGGAAATGACATGTCATGCCTTTAACTGAGCACTGGCGTAAGTCCGCCCAAGTGACACAAAATCTAATCATTTACTGTGACCTGAAACAAGACTCTGTGAAGAACTGTCTCAAACTCTTCAGCGTAAAGCACAACATCTGTATGGTTGTATGCTGCACAATCATGGGCATCTAGAAGAAACATTAAACTTCAACAACAGTAAAAGACAATTTAGTATCTTGAAGATCTGGATTTGACAAGACCCCAAAAAAGTCCACAGTCCAGGCAAATATAGTGTGATGGGTCATGTTCCGTATTCCATAGCTGACATCAAAACAAACATTACAGAGAATTTTAAATTTATGGAGCTCAATTGAGCACTCCATTTTGGCATCTGTTGTCTGAGTTACACATCACCTTGATGAATTCAGTCAAAGGTTTCCCATTTTGGCTGTGAGGGGCGGGTTTGCTGTGTAGTCTTCTGGGGACTGGCTTGTTGCTGAGGCTGTTGGGGTGTGGTGGATTTGGCTCCTCCAGTGAAGTCAATGTCCAACAGATCACTGAAGAGGTCAGCTTGCTGGTTCTGTGAGCTTGGAGCACTGGGAGCCTGTGATGACGGGGGCTGGACATGCTTAAATGATCCAGAAACAAAGGGGGATGAAGATGACTGGACAGGAGGTTCAAAGTTAATGGCACTGGCTGACCTCTGAGTCACGGAAGACTGTGCTTGTGAGAATCGTGCAAAACTGGATGCTGGTAATTTGCCAGGAGGATTGGAGACAGTTGAGGATGTTGGGAATGATTGCCTCAAGGATTGCGACCCAGGTGCTTGAACATGATGAACACCTGGCATTTGTTGACCTAGAAACATCCCTGGCTGCGAATGTCTTTGACCTGGCATTTGGCCTCGTCCTGGCGCCGCAGAGAATGAAGGAAGTGGCTGGTGGACTCCTCCTTTCTGAGCCTGATTGACAAATGGATTGGTTGGGTACCTGAAGCTCAATGGCTGGCCGACAGGTAAGGCCACAGTTGGACCTTTGGCCAGGGATGCCAGTGACCATTCATGCATGAGTAAATCTGAGCTATCTCTGCGTGGGCTGTGACTAGCCAGTGGGTCAGCTCGTGCCTGGTGACCACTGCCCCCTTGTGTAGATGCTGTTGACACTTGTGGACTGCTGCTGACTGTGAGTCCTGGCAGACTGGCTAGAGGATCGAATATGTCAGGTGGAGAGTCGCCCCGGATCAAGTCTGGCTCCGGTGTGTCCTCTCTTACACCTGTACGCATCGGAGTCTCCATACTTCCCCGCCTGAAAGCCTTTGAGCGCGTCAGTGAAACCCTTGACCCCGTATTTCTTTGAAGTCCATTAGAACTAGCTTTATCATCTCCACTCTCCCCACCTTCTTGTGCACTTGTGTCAATATCAATCAAAGACTCTGATGTCTCTTGTGGGGAATTTACTGAGCTTAAAGGATCAAAGTTTTCTGAATCAGTTGGGTCAGATTCTGAAGAATCAAATTTAATCAGTGGCGCATCTGGTATAGTTACTGTAGGTGGCGCGGTCTGTCTATTGACTTGCTTGAGGCTGGATTGTCGTGGGAGAGGTTTGGGTGGGTGAGGTGCTGTTGTGTTACGAGCTGCTGTTACTGGGCTATCCTGTGGACTTGGATTAGGGCTGGATTTGTTACTTCTCTTGCCTCTGGGTGGCGCTACCGGGCCTCTTGGCCTCGACAGGATGAGCTTGTCTCCTGTAGAGTAAAAATAAAATGGTAGTGCGAAGGTGCAGATAATTTTGTAGCCTGCATGCTGTGGATGAAAATGACCAAGGCTGGTGTAGACGTCAGACCTGTGGCTCGCCCCCCATAAATTTTCCTTCACACTAGGGCATCCAGCACTGCCCACACTGTGACCCAGCACGATGCAGTGTGCAGTGCCTACTGTGCTAGTGCCAAGCAAAATTTATGGGTGGCAAGCCACTGGTCTAGCGCCTACACCAGCCCTGGTCTGTTTCAGCCCTGAGTGAGAGACAATGATTACAAACTTCAGCAAATGCATGTAAACTTTTGGGAAACAATGGATTGCTACTCCTTCGTCATGCAAAAAACCCTCCACACAGGTTTACAACTTTCCCTCACATATAACTAACAGTCATTAACCCTCATCCTGTGGGTGGCCACTATATTGGCCTCCTCGCGCAGCATGCGAGGCTAATATTCTGGCCTACATACTGCAAACCAGGTCCTGCGGGAGGCCAATATATTGTATAGCAATGCTGCTCCTCGTGTTTTGTAAATTCAGTTGCCGCGACTATCATTTTTTTCATGTTTTTTTCCACACTATTTTTGCGTGTTTATCTATCCTGTCACCCCTACTATGTCCAACAAAATGGTATCGTCCGATTACGTTTATTACGATGCAACTATTTGTAACTATTCGTCATACTCATGTACTAGCCTAGTACTGACGGTCTGAAGTTTGAACTGGGGAAAATCTTGGGGAAACTTTGATGCTCGTTGTCATCTACATGTGAAATGAGAAGAAGGGGGCCATCTGTGTATTTGAGAAACTGTTCTATGTCTGTAATGATTAATTCCGATTCCTAGGGCATGCTGCATAAAGGCATCTGTTGGTATGTTTTTCATCACGCAAAACTGGAAGAAAATGACTGACTTTGTTGTTGGTGGTTGTCTTTATTTGATGTGGTAATAATTAGAGAGAGAGAGATTGAGTTGCTTTGATTAAACCGCTTTTCAGTACATGTATGTACCCTAAGGGCTGGAAATCAAATCTCTTCCTAAAACTAACATCATAGTATGTGGAAGCTTTACATAGTGGAGGAGGGAGAAGGCAATGCCATGATGCATGTGGTTAGTAAATTAAACGCCTGGCTTAAGAAATAATTTGTTCACCTGAATAGCCTGACTTACAAAAAAAGCGCAGAGGTTTTGAGAAAAGGATAAAATGTGTGCGCATGTAAACGCAGAAAATTCTTGCTTATGGGCCTTCCATTTAACAATAGAACTTACTATATCATCACAAGTACTTTATCCAAATCTCATAGGGGTCACTTACGATTTATCCACCACTATTGTTGTTATTGCGTTCTAAAGTAAACATGATACACGTGTTCAAAAGGACCCAATTGACCCAACCGCCGAGGTTATCGGCAACACGTGAACTATCAGCTGACTGGCCACTGGCTATACCCGCACAGGGCGTTACGTGGACGAGTTCACTCGACATGGGACGAGGGTTATCTCTTGTGTACCAGATGGCACAAGATTGTCTCACTATCAATGGACTCACCATCCTGTGTACAACTATACTATTAAAAGTGGCTAAGTAATCTCCAATTACAAGTATTAGCTTCTTGTTCAATTATTTTCCAAACTTTTTTCTAATTTTGTAAGATTTCTTTTAGCCTTCCCAAAGTCCTGGTGACCGAAAACTTGATCGTATTTCATTCAGAACCTAACTATGGCAACTAGACCTATTTATCAAATTGAGATATTTGGCAAGCTTGTCGCCCTTGACAACCTGCCCGTTGCATTATTAGATGGGCATTAAATTCTGAAAACTACGGGTTAAATAACATTTCAAAAAGCTCGCAACTATTAAATCTGATAAAGAAAATTAATTACCTTTTATCTCCGTTTGAAAAATTTATAAAAAACGTACCGCCCTTGATATCATCACTCCTAACTGAAAGGATGGATACTACAGTTATGCTTAAAGGGGCATACATATGTTGGACTATGTGAAATGAGCCAAGAGGCTACACAGATGCAGACAAAAACTCTGTTGATTTGGGCCCTTCAGACAGAAAGTAAATCTATCTCCATAAACCAGGGCCAACCAATGAATGGCAACCAAGGACAGGAAGAAGAACAAGAGGATGACCAGGAAGAAGATGGCAAGACGGCTTAAAAGAAAGAGGAGGAACATCATGGATGAGGAAGACATCAAACTGAAAAGAATGGAAATCACTGTCGGAGGGCTACATCCTGCAGTAGATGAACAATGCCAAGGTGAAAGGTGAAAACCAATGCCAGATAGATAAATTATAATCAGTTTCATAATTTCTCCGTGTGAGATGGGATTTTCACAAGGCCCTATGTATTGTCAATGTCCGTACCTGTGCCTGAGGATTTCAGTTCCTGCTGGGATTTCACAAGGTTGTCTTCTACTGATCGGTTAACACCTGAAATGTCAGCAAACACTGGTTATCAGTACAGATTCATAATAAATTCATCATAAAAATAGTCGACTCAAGCAAGAGACCCCTTTTTGCTTTATTATTGATATAAAATACAAGGGAACCAAAGAGGATGTTCAGTTTACAAAGAAACTCATCGACTGACCAAAACATTTAACCTTTTCATGTCACCCGACACCTGAAGGGTGCAGGCTGTTTCACAACCCATCGATACACCGGTCGCCCACAAGATGCAACCATTCACACACCCATTCACGGCACCCCACACCACCTGGGATAACACGCGGTTTCATAGCAATATTGTTTTTATATTAGTGTTTGTAAACATACGATTGTCATTATTCTTCTCTGAATAAGCTTTCTAATGATACCAAATGTCATGCTTTAGCAGAAGATTTTATGTGAATTTCCAAAAACGCCCCCAAAATAGTGTGTACACAAGTAATAGCCACTATAAAGAAGGAATGTACAGTGGGCATGCGAGAGCTGTGAGCCCTGCGATGTGAAAAGATTAACTATCGTTTAGTTATCATTTGGTTACGAGAGTTATGGAAATGCCTTTGGCAAAAAGATGTGCTTTTGTAGGAATACCTGAATGAATAGACAGAACAGAGTAATTAAACCATGGAAGTCCATGGTGGGCACTAAGTTTTGAATGTTTCTTTTCTCGGAGTTTTTAATTTAAATTTTACTTTGACAGGCACAGTAAAAGTGCTACGGGGTGGGGAAGATGGGAAAGACAGAGAGAGAGAGAGAAAGAGAGAGAGAGAGAGAGAAAGTTGTTACAATTTTGTTGTAAAGCACTTTGGGTCCACTTTGTGGAGACAGATGATATATAATTGTACATTATTTTTACTATTCTTCCCCCCACCTTCATCTGAGCTGTGCAAGGCATCAAAAGGGATGTTAGCACTGTCTATCTCCCCCGAAGAGCCACTGGAGGAATCAGATGCAGTGACACTCGAGTCGACCTGGTCAGCAATTAGAATAGAAAAATGAGAACAGCCAGGCTACATCAATAGAGCAATTTTACAACATCTATCCACTCTCTTTCATGTCAACAGCCACATGGCAAAGTATCGTAATTTGACTTTTTTTTTAAAAATTGAGATATTTTTCATGCTTATAACCCTCGGTAGCCTGAAGGTTCTGTTATAAGTTGGGGTTTAATTCTGAAAACTAAGGATTAAATAATGTTCTTTAAAATATCATTACTATCAAGTCTGATAAAGACAGTTATTCAGTTTTTCGCTCCTCCTGAAACATCTTGTCAGTTTCACGATGAAGGGGCGAAAAGATAAAAACAGCTGTACAACGAAACCGTGAGCACTTCACTTCTCTATATATATGACGAAGGGGCGAATACGTCAAACATGAGATATTTACTCTTTTATGGTTATCAAAAGTATATTGTGGGGGGCTTTACCCAACACAAGCAGTTTTGTTAAATCTCATTTATTTTTATGCTATGTAGTGTGACAAAACACGGCGTACAAAAACCGGATACTTTAGTTGGCCGCCGGTAATAGGCTGGACGCGCCCGCGGTCGTTGGGCCTTGACAGTGATCGGGGTTACTCGTCGGTCAGCGAGCGCCGTAGAATGGATGTTGCAAAACGCGTTTTTTTGTACTTTATCGGGGAGATATTACGCTAACAATGTTTGGTTCAGCGATTAATTGTTAGTGGGTAGCAGTAGGCAAATGCTGTTAGTGTAAGATATTGAAAGAAAAATACTTAAATATTGATTGGTTTAGTTGTAGTAGGTAGTTAAAGTTGACCCTGTTTCAATGCGGACACTGTTGTTAGATATGACATAATAAAGATCCATAATTCGGTAACCACCGGTCGGTTCCCGTTCAAATTTACAACATATGAAGTAGACACATGTACAAGCTTTCTCACCAAGTGGCTTTTTTGCCGCAGCTTTTATAATGCGTACAGGTCAATTTAAACAGCTACGTGTTGTCACATGGCATATTATGTTGCCCTTAGCTTGCACTTGCAGTCTCCTCGTAAGAATGTTTGCGCATTTCTTTTACTTGGAATAGCTTATTTATGTACACTAAATACAGTTTCGAAGTGCCTCACAATTTGGTTCATTGTTGTGTAGAGGGGTCGGTCTCTGAATTTTCATTTGGCTGCACTTTAGGCCAGGGTTTGACTGTGCAGCTCAGTGACGGAGCTACTTGCAACAGATGGATTTTCATGATAAATTCTAGTTTACGAAAGTCATCATTGATGCTACATACTCTTTTTTTTTTTAGTTTGGCGATAGCCTGGTGGCTACTCGCACTGCCTTGTTCACCCAGCAAACCGAACCCGAATGTTATTGTCTTATATAGTATAGTATGTAGATCTAGTGGTGTTCTACAATGTACTGTTCTGGGAGTGTTTTGTTGGGCAACATCCTCCTGTATGTCACATTGACAAGAGTTTGAAATCCAGAGAGTGATTCTGTGTGGATGGGTTTAGTGTATGAGATGGCTCTGTGAACTTGACTGAAAGAGCTGTTGAGATAGTCGAATGTCATTTGCAGTGTACATGCCTCCTCGATGATGAATGGGATTGCGTGCATGCGTTTTTGCCTGAGTGACAAATCTCTTCACTGAGGCTGAGATTCTTATGGCAGTGGTTATCAATAAATGACCTGCTGCTATAATATATAGTGAGATTCTGTGTGTTTTGAGAAGTCCATCGAAACAGGAAGCAAGAGGGCCAGAGTTAAGGATGAGCCCAGAAAATGTGCTAAGAGATAATACGTCTTCTGTCTGCTTCAATTCTTGTGTGTATTTTGTTTTGTCGGCGTCCGTGCCGCTGAAAATTATGCTAGTTACATTTATATAGGGTATGTCCTGGCTGGTTGTTTCAGAGTGAGGTATGTTTTGGTCAGTTATGTTTGTTTAAGAGAGACTTGTGCTTGGAGAGTCTACAGTGGTGTTTTTTTTTTTTTTTCGGCTGCTGAGGTGAGACGACTGGGATGCAAACTGCTTCAGTAGGACACAGCCGTGAGACATTCGCTGGCTCTGCTGTTTCGTTACAGATGGGGTTGTATTCGCTCCTAATGTTTAAACTGTTTTCAAAAGTAGGTCGGAGAATCAAGTGAAACTGTGCTTTGTTGACGTTTAGCGTCCTGAACTATTTTGTAACATTCTGGACAGATATATTTGGAATGTTTCTCGATATACCCTTCCCTGATATCTAGTCGGCAGACAAAAAAAACCCAAAAAAACGTCGCAAGCAATTGATGAACACACACACACACACAAAAAATGGTTTTTGGTCTGTTTTTTGTTGTTTTTTTTTATCAACCAAACACACATCACAAATGTTCAGAGCAGAAATATGCTTATTTCGTGCATGATTCACGTTATTATTATGTTCAAGCAGTTTATTACATCACAAGAAAGTCAGTAGTTTGGCCAACTTAACAATAGGTGAGCACGTCACATATAAATTGATATAGCGTTTCAACTAAAGTTGCGGCATTATTGAAATTAGCACAGACAGATCAGAAATTATTTCTGATCACACAGATGAAAACTGCTAACTGTTTTCGCCGGCCGGTTTTGTGTAATTAAGAATAGTTTATCAGCGATTGGGCACGGGAAAAGTACAAAATATAGGTAATACATACATGCGTAGAAGAAAGACAAAAGCACGTAGAAAGCTGGAATTTGCGCAGACTGTAAGGGAAAGATTGTTGCTAGAGTCTTCATAGCGAGACATCGGGATGGGTCCACGGGGACTGTCGCAAATTTGATATCAAAAGAGCCGAATTTTAACATGAAAGCGTCTCCCATTAATTGCTGCCCTCGGAGCGAATCTGACTGCATTGACCCCGGTGAGCATTCCCGCGCACGAGATTTATGACCGCCAGCCGGCGACAACTAAGAGGCGCAATTTCGAGCATTTTTGTACGCCGTGAAAAAGGCAAGAAATCAGTGATGAGAGTAGCACAAAATATTCAAAACTGAATTTTTCGCAACACGGATTTTGGCTGTTCGCCCCTCCGCCATACAGAAGTTATGCATTCCTCTTTTCGCTGTACAGCTGTTGATATTTATAAAATTTACTCCTTTGTTAGGAAATCGGTGATGTGTTTCAAATCTATATTTTGCTGGCCCTATGATGAAGTCAAACAAAAGTATTCACACAATTGAAGATGACAACTCTTTTTTGCCAATTTTTTAATGAACTCCGAGAGAGAATTTTATCTTTTGATTAAGGCAGAGTACAAAAACGGAAACAGTTTTTTAGGCCAATATTATTGAGTAGATTTTGAACGTACACATAAAACCAGAACAGTCTTTTTTGGTTGGCCAATACTGTTATCAGGTTTTCCTTGTACACATACAAACTAGAAAAGAGTTTTAAGCCAATACTGTCAATCCTGTTTTCTTCCCACGAAGAAGAGGAACAGTTCCCAAATCTAATCCTTACATCATCACGGTTGGTCAGCATTTCTGCACTGGCAGACCTCAGCATCAGTGCCTGCACGTCCTCATCTCCCATCAAACTAACGTCCACTGTTTGGTAACTCAGTCGCAGCTGACTGTCATCATGGGTATCTTCCGCCCCGAGTGGACGAGCTATTGATTTAGGTCTGGTACAGAAACATAAAAAAAGAAGAATGACCACTGGGCACTGACAGAATAAACACTGCTAGGTCCACCAGGGTTCCAGCAGCTTTCTGAGAATTTCCATGGCTTTTCAAGGGTTAAAATATTAGACTACTTAAATACAATAATAATAATAATGAATGTCATTTATATAGATCTAGCGTCCAATCCAAAAAATTGCTTTATGCACTTTACAGAAAGTCTTGTTCTCTCCATCTGCAATTCACTCTCTATCTCTCTTTTTTCTCTCTCTCTGTCTCATACACAATCTATGGCATACACTCTTAGGCATGACATATATGGACACACATATAACTTAGGCACATAGAGATATAAGGCAGAAATTAAACAATAAAACAGGAAAATATAAAATGAACTGAGAAAATACAACCAAATGAGGGATATTTATTTATTTATTTACATACTTTTGTTCAGACTATTTCCTTCATGTTTCTGATGTTTTTTTTTTACCGATACTTAGCAGTTATAATGTGACATACGGTTAATTTCTTAAAGAATTTGTACGTTCAAGTACAAAAAGACCTGGATACACAGGGTCAACACTGTCATGAGTTGAATGTGGCTAAATTTTGAAAGAAAAATGATTCCAGTGCACGGCAACTGAAAATTCCACATGTCTTATTTGTAAGATTTCTCACAAAAGAAAGGATGAACCAACAAAACACATAGAAAGCTAAACTAATGGACAAGATGGTTACCTCCCTAAAGTGTCGGCCCTCATGGATCCTGCCTTGGGAGGGGGCGGGCGAGGAGGCTGTCAGAGAGAAAGAAGGAAGTAAGAAACACTGATTATCAACAATATCACAACAAGGATTATAACTTTGTGCCTACCAACTGTAAACATTAAACAGTACAAAGACCACAGACCCTCTACTACAATGGTGCCCGGACATTCTAATAATTAAATAATAATTTGAGGAAAGGAAATAAAAAAACCCAACCCTATCTGTATGAAGCAAGTGTGTCCAGATATCCTTTGTGTGTTAAAGTCTTTGTTTTCTGAGGATCATTTGCACCTCTCTTTTTCTTGTTCTTGGTTTTTTGTGTTTTTGTGGTGGAGATTTCTTGGTTTTTAATTTTGCTCAGGCCTTGTTAGGCCTGTTCTTCTCCACTTACAATTGCCAAGGCATCTTTAACTCACTTGAGACTGGGGTTTTTTTGGCCAACATGCGCTGGAGACTGGGTTTTTTTGGGGTATTTTAAAAATTCATAAAAACTCACCTAATTAAGATATTGTAATGAAATTTGAACACAAATGAGTTCAACTAAAGCAAAATACACTGTAAAAAATTCCAATGTTTTATCTATTATGGTTTTGATTTTATAAATTTTTGAAAATCATGTCAATTTTTGTTTTCTAGGAAATTTCGGAAATTGAGTGCACCTGAGGCATGTACTCAGGGTCTAGATCATCACTCAAATTAAATCTGAAAAATTACCATCAAAAACGTAAAAAATATTGGCCTCTTTTCTCTTGCGTTTAGGGGACGATATTCTGTTTACAATAGCCAACTCAATATTTTTAGTTATTGCAGTTACTTACCTTGGTTAATTCATAGATCCAAAACTATAATTCCTACTTCCGCCAAACTCGGTATGAAACGAAACGAATGAACCTACAAGCGTTAGAGACGTATCCCGCAGGGCTTGCATGCATAGCATAGGTGATATCGATTGAAAAAGCTAATCACGCAAAGGGTGCGTGATCCGTCCATAGCGGAAACGGACCGTCACGCAACTGTTGCGTGATCCGTCTCAAGTGAGTTAACCTGTGCCACGAGCACACAGGCCATCCGAGTTTTTCGTCCTTATTCGAGAAGACCAAGTGCTCGATCCTATCTACCATAGGATCAGGGACACGAATTTTCCCCCCAACTTCCAACATACATGCACTGGCCAGGGGATTGAAGCCGGTACCTTCGGCATGAGAGACGAGCACCACTACTGTTTTTGCAATAACAAGCAGTTTTTTTACTGTTTGTTAACAAAGTTTACCATTGCCCTGTCCACATATGTAGCTAGCATTACATTAATTCCATATAAAAAAAGATCTATTGCACAATGCTGAGATCCTATTCACCAGTGCTGTACATGATAAATTATGTAGACACCAAACAGCGACAGTGTGCACACACAGAACAATGTCCCAGGAGAAAACTTACCCTGTTAGCCCTGAGAGTTGCCTCATGCGTAGTGGCTGGTCTGCTGCCTTTGGGAGGTTTGCTGTGGACAACTCCGCCTGACACTTGGAAGTTACTTCCCTTTTTCTCCTCCTGGTCAGTCAGCTGCGCAAACACAGATAAATTATGACACCATCCACCATGTGATACATGCAAAATTTATCTATCGTATTATCATGATTCCCTGTCTATTCACAAGAGTCAAACAACTGAAGAGCTCAAGACTATTTCATGGTTAAAACTCATTCCCCGCGGTGAGGGCGGGAACTCTCAACACTTTTATCTAGTTTAAAATTTAGTTGTGGTTCAAATATGTTTTTCCTTTCACCAAGTATGAACACAGGAAGTAACATGTTATACATCAAATTAAAAGAAAATCAATGAACCAGGATAGGATTCCATATTTCGAAAAGTAAGATTACAGACTAGTGTTGGAAAATCGGTGTCCACTCAAGCCAAATACATATATTCGCTTCGATAGCGAAGTGAAAGCACCCGAGCCAAATATTCAGCTCACCATGGCAATGAGTCTACACAAACAGCTAAATTTGAGAGACTGAGCAAAAATTGTTTTTCATGCATGATTTGACTGAAAATTTCGGCTCTTTCAAAGTGCCTGACTCTAACAGTAACCCTCTTGTGTAATTGGTAATTTCTTCTGCGTGGATAACAGCAAATTTGCTGTTCTGTCATGACATCACCATCCAACTAGTCAGCCGATTGAAATCAGCTGGTGAATGCTTGGGCTTACTCAAACCAGCCCATTTTGTTGTAGAGATGCTATATCTTGCACATAACACCTTTAGTTTCTGTGGTTTTGCTACAAACTCTTAAGGTTGTTTTTACACAAGATATGTATAATGTACCAAACACAAATGCAAAATAAAGTTTGTTTCTCACCCCTGAGAATTTCGTCTTTATTTCTGCCATGGTCCTTTTGCCCTGTTCCTTCATCTGTAAGGATGATAGAAATATTTGGTATATATAAGACATTGGAAATGCGGAATATCAGTAACGATAGCACCTGCAACATCAAATACCCATTCAGAATAACATCAACGGAGCAAGAAATCCCTGCTTTTGATTTTTGGGTCCTTTTCAGAAGATTCCATTTGTAATATTGATTAGTTTGGATGTTAAGGAAACGTACAAATGTGATTTTAAGAAAATCCATGGATCCTAATCCAAATATGATCATTCTCTACACCTGCACTTTGACAATGATATGGGGCAAATATCTTCTCAGAACAGATGCTGGTAAAAGGAACACTTATTGTTATATCCCAGCCAGCTTGAACAAACACTTATAGCTGTAGGCCTCAGATTGGGTCATGACAAATATTTTCTTATTTTGCCTCAGACTGAGCCATGACAAACATTTTCATGTTATTTTGCATCAGACTGAGTCATGAGAAACATATTCACGTTATTATTATTATTATTATTTATTTTTTGAATTGTCAGTTTTTCAGCCGAAATGTCACTGAGACATAAAAGTAGTTTTTAGTTTTTTCATGGCTGTCAGTCTTTCACCCAAAGAGCTTAGTAGGCCCGTAATTGAATCTGAGGGTTTATTAACCGCCTGAATTGTCTTATTAGTCCCAGGGGGTTGACAATGACCACTTGGGGGAGTCCTACTGTGTAGCAAAAGGGAAGAACTTCATGATAGGTTTGCACTATGGGGAATGGACAGCCAAGCCAAAAAGGTAATCCATGGCTGTTCTTAACAATGGATGTCAATACTCTTTAAAGTCTACTAAAGCCTGTCCAGTCCACCCCTGCAAACCCCTGTACAGCTGATGCACCAATGAACATGTGTATCACTGAATTTGATCATTTTATATAGGGCTACAGTCAGGCAGAAATTTAAATGAAGATGTACAACATTTCACATTTCATCAATAACTCTGGTAAAGAGCATGTAGACCAATGTCTTCTGCACCCGGGATACCCTCATGTTACACATAACTATTGAATTGTTGCGACAAAATTATATGTATTACACACAGAAGTGATTTGTGTTCGCAAAGAAAAAGGTAAAAAATTTGCCACTTTCATTGTTATTAACAACTGGGTTGCATTCACAGTATATAATATATAAATTTCTCACAACCATGCGGATTCACAGATGTTTGAGTATGACATGTATAGTTTAAAAATGCATTTAGAAGGATTAATGATCGACCAATGCAAAGAAATAATACTCCTGAATTCTTGTACTCTTTGTCATTTAAGAGATCTGTGGGAAAACTTTAACGACTTGAAGAAACTACATCTGGACGTGCTGCTAAAACAACTAAATAACAATTGAGTAAAATAGGATTTGTTATAATGTCTTCACATATAATATGTTGAGGGTTATCTACCAGAATGTGTTATGTCCAAAGCAATGCCTGTAGATATCCACGACACAAAGTGTCCGACTTTATTTCATAACCCAAGAAAACTATTCATGTGACTGTGTTGAAATTATTGCAATTATTTGAAATTTCATTAAGGTTATAAGTTTTAAACTCATTTTTCTCAATTTAACTATTTTGGACATAAAACATTCTGGTTGTCAACACTCGATCTATTTACACATGTAATATCTAAAATGAATAAAGAGAGTAAAATTTTAATAAAGGAAATGAGTCTACATATTTATTCGAAAAGTATAATGATATATTGTCATTTTTTTAAAAACTACTCAAACGCATAAGAGCATCCATGAATGTTAACACTTTCTACTGGCAAAAAATGGACTAGATTTTCAAAGTTAACTCTATTACTGCTAAGGCAGAATTGCTGCGTCCTGAGTGGAGTTTTTGAATTCATGTGGTAATTTTATAAATCTAACATTTGAAGCTCAGATTCAGTTGGAAAATCCAACAAAGTCTACAGATCTGAAAAGCTGACTCATTGTCCGTGGCACCATGGTTTTGGGGAGATTGTCAGATTTAATCCACTTGAGGAAGTAACACTAGAGTTAAAAAGGATTGAAAGTTCACAGTCTCAGTGTTTTGGCCTGTCAAGCCCATAGATACAAACATAGAAAATCCTTCAGTTGAATGGTTTGTTAACCCTGATGAAAGGTGAACTATGAGTAGTACTCATAGGAAAAGGTAGGAAAAAACTTGGAAGAAAACACTCAGATTTGCCAATACAAAGTAATAAGTCATTTATGTGGCAAATTAGTGCAATATGGTCAGAAGATTCAAAGGGTCACTAAAATCCTACGTTTAAATATTCAGAAAAGAGTTACATATATTAAAATCCCAGTATATGACTGTATGTAACAACCCAAGATGTCAGTGGAGAAAGAACTTTAACATATATACAATAATTTTAACTAGTTGGCCCATTAACTCAGAGAATACACATATGTGATATCTAAGGTTGATTTTCGACCAGCAATGTGTAAACTGAGGCAAAGACCAAATTTTCTGATCACACTTTTCGATTCCACTTAATGAAAAAAAAACTCAGTTTTTTTATTTTTTCTTCTGGCTCAAAAGATCATTAATAAATATTATTCAAAGCTAGGTTTTGTTAAAACTGGATGAGTCCATGAAATATATCTCATAATATTTTATTACATAGTCACGGAGTCTTAGATGCCTACTTGTTCACTCTCTAGCTCCATTATACACATAGTATGATAATAACAAAAAAATTGCCAATGTATAAGAGTCTCAAGTAACAGTAGCATCAGAGAGGAGGGAATTGAGAGGTTTCAGTGAAACTTGACCAAAGGTCCAAAGTCTTGTTTTGTTCAGGTATGTCATGGGTAAGCTTTCTAGACTTGTACACATTATGCTTTCATGCAATTTCTAACTTTGTGCACTTTCAGCACGCATACGTTGATTATGATTCTTCGATACTACTCTTGCTCTACCCATCACAAGCTACATGGCTCATGAACTTTGTCAATTGTGCTGGATGCAGTGTAGTTCTTGTTTTACTGACATATCATAACACCTAAATTCTGATGAAGAGCAACATGCAATGTCTCTGTATTTCTATACTGCTACATCTGTGTTCAGTAAACCTGCATGCATTAAACTTAATATTCCCGTGCAGTAAACTTCTTTGATTCTGGAGTGGATACAGAACACTACTGGTAGATTATAGACCTACATTACAGTTCTAGCTCACAGAACAGACAGCACCATCTTGTACCATGGATATGTATATCATACCAATCAGAACACTACCTAAACATTATGATGACAATTAAACAAAACAAGCAACATTCAGAATGACTAGTATACGTATTATATAAGTAAGCTACCACTAGAACAGATGCAAGATGAACCACAGACTAGGCTGTCCCCATCTGTCAGGCAAGCTTTTCCACACAAATGATCTTGCCTCTCACAGAAACAGTAACCACAATGTACAAATTTGCAACATCCATGTGAATATTCACAAAAATAACAATATAATCATTTCTAAAAGCTATGAGACAGGCTGAAGGTGTGATAGTAATAAAAAAGACGTTTCTCACAATGCACATTTTCAAATACAAGAAAAGAGACAATATAGTAAAAACAAAAGACATAAAATGGAACAAGTCTAAAGACTTTACATAAAGTGACTGATAATGTCACTGGTGAGAAGTTAGTGAAATTTACAATCTTTCAGTGCAGGATTATCTGAAGTTCTTAAACAAATACAAAGCTAACCCTTTTTTCATTATCTACTTTTGCTTTGAGTGTGTTCCCACCATTTTTTCAGGCCTGAAAACTTCAATTCCAGGGGTATTTAAATGCAAGAATGATAGAAAACCTAGAACTGATTTTCAAGCTTTTTCTTAATGTAATTTGTAATTTTTTAAGCATAAGGGCGGGGTAGGGGGAGGGAGGAGTTTCTAGGGCTTTTTCTCAAATTTTTACATTTCAGGGATCCCTGGATTATCCATGGCTGCTTGAGAGCCCTCAATTTTTGGAGTTGAAAACATTGGAAAAGAGTTTATACTATGCACATATGACAGGGGGTAAAATGTATGGGTTTAGGGAAGAGAGGGAGGGGAAATCAACCAGGAACAAGGAAGAATGGCATGATGTAAAATGACAGGCTCTTCTTGACCAGATTTAATCTTCTACAAGAGATAACGTGACTGCAGTAAATGAGAGTGGATCTTTTTTGCTGGAAGCTGGAGGAAATGGAGCGACAAAATGCACAAACTGACAGAAAGAGTCAGATAAAAGACAGTTGGAATTGTCCGGCTGAGGGCATGTGACTAAAAGAAATTGAAACAAACAAAAAGACAAATATGAATATATTAAAAAAAAAAAAACCCTCTGTTATCTCACAACAATATCCAAATAAAAAGAGAGACAAAGTTTTAATTCTTTCAGAATTTATTGTATAGTTTTTTTTTGTTGGTTTTTGCTCCTAGTGTGGGGCTTCCCTCACGTCATACAACTTTTCCACTATTTTACCACATCTCAATTTTGTGCCAAGTCCTGCTAGCTACGACCTGACAGATTTTCTGTGGTTTGTTTTTTAATACGACATAGCTGGGAAGCTGTGATTCCGCTGACAGTCTGACACATACATCATAAAAAGACAAAATAGATCACACTAACAACCACACACCTGGTTGAATTAATACAGGATTTGAAAGATTAAATTAAGGGAGTACTTTTGTTGGGACTGTTTCCAAGAAAAGCCGAAAAGACAAACTATAGCACTACAGTGTATATGTATACAACTCAGTATTTTCTCTTTTCAACTCCACTTTGAAACTGTCCCTAATATAAAACTCCCTCAATTTAAATAGCAGGGACTTGTAAAATATTTCAAAATTCAGAGCCTGGCCTGTGTCAAATGCTTCTGTTCATACCTGTTGTGACTGTTCATTCATTCTTTGAGGTGAACGAAATAGTAAAGCTGAACATGTAACCTTCAGACATTGTGTGCCGGAGTTAAAACATTTCTTACAGCTTTCACTATTGGAAGATGCTGTATCTACATATTTTCTATGCTGACAATGCATAAGGCTGATGAAAGTGCAATGTTACAAAGATTTGATGCAAAAAAGGCAGACAATAGTATAAAGGATCAGATGCAGAAAGCATGGATAAACGCTGCCACAGGCTGACATAGTGGACGGGGCAAATACTTTCAACAGTGGTAAGGTGGGCGGAGCAAACACATTCAACAGTTATAGGATGGCGGGACATGCATGGGGGGTTCATAGGTCATCACTTACTGAGTGAACCGCCGTTGACATCATGGGGGCCGCCTATAGGTCAGAGGTTAATGAAAGAAATGCAAGTTTAGAGTTAATGTTAAGAGTGAAATTTGCGAAATGTTTACATGAGAAAACGTGAGGATTGTGAGAAATTTGTTAGCATTCATTACGGTTAGCATTCTCATCAAGCTCCAGAATGAAAGACAGAAGATGCTAAAGAGAGCAATACACTGCAATTCGCTAAAGAGAGCAATACACTGCAATTCGCTAAAGAGAGCAATACACTGCAATTCGCTAAAGAGAGCAATACACTGCAATTCGCTAAAGAGAGCAATACATTGTATTTCGCTAAAGAGAGCAATACACTGCAATTCGCTAAAGAGAGCAATACATTGTATTTCGCTAAAGAGAGCAATACACTGCAATTCGCTAAAGAGAGCAATACATTGTATTTCGCGAAAGAGAAATACACTGCAATTCGCTAAAGAGAGCAATACATTGTATTTCGCGAAAGAGAAATACACTGCAATTTGTTAAAGAGAGCAATACACTGTATTCACTAAAGACAGCAATACACTGTATTTCGTTAAAGAGATCGATACACTGTATTTTGCTACAGACAGCGATACACTGAATTTCACAAGAGAGAGCAATACACTGTATGGAATAAAATGTTCTTCTGAACCACATATGCAACAGGAATAAAACAGTTTTTAACTTCTCCTGAAAAGATGTGATTTTGACATACGTTATTCTTCCTGGTTGGCAATGAAATAGAAGCAAGACTGAAAGAGCGAAAGAAAAAAGTTAAACACTGAGTACTAAATATTATGCATTTGTCTTGGACAATAATTTATGTGTCACCACTTCCACCATGGAGCTTCTAGATCTAGTCACTGTAAAATGACCTTAATAATTCCTGGTGACAACACACGCAGAGAAAACTGGAAAGTGCAACTACAAGGGAAAACTTTCTTGGAATCTCAGACAAATATTATACATGAGATTGAGGGAAAATACGAAAAAAGCAAAGGGTGAGTGAGAGAACACAAAACAAATGAGGCATATTGTGAGGGGAGTCAGAAAAAGTAGAGAGAGATAGAGAATTCAACTAGATGATATGTGCAGTAAACTTTTGAACAAAGTAGGTGAGAGGAATCTCAGGAAGAACACAAATAATGAGTTTGGGAAACGGAGGGAGAGGGGAAGAGAAAGAGATAGAGAGAGAGAGAGAAAGAAAGAGGAGAGAGACAGAGGCAGAGACATACAAAGATAACAAGAGAGACAGAGACAGAGAGAGAGAAAGACAGACAGACAAACAGACAGACAGGCAGACACAGACAAAGAGAGACAGACAGACAGACACACACACACACAGACACACACAGAAAGACAGAGAGACATGGAGAGAGAAGGAGAGATAGAGAAAGAGAGAATAAAACAACAATAACGGGGATAGACAGCTAAGACAATTCTACCACAGTTTTTGTGACACAATAATTTAACTTAACAGAGCAGCAGTGACATAGCCTTGCACATCCTGCTAAAAGGCAACAAATATGGCACGGAGTGAATGAGAGCAGTAAAAAATGGGGGCTAAGCAGGAACTTGATGATAAGATTATCAAAAAGGGTGCGACAGAATACAACGACCAGAGTCATGGCACCCCAGACAATTGTCAGGGACATGCAAACAGGTATGTGTCAGCTGAAACTCAATAACAGTGTCAAAGAAAATGCAGTTTTAAAATGTCAAATTTTCATCACTGGCAATGCAGTTGATTCTGCATGGTTCAATTATCAAAGCGGAAGTGTGAAAACAACTGCACAATCTGGCAGACAATTTTCATTGTCATTAAGCATGTTAGCAGAAACAGTTGCAAAAAAACCCACCTAATTTGAGAACATAAAACAAGCCAAATTCCACTTTGTACTTCGAGATGAAAAATGAAAGGTACAAAAAGTGACCATTTTGTGTGGCTATTTGCTTATACTTATAAACAGAGACGTGAAGGAAAGGACAAAATGAGAAAATGCAAGACAAATATATTATGGCCTCTGTTGAACTTTTGGCAAAGGAAAGGAAGGGTGGTGGAAAGTGTATGATTAACTGTAGCCAACAGCCTGTCATAACATCCACAAAGGACCAATACACAGTCAACAGTTTCGGAAAGATTTTTAAAAAAAAACCCCAAAAAAAGACAAATAAAAAACAGTATGAGTTGAGAGTGCCAGAAGTTTGAAGTTCAGAATGACCATTGGCCTTCCTTATGTTATATCGTCGGGTACAGTGTATTTGCTATATTGTTCTACTATGATGTGCATGTTTGCCTTATCGAGAAAGTGAGAGTTGAAGTAAGGGCCAAAATGCAAAAAACATCATGTCACAAACACATGTCTTTAAACACTTTCTAGTAAAACAAAATAATCTTGAAGGCTCATACGGTGGACCTGATTTATCTCTGAGTATGTATTTAAAATAATAATTTATCATGGTTCTAAAACAGATCTATTTTAGAAAAAACAAACATACCACACAATATATACCAAAGCATGTTCTGCCACGACAAAATGTATTATTGATATAATTCCATCATTTCAATAACCCAAAAGCACACCCCCCATGCATAAAATACTGATACAGAGGATATACTATTATTTTTATACATGAAAGGTTAGTTCTGTAGAGCAGTTGCTTGTATAGAAAGCATCAGTAAGCCTAGTGCCGATGTGTTCAGCATTGAATACACAATACACTACGATAGCTGGGGAAGCTGAGAGAGCAGGTAAGATACCTTCAAGGCCTGACGGAACTGCATAGCGACAGTCAACTGCCAATGACAGGAGTGGAGTTGTTATTGTTTTGCAAAACTTGAAATGGCAGTCCCACAAGATTTTTATCTCAAATTCCAAATTCCCTTTCATTTCCATTTCTCAAAAACAAAACTTGACATCGAGTTTCAAGATTAACTGGATTTCCCCAGAAACGTTGCTGTCAAAATTGACACAGGACAAATGGAATATTCACTAAACTATTAAATCTGATCTCTTGAATTTCAGCCAACCTGGCATTTCATTTACACATTCATATTCAAAATGCCACCCAATCTCAATTCACATAACAATGTATTCATGACAGGCTTTTTTCATACACCGAATAGATTGCAAATAAACTTTTTACTGATAAATTCAAGATAATTTTCCTGATAAGATGAACACTAACAGTAGCAAATATGAAAGGGAAATGCTAGGGTGAGCATTCACACATTTACACATATTTTCCTCATGATCGTTTTTTTTTTCACACACTAAACAGGTTGCAAATTTACTTTTTACTGATAATTTCAGGATCATTTTCCAGATAAGAAGGATACTAGCAATAGCAGATATGAAGGGGAATGCTAGGGTGAGCATTCACATATTTACACACATTTTGATCACCATAGTTACACATATAAAATAATTCTTGGATATAAGTAACTCAAATAATCTCTCTACTGGCTAATTACTTTTGGTAAACTGTTAGATTTAACAGATAGAAAGCTATCCAAACTAAATTTATTGAGCATGACACTATCAGCTTAGTAAGACATTAAAGGGCTCTCACAGCATCGACAATTTCTTAAGCAAATTCTCTCTTCCCTTCTTTGTAAACTATTTCGGATGTTACTTCCATATTTTCAAAATCGGTGACAATCAAAATCAAATGTTCTCATGAAGGGGTGGGGGGTGAGGAAGATTGAAATATTTGACTCCTATGATGATATCAGATGAGCCTGTGCAGAGACAGATATATGACATGATTACAATCTCACACATTTCTTCAATGCAGTGTCCAGTTGGACAGCTGATGGTCAAATTCCCCACATTACATAACAAAGGTACATTAGTTTCATTTCTGTCTCAAACTTGAAGTGCTTAGTTCTATATCGTGTGCCTAGGTCACATAGAGCTAAAACTGAAATATCTTCCAGCACTCTTCTGACTCTGAAGACTTCAGCTCTTTTGAGATGTCTCTCTTTAATATGCTTGTCTTTGGACAATGTCACAATATGCTTTGCATAGAAGACAGCAGACTCAAAGATCTTTAGGCAAAACAGTACAGTTTGTTTCCAGGACCAGAAATGGTATAGAGCTAGCCCTTTCAATTACTGGTGAGTGATGGGTGATGACGAAAGTCCAGAGATTCAGTGTATCAAAGGGCATGTAAGCATTATCTCTGTCTCCAAGACACGGAGCGATATCTGATTATCTATCATGTTGATTATATGAGGTTTCCAGATAATGGGTACAAGTAATGATGTTCTGGTCACCAAGTAGTATTTAACATGCCTGACTCACAAGGGAAATGAGAAAATGTGAAACTATACATTTGGTGTGTAAATCATGGGTTTCATGATGAATGGGTGAATAGATAACAACAGCTATATAATGAAAAGGCAAACCCATTACTTATTTGTCAGATGAAGGGGCGAATTAGCCAAATTTGAGATGTGTACTTTTTTGTGGTTATCCAAAGTAGTATATTGCGGGGGGCTTTACCCAACATGAGCACTTTTTTAAAATCTCATTTAGTTTTTGTGCAGTGTTTTTAGCATTAAGGCTCTGGAGAAATTGATGATGAGAGTAGCACAAAATTTTCAGAACTGAGTTTCTCACAATACTGATTTTGGCGGTTCAACCCTTCCATACAGAGAAGCTAAACATTCACCCTTTCATTGTACAGCTGTTGTTATCTATTCACCCCTTGGTCATGAAACCAATGAAATGTTATGATAATGTAGGAGGAAAGATGAGCAGCAGCACAACAAGGTTTTCAGATGTACTGATAGATTGGTTTAATCACAGAGCAACAGTGAAGGCATGGCTTGACCAATGTTGGTTAATGCTTGTAGTTGTGGCTGGTTACTGAGCACAGGGCCCGGCGCTGGTCTCTCTGCCTTTTCAAAATGACAGCAATATTACTAGGGTTGTGTAAATTATAGCAGGTGCTCAGAAATGAAAACATCCGAAAGAAAATTGTTATTCTGTTCAAATTCAACACTGTACACAAAATACAGGTTCTGTGTTATACACCCAATAGATGTAACCGGTACAAAACTGACTGGTGTACTTCAGCAATAATATTGTACAACTGAGGGCATTTTGAAGGCATTATCGCTTTATACCTTACAATCACTTTGTTTGAATTCTGCCGTGCCCTTATTTACAGTGCTGTGCTTTTCATAATAATGGAAGACTTATCTTATACATAAGTTATTAATTTTAAGTCTTCCCCCACAAAGCGTGCTAGATGTAATAAGATAATATCCTACTAATCTGACCTAAATTAAAAAACTGAATACTGTCAAAAGACGAGAATCAGGAACACTTGCCAGTTGGCCTGTGATGCATTAGTTACTAACCAAGAGTTTTTACAGGTCCTTAAAAATTGGAATTATGGACTTTTAAGAATGTTTTTTGGACAAAATTGAAAGACTTTCTGGGGATCTCTGCACAAAATTTGAAAATCGAGAACTTTCCTAGCCTTCAAATCTTCAATTCAGTTATAAGAAAGTTAGGGACTTATAGGACTTTTAAGTACCTGTGGGAATCCTGCTAATCTTTAGTAACTTTCTCTCAAACTTCATTTCTATAAGAAACCACTGCAAGTTACATGCTGTACATTGCCAATACAAAGATCTGTCTTTGAATGCAGGGCGCCCTTCCATGTCAGTTAATAGGCAGCAAATCAACAAAGTGCTTTTAGCGCGGAACTACCAGCGTGATCAACGAAAAAAAGGATATTTTCTATGATCAAACCAAAGAGTGTCCATAACACCAAATGTAATGAGATAAAGTGTATGCAAATGAAATTAAAATTAATATCATGAATTACAACACTTCTCAACTGACTTAAATCTAACTTTGTGACCATCACTGACGTTATACGATCTCTGTGAGCAGGGCTTCTACTATGTCATCTACAGAGTTTTATGATGTAGAAATTTCTGATAGACCTGGGCAGAAAATTCTAGATTAGCGCTCTGCAGGTCTAAGTGATGCCAAGAGAAAATATGAAAGTCACAGGACAAAAATGGACAGTTCCTCCTGTGATCGGACCAACCACATGAAATATTTGATAGCTTACCTTGACCTTGAAGCCATTCCAGCCTTTCTTTGAACTTTTCTGCATGGGAGACAAAAATTTTCCCAACATAAGCAAACTAACTATATAATCATGAAACAAATATGGCCATGAACTTGCTGTTTTCACCTAGTCTTTTGAATAAATACAGCTTGTAGTGGATGAAAAAAATTGTTGATGCATCTTCATATTACATTCAGTAAAGACAAATTTCAAAGTTAAACCCTACATTTTCCATCACACGTTTTTAATCTAACATTTCAAGCTTTTCTTATCCCAATTTTATCACTTCTTCCAGTGTCACATTCGCTAAATGAATGAAATTGCTCAGAATCTCAAAAGCCAGGTCACATGACAGGTGATTAGTAATGATTTTCATTTTTTTACATCAACTGTCCGTATGTTATCAAAAGCTCAGGAGATATTGGGTTTGTCTTGGTAACATTTTCTGTACATGTGGATCAAGATGCTGAGGAAAGCATACCTTTAAAGGCTTGGGGATAAATTAGACTATTCCTGCTTGTAAAATATTATCAGGTATTTGCCTTATTGTTATGTGCATTTCTGACTTTTTGAGAAAATGAAGGATTGAAGTTTGGCAGTTTGGTCGGCAAAAGGGCTAAAAAGCATACAACATTATGTCTCAAACATATCTCCAAAAGTTTTTAACCGATTGGAATGGCCCATATTCATTATGATATCAGAAATGACAAAACCTCAAAATTGGTAAAATATCCCGTACAATAATATGGCAAATAGCCTTTGATATATGAATGTCTTCATAAAAAACCATCAGATTACCTTCACAGACTTGAGCCACTCTTTGTACTTGGATTGAGAATTGAGCTTGTCTGCGTAGATTGTGGCCTGCTGTTCAAATATGTCCCTGAACCCCTCACCAGCATTCAGGATTTCTAGACGTCCATAGATAAACTGTAGCGAGACACCAAAAGCATGAGATGAAATACTTAAACTCTGCCTGCCTGCTGACTATTCATGATCTAAGTTCTTCTTTGTTCCAACTCCACTCTTTTATTATGCTGCTGTTTGGTGATCGCAGTATTTCACACTGTAAGTTAGTCATAGACAAACAGTGAACACAACTCTGTATTTTCTCTGTGCAGCTTTGTAATTAGACTACGGTCCCTTAACAATGGCCATTACGATAAGGAGTTAGAATAAATCCGAGCTGTGAAACAACTTGATAAGTGCCACAACACATTTTAAACGGAGTGTCACAGTGTGTGTTTGTTATATCTCTTCTACACATTATAAGATCATCAGATTTTCAGAAAATGGAGATAGAACAAACAAGAACTATTGTTGCTTATTGTCAAATATGTATCTATCTATGCCAGTTAACACCCTGACTGCTAAACTTGACTCGAGTCACATTTCCGGTTTGCCCATCGCTTGCCACATTTGACTAAAATCTCAGCAACAACGGGACAATTTCTCTTTAAAACTTCAGTAGCCAAAGTGTTAAAGTAGTTCATTCATCTATGAAGCTGTTTACTTTAAAAATAATAAAAAGTCTTTCCCAAATGACTATTGTGCTGTTAAATAAATTTCAGGCCGAATGTGAATTAGAATCTCAACAAGAGAAATGTATCTCTCCTTCTCCAGTGTGTAGTATTTTCTGAATAAGCTTATTTTCTTTTAACCCAGACCCCGAGCGCTACTCGTAAAGCCTGCTGCACGGTCAGTGACCTTACTCACGGAGAATCTTATCTGGGGTCACTGACCCGTGCCGCTATGCGATGACCACAAACGCTGTCCACGTGGTTCGGTTTTTATTGATCGGTATGAAAACATTTGCTACTATGCCTTATCACGCTTGATAATGAATTAACCAGCAAAACCTTAGTCTGTCAGTCTCTAACCAATGATCTGACTTATGATTCCAAACTGAGAGCTGTAGTTTTCGTGAGAACAAAGCATGATAACTAGCCTCGCCCTCCCAAGCCCTACACAAATGGTTTCATCCTGATTGACACATACTAATAAACCAATGTGGGCATTTGGGGCAAAGATTATTTCAGAGCTTATTTCTGATTGGTTCTTAGATACAGACAACTCCAGATGGTGGTCAGCTTGTGAGAAAATGAGATAATATTGCAAATTTATTGAGCAACAGTTCGCATGTCGATGTTACATCTTTTGAAAGTGTGGGGAGAGCCTTTGAAAGCTTAGTCTTTGTGATTCCGACCCATGGTTCACTGGTTAACATGTCCATGTCACAATGCGTTTGATTTAGAAGAGATACAGTGAACAATAACACGGTGGTTACGTCTCAAAAAGGTCAGTGACCTGATGATGACCTTCCTAACTTTTGCCGCCCATGTGGCGTGAGCGCTTGCGAGTAAATACCGACAATTGCCGCCCCTCACAGGGTGAGGGTTAATGATTTGACAGATGGGTGTTGCAGCCACATGTTCTTCACATTTACATCCCGTTTTTTTATATCCCATTAAATGGCTAAATATTTCAATTCACATCCACAAAGGACATTACTTCACACCCATGTTTCACAATCAGTGTTTTGGTAGTTTATCTAAATATGTGTAAAATCACACTCCACCTAGTGCCCACCTGCTGGAAGATCTGTAATGTCAGCATCCCTTCTAGAAAGGCTTGGGTGGACTGTGATGAGCGAGATTGAACAAATGCCTCTGGGTTAAAGGTTATTGGCTCACCATTCCGAAATTTTAGGGCATCTCTGTAGCCACCTGATGCATCAAATAAAAAAATAAAAAAATCCAGTCACTGACATTCGTAGCCAATAAAAATAACTACTAATGTACTCTTTCAGGTAAATGTCTTTGGTACAAACATAATCCTAGAAAATCACAAGCAATAAAACAAACACAACTGCATTCCAGATAAGACAGGAAATTGTGAAATTTATGTGTGTGGGTGTGTGTGTGTGTGTGTGTGTGTGGGTAATTTCTGCTAGTTTGTGTGAGGTATGCTAGCTCTTCCTGGGCCATTTTCTGACCATTTCCACCATCCATCCAAAACAATTTATATCTGGAAAATAGCACCATCTGATCGCTATCTCTATCCATATTGCTTCAAAAGCTGCTCACAAAGCCTTGCAAGTATCAGTTATAAAATGGCAGTGGCACGAGAGTATCAAAGAATCAGTGTTGCGTTCCAATGTCTTGAACAGCCTCTGTAGGCGCACGGCAAAGTGGCTGTTGTCGTATCGACGCATCATATAACCCAAATCAAACTCAAAGTATCTACTTACTCACCTATCAATCTGATGAGAGCTTGCAAGAATGCCATAGAAATGGCATCTCCTGCCTTGGGCATGGAGTTCTTTATTACATCTGTCTTCAGGTTTCTCTTCAAGTAAGTGGACTGGAGAAGCAAAATACAAGTGCTTGGTATTAACCTTCGCCATATGCCATGGGTCTAATGGACCCAGAAACAATTAAAAATATTTGTAATTATCTTATTTCTAGGAATTTTTTTTTGAAATTCCAGGTATTCCTAAATGACATCATTGCCCATCTCCCCACCTTTTAAAATGTGTAAGTACATCAACCCACATGCATGGTTACTATTCCTGCCTGTACATCCTGAGGTCTCACAGATACCATATTTTCAAAGAGGGTTTCATTGTAGGATTTTATTGTCATACCCCTAGACTTACGTCCTGGGGTCTCAGATATACCATGCTCCCAGAGAGGATTTTATTGTTATATACAGTGTATATCCGTATTCATATGTTCTGGGGTCTGACAGACACCATACTTTTAAAGAGGATATACTGACATATTGTTCTTTAGGAGAGTGGTGTTGGTGTCCACATACATCATGCATAGTTTTTAGCGACGTAGGGCAATGGTCAACTATCTAATGCCCAGAAACAGACTGCTTGATCCTCAGATTCTTAAACTTAATAAAATGATTTAAAATAGTCAAATAATCTCTCCATGGCTATACCTACAAACCAAACAAAAGAAAATACAATTGCTTTGTTTCTGTGCAATGCCAGAAATAGACTGCCTTAGGCCGCTTACCATCATATTGTAAAATAATAGTTCGTCCATCAGGTATGATGATGACCTTAACAACACCAGAGGAATAAAGAACAGAAATTGTCGAGAATTTCAAAACATGGACAATAAAGAGAACTAAAGGACACAGAGGACAGAATGGAAAGACTGTTCTTTCATGACTTATGGCTTCTCATGTGACTGATAAGTCCTATTTTTGCCCTGCAGACCCTTCCGCATAAATGACAAGAGTGCTCCGTTGGTTCAGTACCACTGGGCCTTTTCTTGCGCCGTTCTCTTTTTTTGATAGCCTGCTGGACTCTGTCAGCTTCCCATGCTTTGCTGCCTCTGGTAAGGGCCGCCCTCCAATTTGCACGATCAAGCGAGAGCTTTTCCCACTCACTCACATCAATGGCAAAGGCCTTCAGTGATTGCTTGAGAGTGTCTTTGTAACGTCTCTTTGGGGCCCCAACATTCCTCGTTCCACTGGAGAGCTCAGAGAAGAAGATTTGCTTAGGGAGTCTGGAGTCGCGCATTCTGACAACATGTCCTGCCCAACGTAGCTGAATTTTTTTCAGGTGGCAGAAGATGCTCAATTCCTTGGCACGATTGAGGACCTCAGTGTCTGGAATTTTATCCTGCCATTTGATCCTTAGGATCTTTCTAAGGCAGGCCAGATGAAAGTGATTTAGCTTTCTGGCATGCGATTGGTACACTGTCCAGGTTTCAGCCCCATAGAGTAGGGTGGGAAGGACCACAGCATTGTACACTTTCAGCTTAGTGTCTGTGCGAATGCCGGCGACATCCCATACTCTCTTTCGAAGCCTGCCAAATGCAGAGCTGGCTTTGCTGATTCTTGAGAGAATTTCAGTATCAACACGAGCCGCGGAAGACAGTGTACTGCCAAGATAGGTGAAGTTCTCCGACACCTTCAGAAGACTGTCATGGACTTTGATATTTGGGGTCACAGGATACTTGTCGTCTGGAGTAGGCTGATGGAGCACTTCCGTCTTCTTTGTGCTTATTGTGAGACCAAAGTTGTCACAGGCACTAGAGAACTTATCAACACAGTTTTGCATGCTATCCTCATCGTGTGCCAGAAGTGCACAATCATCAGCAAATAGTAGGTCACAGACTTGAGTACTTTTGGTTTTGGTTTTTGCCTGAAGTCTCCTGAGGTTGAATAGACTGCCATCAGTTCGGTACTTGATGCTTACCCCTTGAGGAGGAGAGCTAAAGGCTTCTTGTAGCATTGCAGAGAACATGATGCTGAACAGAGTTGGGGCTAAGACACAACCCTGTTTTACCCCATTTGTGACAGCAAAGGGCTCTGAAACACTGCCGTTGCTTTTGACTGCAGCTTGCATGCCATCATGAAACTGGCGCACTATTGTGATGAATTCGGGTGGACACCCAAACTTCGCCAAGATTTTCCAGAGGCCTTCACGACACACTGTGTCAAATGCTTTTGTGAGGTCAACAAATGTGATATACAGCGCTTTATTTTGTTCCATGCATTTTTCCTGAATCTGTCTGGCAGCAAAAATCATATCCGCCGTTCCCCTCTCTTTACGAAAGCCACATTGGCTCTTGGGAAGCAAGTCATTTGACGAGAGGTGATCAAGAAGGCGATTCAGAAGCATTCTTGCCAATATTTTGCCAGCAATTGAAAGTAGAGAGATTCCCCGATGGTTGTCACAGACTTGGCTGTCCCCTTTGTTTTTGTACAGATGGATGATTGAAGCATCTTTGAAGTCCTGTGGCAGCTTCCCTGCTTTCAACATATGATTGAACAACTCGGTCAACCTTTCAATAAGCTTTTCTCCACCGAAGGCATACACCTCAGCAGGAATTGAATCCACGCCTGGTGATTTGTTAAAGGACATCTGATTTGTGGCAGTTCGGGTCTCATCTGCTGTGAATGGCTTGGCAAGAGCTGCATTAATAGGAGTCTGAGGGAGGCGGTCAATGGACTCAGTATTTATATTTGATGGCCGATTTAGCACACCTCCGAAATGTTCTGCCCAACGCTGAATTATGGCATTCAATTCAACAATGCGTGTTGAACCATCTGACGCAAGAAGTGGCGTAGTGCCAGAGCGGGATGGTCCAAACACAGCTCGGAGGCTCTCAAAGAACTTTCTAGTGTTGTTTGTGTCGGCATATTTCTGAGTTTCTCTTACTCGCTCTTCAAGCCAGTCATTTTTCATTTTCCTCAGCTTCTTCTGGAGTACACCCTTACATGCACGCAGTGCATCAGCTTTTGCTGTGGAAGAGGGGTCACTGCAGTGAGCTTGGATGAGACTATTTTTTTCTTTGATGAGCACTTTGATTTCATTATCATTATCATTGAACCAGTCCTGGTGCTTGCGGACAGGAAAACCAACTGTGCTGCTGGCGCAAGAGTGTACAGTCGTATTTAGGTCAGTCCAGCTCTGTTCAATGTTCTCAGGGTCAAAAGACACGCAATCCAATTTTGAGGAGAGTTCTGATGAGAGCTCGCTCTGTTTCTCAGCTGAGCAGAGTTTGGAAACATTTAGGCGTTTAGGTGGCGCTTTCCCTTGAGGGCGTCTATTGCGCCTCAATGTTAGTCTGAGCTTGCAAACAATGAGTCTGTGGTCAGTTCCACACTCGGCACCACACATCGCCTTTGTTACAAGGACATCCTTTCTGTCAGTCTTCCTCACAATGACATAGTCTATGAGATGCCAATGCTTTGAGCGGGGATGCATCCATGACGTTCTGTTTCTCACGGGGAGACTAAAATTTGTGTTGGTAATGAACAGGCCAAATTCAGCGCACAAAGTAAGTAAGCGCAACCCATTGTTATTGCATGAACCAACTCCATGAGGGCCCAAAAACATTTGGCCACGCTGAGATTTCGGAGCCAACCCTAGCATTGAAGTCCCCCAAGAGAATCAGCTTATCAGCTGCCGGGACAGAGCATATGACAGATTCTAGATCAGAATAGAACTTGTCTTTGGCTTCATCTGGGTTTGTCATGGTGGGCGCATATGCGCTAATGAGGGTGGCTGACTGGCTTTTCCCAACTGGGATCCTGAGTGTCATTAGCCTGTCATTTATTTCAATTGGCATGGACTGAAAGTTTCTGACAAGGTCATTTTTAATTGCAAACCCAACACCATGCTGTCTCGGTTCGACTGCACCCTTGCCTTTCCAGAAGAAGGTGTATCCACCACTGAGCTCTTTGAGTTGGCCACTATCAGGGAGTCTGGTCTCACTGAGTGCCACTATGTCCAGGTTGTACCTGCTGAGCTCAATGGCAATAAGTGCAGTGCGTCTTTCCGGGTTGTTTGAGTTGTCCTGTAATGTGCGTATATTCCAGGCACCTAGCCTGAGTAAGCTGAATTTCTTTTTGTTTCGACCGCAAAAAGGGATCCCCACTGGTCGCGGTATACCAGTCAGGGTGATGTGAAGTGGGCTTTCTTTAGGGCACCTTTTCTAGCCCCTTCCTCAGTTGAGGTGAGCAGTGCTATCCTTAAATAAGGCTGCTCAGCTACTGTGGGTGCTGCCTCCCCACGCCTCCACTTCAATCGACGATGAAGCGACCATAGCCCACAGCCACCAACGTGTAGGTCTGTGCTAACAGCTTCCAGTCTATCCAAACCTGCTGTCACCGCACTCGCCCATCGCCGTTGGAATTTTGAGAGGAAAGAAGACGAGACAAAGATGAAAGAAGACGAGGTGAGTGTTAAGACTGGCGCAAAGAATTTGTTTTTAGTGAGAAAGAGCTGCGCAAACATAAGACTCACTCTCTCGCCTGGACACAACTTATCCAAGTGGCAAGACAGGGTCAAGACGACTGGAAATGTATCCAGGTGCAGGAGGATGCCAGAGGGACAGTCATATTGCCTGACCGGCTGCCTGTAGGCTACTCCACAGCCTCGCAGTCCCAACTGACTAGGGTGAAAGACCCAAACCAAAGAACACCAATACTGGTGGATGCTCTGTGTCACGATATCCAGGCCAGAGTGACGGTATATTGCCATCTGCCCTATCAATCAACCACTGGCCTGCTGCCGCCAGCTTCGAAGCTGCGTCCGGGAAGTTTGCTCAATTCTTCGTCTGTGATTTAGGCAAACAAGCCTATGACCACACCGCTACCGGGGGCCAATATGAAGGACTCAAGTACTGAGGGTCACATTGTGCCCTAGCATGTGGCCGTTGGGTTAGATGAAACCTCCTCCGCCCTGGCCGTTTGCACCGACAGGTGCACGCCCACTGATACCATGCTAGCGTACCAGTTCATGAAACAGGTTGTACTGGATTACATGTTACCAGTAGCAGATTTTTCTGACCTGACATTAATATTGTAAAATATAAAGGAAGTAAAACCCCAATGTAATCATGAAAGGCTCTTTAACCGCTGAGACTTATTTTCTTCAAAATATCATATCCTAGACATAGAAAGACATAAAGATATACATAGGCATATTTTAAAAGGTCTTAAAGTTCGTTATATTTTTTTAATACTTTTGTTCATTTTGAGCCACAACAGAGTTAAACTGAAGAAAGTGTTCCGTCACTTTCAGCTGGGAAACAAAAGATGCATTTTCTTCGAGTAGAATTAAAAAGTATGACGAGAAATTTTGTTCTGCGACTCAATTTGCACATTGGCCATCAAAATACAACTATAAAAAATCACATCTGTGTATTAACCGAGTCAGCAGGCCAACTTGTATATTTAATATAAGGAAATGTGTTTCAGGTATCACAGTTTTTTCCTTTCTTGTTAAATTAGATCTTTTACACTTTGTGGTTTCATGACAGGGCCAGCAATATCTTCAGCAATACAACCATTGAATGACATGGCATATCTTGTTTACTGATACTAGACAAATGCAATAACAGTCCACAGCTTAACCCCTTGCCTGCGACACAGATTTCCACTCATATGCCAGATGCAAAAGGGGACAAAACAAGACTTATGTCAAAAATTACACACCATAAATCCCACACTTTCAAAATACATGCAAATGACTCAAGTAAGTCTGGGAACTAACTAGAAAATACAAAACCCTCATAATTCAGGAATTGTCTCCATATTTCATTCATTGTCTCCATATGTCACTCACGAAATGCATACGAACTAGGCCCAGAACATTTTCGGGCACATGGCAGTATAGTGAGATTAGACAGCCTAGAACAGTTCCGGGCAAAGCAGGGAAGGGATTAAGGGCAGTTTGACTGCCAAATAAACACAGTGCATACCACATCTTCTGGCAAATCTCCAAGGTCATCATACTCAGTGGTGACTGTGTTAGCATCCAGATCTACAACCACAGCATCTCCCACATCTACACGGTTCAGTTGCAATTTCTGGGGTGGATCAAAACAAAACAATGTATCACACTGCACTAACCTCAATGCCATCAGTGAATGGTCAAAGCAAGTCCTGGATGAAAGGGTAATTAAGTTACTTTTCCCGAGGGCTCCTGTTAAGGGACTGCAATATTTCACATAGTGCACTGTAGCCGGACAGTGAACACAACTCATCTTATTTTCTCTGTTTGGCTTTGTAACTAGACTACAGTGGTCCCCTAGCAACAACTTTTTCTGAACACTGTTGGTCATGGAAACAAAAAACCTGCAATAGACCTGCCAACCTTCCAGGTTCAGAATTAGTGGGTTTTTTTTAGTAGTCTGTGGTCAAAATTAGTAGTCACCCCGGCACGTGTTTGCCAGAAGTGTGAACATAATAAAACAAACATACAGTGTAAGCAACTCACCATTTCAGCCTAGGTGTCAATATTTCTGCTTCTTGTCACTGCATTTGGGTTTCAATATGTTCCACTTGTTTTTAGAACATCGCATTAAACATTCACTATGATAGTACACAATTGTTATACACTGTCACAATGTCAAAGAAATGTTTACTTGATTGCTTCGGAATCAGCTCTTGGTTTAATCCTTTGGTAGTAAGGACCGGGACAGGGCAGATTTTAAACTACAAAGCTCACTGACACTGTAAATTAATGGCTTAGCATTGAAATGTTTAGGCTGATAGCAGTGCAGTGGGAAAAAAAAAATTTGTTTGGTCGGAACTCGTAGTCCACTTGCATATTTCGTATTTCCATAGCGGCACCCTATTTTTCGTAGAAAGTAGGAGAATTTTCCGTAGAAGCTGGCAGGTCTGCTGCACATACCTCACCCAAAATAAACATGTTCTAGTATTCTTTGGAATAAATTTCAGGTAGGGCAAGAGGATTGCAATTAAACCTCCGACTATGTCAAATATTTCCGCCCAACTTTCACCCATGCAGCAGGTTATGGAAAGCAAATTTAACTCAATTTATAACAATTGTTCTTAACCTTTTGAAAACTGTTTCCCCTAATATTCATGTCTCATGGCTTTATTTCCCCCTTCAACTGCTGAGTCAGTTTAGTTTTCAAACACCAGTTAATAAATTCTAAAAATTCTGATAGAAAAGTTTATACAGTACAGATGTGCGCAAAGATGCTGATACTGAGATACACATTTCTATGACATTCAGTAAGTATACTGTCACTGCTCG
Source organism: Onchidella celtica (assembly GCA_963931925.1). Lineage (NCBI taxonomy): Eukaryota > Metazoa > Mollusca > Gastropoda > Systellommatophora > Onchidiidae > Onchidella > Onchidella celtica. The sequence continues at coordinate 42,063,205 of OZ007577.1, read as the reverse complement.
ACGATAATGGCATGTGTCAAACTTATGCTAAAGGGCAACTGACGATTCTTTGCATTCCTGAGCATGAGGGCTATCAGATATCAGATAATGTTAAAGAAAAAGAAATGCGCCAATAGGAAAATGTAAGAATCCAATAGAATCATAATGGCATAAGCCACCAAATGACAGGAAAAGAAAGTTTTTTCTAAAGATCTCAAAAGTGTCAAAAATAACTTACGCCATTAGCATAGAGCATTGACGCTATGTGAGGTGATGGCATGGAATCAGTTCAACTCACAGCTTGCCAAGTTGAGAAAATTGAGCATAATGATGATTGGTGCTCAAATGTGTTAGAGTTTCTGATTTTTGCCAATTAAGTTTATAATGTCTGTCTCTTGCTCTCTTTTAACTGAATGGTCAGTTTTTGTCCCGACCATAAGTTTGTTGTTTTTCTCAATTTAGGTGGCTGCGACATGTTGAGGATTCTCAACTAAAATGTGTTATGTCCAATTTATTCATAGTTCTTAAATGCCAGTAGATATCAAGACCCAAACTGACAAAGTGTATGACTTTAAACCACAACCCAATAAACCTACTCATGTGTCTGTCTTGAAATTACTGAAAATTATTTGAACTTTCATTAAGGTTACAAATTTCAAATTCATGTTTCTCAGATTGACTATTTTGGACATAAAACATTCTGGTTGCCAACACCTGTTATTACTGAGTCTATGCTGCTGCCTCACATATAGCAATTAATATCAATAGCAAGTTAAGGAAGAACAAGACCGCATTACCTCCACTAGATTACTGTGTACACCTATCAAGTAGGGCATTGGAGCACTGTAATGAAGGACAAATAAGAAAAAAGTAAATATTTCATGATAATTACAGTTCTACATTAGAACTGAAACCAAATCTATCAAGCAAAAAGAGATCTAATTGATCAGATCATCAATTATCTTGAAGGGAAGAATTCCATATGTCCCGACCATCCAGTCAAGATACTATAAGGGGGATTTTTTTTCTCCACCCCAAATTCTATCCCTATAATCTTTTCTTAACCCTTATCCTATCTCCAATCTTGTCCTTTTAACTGACCCTAATAATATGAATTCAAAGTGGTCAAGATGTTTGCAACTCTTTCTTCAGTCTTGAAAAATAATACTAACTCGATAACAAATGTACAAATTACATACCAGTACCACATTCCAGTGTCTTTTCAAAGACTAAGTTTCTTTCACATTTGAAATGCGATATTGATGCACACAAGGAAACAGTTCTTAAATGTTATAGTCATGAAAAAATAGATCTTAGAGAAGAGAGGACATTCAAGGGTGTGACTGCAATGGGGAATAAGAGAATACCAGACAAATGATGAATAGAAAATCAAAATGCATTAAGTAATGATTCATGGCTTTTCAAAATCATATAAATACTATCTTTCAGTGTTAATAAACAAACTACAGATAACAATCACATGAGCTTAACTTTCATAAACAGAGCAAAAAACGTCAGTTTTGTTCAAAGTATGAACTTAGTACATTCTGATTTCCCACTCCTCAAATATGGTTAAATATTCATTTTCTTTTCACATACTGGGAGGGGGGGGGGGGGGGGGAGCAGGACATGGGCCATGCCTTTGCCAGACGACTCTCCAAAGCATAGTAAAGCTATCACAGCAAATGATGCACATCTAATGTCTTCATACTCCACACAGTATTTTATTTATTTCTATTTCTTGTTGTCTTTCCTTAGTTAGCCTGGGGTTTTTATTTATGTGCAAACTATTTTTTTGGCAACAGTTAGTCTAGGCACACACTAGCCAATTTCAATCGGCTGATAGTGACGTCATGACAATTCGTTTCAATGAAACCTCATGCAACAGCCAGCTAGTTGGTTCGTATGGAAACTCAATGTCGTGATGTCACCATCCAATTAGTCAGCTGATCAAAATCGGCTAGTGTGTGCCAGGCCTCAGAGATACTCTGTAGGAATAAGTATCTGTTTGACGGGAAGACTGAAAGAAGAGACTGACTACTGTACACGCAGACTTACCTGATATAATCTATCAGGTGAGCAGGAAGTACAGGAATGTACAGGTGTTGCCTAAACAACAGAGGGAGAGAAAAGTAAAGTAAACACTGACTTACAAATCCAATCATATATCATCACCATTCCCTAACACTGTAGTGACTGGTCTTGACTACTTTTCAGGAGAAGCAAAAGAACTGTTTTAGTTTAGCACTACTGGTCTAGCAATGAATTTTTGCAAATTTACCATATGATTATTTTCAGGCTAGGAAGTCTAGAACCAAGATCATTTGATGGGGCACTGAATGGAATTGAACATATACAAAAATCAATTTTTCGAATTTTTGAGTTACTGCAGTCTTAGGGAATGGTGACGATGTGTCAGACTACAGGTTCACAACGACACACCATTCAAGATACATACTAAAATGTGTAGAAATAATGAAACCCTCAGTTCTCTGCTTTGCAGTCACATCTTATATATCTTGTTGCTGGCATGGTTATGAAAACACAGTCATACCCATCTACAATCAACTGCAAATGACAACTCTTATTTGCCAAATATTCTATGAACTAATTGAAGTAATTTTTATATTTCAAATGTTTGGTCATGTAACCAAAAATGAATTTAAGCTACGGAATACTACAGATGAGTCAACTCTCCTGAATTTCAAGAAAGAAGTACTGCTACCGACAGTCGAATCAAGGCAGTTGACAGCTTTCTGTCACGAACCTGTAATAACATTTCTGCAACAAAACCAAATCATCATTCTCTTTCACACTGTTATGAGATACTCATAGTTTATTAAAATAATGAAAACAAAATTATTTAATTTTTAAAACAGTGATAAAAATTAACAAATCCTTAGACTTTTACATTGGAAACTAGATTCTGAGATTACCAGTGCATTGGGTAGAGGAGAGCTTCTGCTGCATGTATACAGGCTGTTAATCTGCTCAACTTTTTAGATGTCATGTAAATCCGACGCTCATGAAGCATACTGAAATATAGGGTAAAACAATATATTACAAAGGACGACTTCTTATGAAAGGGACAATTTGAGGGAACACAAGATATCTGATTAAGCCTGCACTTTTACAGACTGAGAAGTCAAAGAACGTGACGTCGAATGGCAGGACAAGGACCATGCAGTTGCTGGGGATCAGTCTGCACAGCTAAAGTGTGGTTAAGCCAACAGGCAAATGAAGCATATTTGACGTCTCCATGGGTACCAAACCTGATCTGTTTATAATTATGTATTTTTACCTCTAGTTCTTGTTGCCTTTCCTGACTGGCATCTGCCATGTCTGGTGAACAGACTCATATCCACTGCAGAAACTTTTACATATACTAGACTGATTTCATTAGATTAGCATCAATGTCAATCACTATCATAATTGAAATGATCTCAAATGTAGACACTGTGTCAGGTTCTGTATGAACAATCAAGTAGGTTTCTGACACTAATACCATCCAACCAACAAGGGAATCATACAGAATAAGGTTACTCTAAAACTACTAGAAAAAAAAATATGTATGTTTTTTTTGCATGCTAATTTCCACTTCCCTAGAACAGATGATTTCTGTAATCCTGATGCAAATTTTATTTTATTATTATTTTTTTTAAATTGTAAAAAGTATAAGGTAAAACCATAGTAAAGTCTGGTGTCCTACCTGGCAAATATGAGCATCATGTTGGATGGGTCAACAGCATTGTAATACTCAGTCAGATTTCTCTGAGAAAACAGTGTTTAATAATAAATGAAGAAAACTTCATAAGAATGAAAGTACAAAAACATAAAACAAAAATTACACGCACGAAAAAAAACAACTGGAGTGTGTTGATAACCTCAATTTCCCTAGGCATTCTCAACTTCAGTGAAAAATAAGTGAAGCGGTTATAACCCCTCACTGTGCTGTGGACATACATTCTAAAATCGATCGTGAGAGTGAGCAGTACAACACACAGCCGGGAATAACACGCAGCAGGGAAGGCATTGCACCTTAATTCTTCAATAGAACTTTGATGGTTGTTGTGCAAGCAAGCAAAATGTTTCCCACAATGAAAACCTGGGTAATTCTTCAAATGAAGAAAAGTGACCGGACAAAAATGCATGACAGATGACTTCTTCTGACTGAAAAACCAAAACTGTCAATTATAGCTCAGACACTGAGCTTTACTTCATCTACCACCAGGCAAGATGAGATAATTCTGTAATAAATACAGTGTAAATAATCATGCATAATGGGTATTCATATAGAATACACTGCTCAATGCAATCACCTAGCAGCGACCTTACAAGCTAGCTGTAGAATCACACTGATACACTGTGGCTTCCCCATTTAAATCCTTTTATCTACTGATTGTTTACTATAAGACAGAAGTGGTCAAACTGTGGGCATTTGGCTCTTTGACCTACAATATGCAGCTCATGGAAATATGTTGGCTGAGCTTTTTTTTTTTTTTTTTTGTGAAAAATTTAGTAATATATGATTATTGAAACTATTACAAATTAACAGTTAAAAAACTACATACATGAGTAAGTATATTATTTATATAAAATTTTTGCTACAATAAAAATGTGTGTGTAAATTTGCTTGATTTCTCATGGCTCTTGAATATTTGAAGTTTATCATATCTGGCTTTTACATTAAACAAGTTTGGCCACCTCTGCTATGACTATTAGGCATTCGAAATGTTATCACTGTTTTTTTTTTTGTAAAGTATCTCAGAAATAAGGAAAGAAATGGACACTTACACTACCAGGGATACTGGGCAGCACATTATGATCTGGTGCTGTGAAGGAAAACATCTGTGGAGACAAAAAAGGTAAGAGGTATTATGACTCATCATGCTACCAGGAAGATAGAAAAATCTATAATGATAGTACTAAACAGCAAACAGTGCTTCAACCCAGTAACACAAGCTCTAGGCACTTACTTTACTTTACAAGTTATTCTAACCCTCAAATTCATTTCACTAATACAAAGAGCATGATAAAACACAAGGCAACTGTCAGAAACAGATGTTCTTGCATTCCATCAATTGAAAAGGTGTGTTTCAAGCGTTTAAATTTTTCGTGCTTCAATGAATACTTGATCTAGCAAAAATACTAAAAAATAAAATTCCAGATAAGCACACATCTTATATAGTTAGCCCGCACACAGCTTTTATCATTTTCTTTTTCTTTAGAAGTAAAGATTGGACAATTCCTAAGCTCAAAAGCACCATGTACACTGCTTGATCTGAGCTTTCTGACACTATAAAAAATAGGACGACATATCTTCTATGCTTTCATTTAATACCAGAATCTTCATCAACCTGCACTCATTATCAGACTATTTCTCTCCAACCTGCTCCCCTACACTGCTTTTGTAACTCTACTGGCCACTACTAAATGTCTTTGATGGGAGTGATAAAATGCTTTCCTTTGGAACTGTCACAAACAAGATAGGTATGAAACAAATACTCTTCCCTAACCACTCCTACGCTCTGCATGACAATGAAGAACTTCATTTCTCGAGGGCCTCAGCTCCAGCCTCTTGGCCCTCCATCCTACATTTTAACTCATCACTCTTTTATCTTCGCCCTCCCTCCTTCCTCCCCAGTCTCTATCCAATGGCAACTTATTTCATGCTCCCAAATACTCTAACAGAAAAGTCCATCAAAAACCAAATGTTACTACCCTGCATGTGCTCACCTCCCCCCCCCCCCCCCATTAATAGCTCTATTATGAAACCATGTCACACAAGCCTGCACAGGATTTAATTTTACAGGGGTTTAAGTTTGGGTTTTATGGCGTATCGGGATGATAACAGCCGCTCTGCGTCTTTCGCTGTCTTTTTGAGTACTTCCTCTATGTTTGGTATTCAGAGCTTCCTCATATTTAAATTTCACAAACAGAATTAAATAGTAGTTGTGAGGAACATAACTATTTTACATGAAACAAATTTCATATTTCAAATACATTTTTCATTATAAATATTTGAAACACGCTTACTGAATTGCCAATTAATCAATAGAAAAAAAATGTCCTTCAAAGAGGTCAGAGAAACATCTGTGCACAATTGTGTGAATACACTTGTGCGGTTTCATGATAGCACCAGCTACCATACTATACTCAGAACGAAGAATAAGTCAGTACAAGCTGTTGTTGGTGTCAGGTAACACCTGGTCTTGGCAGCACTGGAAGGCTATAGAAAAACTGTGCTTAGGAGGGCCGAGGGAGACAGGAGAGGAAACAAAGATATAAGGGAGAAATACAACAGCAGAGCTTGGGAGAAATACAACAGCAGAGTTTGGGAGAAATACAACAGCAGAGCTTGGGAGAAATACAACTGCAGAGCTTGGGAGGAGCTCAGGAGGAGTTTGAGTTTGAACAAAGCACATCGACACAATAACGGTCACATTGTGCTCAGAAGAAGCAAGACGTTAGACTGAATATCACAGAATGATAGGACAGAAGGAGACACTATCAGAAGCAAGCCCACCATGTACCAACACCCGCAGCTCGAGAGGAGGGAGGGACAAAGAATAAGAAAGTGACAAAATGAATGAAAAGACAAGCATATGACAGGATGGGGCAATGATAGGGGAGAGTTGGGGCAAAGTGAGGATGTGAGAAATGAGGAGGTAAGAGAGACGCAGACAACATGAAGGTCTGAGTTTGAGTTTGAGAAAGCACATCGACACAATAATGGTCACATTGTGTAGGAAAAGCAAGATGACAGAAGGCTACAGGGTGATAGGACAGAAGGAGACAGTACCAGAAGCGCCCACCAATCATCCACTAAGTAATGGTATTCAACCCTTTACTGGCTACACACAGATCAACTAAACATAACTGATTTACACAGACCACTCCATATGTAAACAAACAAAAAAATCCCAAACATTTATTGAACAAAAAAATTTAATGTTGCTAAGAAAGTGATCTAAAAATAGAAAATCCGGCCCCAAATGAAATGTTTCTAATACTGATTACTGGGTGCTAGCAAGTGAAACAGATTCAGAGTGAATGAAATGTATACATAGAGGGATGGTCAGTGTTCACAGCATTTTCTTACATCTTGGCCTGCCACTATAGTGACTGGCACTTTTGATGGAGGAATGTCATGATTGTAGGTTGCCTGCAGGAAATTAGAGACCTCATTGTTTTCTGAGCGATTGGTGATCTCTGCCAGGAGATCCAGCATCTTGTAGAAAATCTCACACCAGGGCAGCCAGCTAGGGATGGAACGAGGTAAGATGAGGTTAGTCAGAAAAACATGACAATAAATTGCTAACTGAACCAGATTATCTCGAACAGGAAATACAGAAGTCAGGTTTGCTGACCTAATACATATGATTATCATCTATCTCACTTGCATATAAATTTAGTGATTTTAAGTTATGACTAGGTTATCACTGCTCGTGGGGAGGTCTATGTTCTCACAAAGTGAGGTATCAATATCTTTAGTAGTTCTGTAATTATAACAAAGATACGAGATATGCTAAGATGATTCCTGCTGATCAATTCATCATATTCCCTTAGCATATGATTTACCAATATATAAGAAAACATGTAATACAAAAATATAATACAACACGAAGTATGAACACATTTAAAATTCTCCATTGAGTAAAGACAGTGCCATTTTTCGCCCATTTGTAGATGTGGTGTTATCTGTTTACTTAAGGTCTTTTTAAAAGGATTAGCTGACCTAGCAGAAGGTCAGAAAGGGTAACAGTTCTGCCTACCGCTCCACACCATAAAATGAGGCAGAGAACAGCCTTTCTGATGATACTTTTTCATTCCCCTTGACAAAATTGCGTCAAGATCTAGGCCAAATTTCATGATTAGCTCTCAGGTGTATCGAAGAAATTCCAGAACACTTTCTTCTGTTTAACTCAGTTGTGGCTCAAAATCAACGAATATTAAAAACATAGCAAACTTCAAGACCTTTCAAAATATGCCAGGTACACCTTTACGCCTTTCTTTGCAAAATGTACTTTGTAGAATTTAACCACTAGATATGCAATGCGCCCGGAGTCGCCCGCGACGGTTCACTGGCAAATCGCCCGCTAGGTCCACGTTGTTTTTAGTCAACCTTGTGGACCATAATAAGCATCGATTATAATGGAGAAGACATTTCCGGTGTAATATAAAGGCTCTACTTCCTTTTGCTTTTTACCGGAACGAAATATGTGGAGACAGCTGTTGCTACGACAATAGTGAAAATGGCCTTCAATTTTCTGAAAAGTTTGGTGGCGTCAGGTGATTTTCATCAAGATAATGAAGACATCTCGACCTCTGTAGATCTAGATGAAGGGGAAGATAGTGAAAGTGATGTAGAACTTGATTTAGATGATCCCCCTAGACCTAGATCTACTCCCGATATAGGCCTAGACAGTGATAGATCTAGATCTAGATCTAGTGAAGATGAGAGTGAGCCAAAGGTAGCTGATTTCAAGTTCAGAAATTTTTTGACAATCAAAATGCAAGCAAAATGCATAATGCATGGTATCAATGGAAAGGTCATTCAATTCTGGATTTTTTAAAGATTTATTTTATTAAAATTGATCAAGAAATAAGGAAGTGATGACCTTTTCATTGCGACCAATCGCAAAGTCATTTAGAGTTATTTTCCTTGATATAATGATGGTGATTCCAAGGAAGGTTTTTGGCCTGTGGGCTGCCAATCTAGTGGTTAAGGCTCAGCAATTAAAGAGACTTATATGATTACACTGGAGGCCTTACTTCCTTTATAATATGATTTGAGTCAACAAATGTACCTGACAATGCAGAGGCAGGTCTGGTGCCCTGTGGCGTGTCTGCAGTAACCAAATCTAAACATACTGTCCAGGTCAGTAAGCACAAAAGTGAAGTGGTCCACCTGTTGCCTGTTGATGCATGAAAGCATTGGGCAAAGATAAAAGATGCATTTTAAAATTAATGACATGACAAAAAGAGGAAAGATAAACTTAAAGTGCTGAAACATCACTGGCCAATTGACAAAAACACACTGCATCAGTGTGTCTTGATTGAAAATGGTCATTTACCATTCACTAAACCAATAAAAAAAAAGGAATGTATCACAGATACGATGCTGATGCTTAACCTTCTCATACTGCGGAGATCACGGCTCAGTGCCCATTGTACGATCCTTATTACTTGTGCAGGCACTATTTTGGGGGTGTTTTTGAAAATTGATATAAAATCTTCTGATAAAGCTCAGGTATATTTAGTATGATTGGAAACCTTCTTCAGAGAAAAATAATGACAAGCATATGTTCACAAACACAAAAAACAAAAACTGTTTGTGCTAGGAAACCGCGTTATCCAAAGTGGTGCCAGGTGCCGATAATGGGTGTGCAAGTGGCCGCACCTCATGGGTGACTGGTGTATCGATTGGTTGTAAAGCAGCCCACACCCGACAGGTGTGAGGTGATGTGAAAAGGTTAAATTTCCATAGATCAGAATTACAGATTTGAGTCTCAAAGCCTGAGTCTGATTCAACCTGAAACCTCCCATAATGAACCAATGAAATTTCGACATTTCAATTCATGACTTTACTTCTATTATTTTTCTACAAGACATTTAATTATTTGATTCAAAATTTCTGAAGACTCATTTCCAAATAATTTTCTCATAATCTGAACAGTGATTTGCAAAATTACATGAATTTTTAAAATCACATTACCCACACTACAGTGCTCCTATTTCATGGACTTTTGACATGATACTGTGTGTTAAATGGATTTATCTCTGCATAAACAGAGGATGTGGTGGTAAAATTTTAGTTTTCCAATGGTTTTAAGAGATGACAGATTTTCCCTCTTGCTAATCCACAGGGCAGTATATCCAATGTCATCATTAGATGATGCAACGTAACGTTTCACGGTGAATGTTTTCTTTTGAAACTAAAATAAACATTAACTATCTAATAAAAGTTACTTACGCATCATTTGGGCATGGATAAGCAAACTTGGGAATCATCGCCAAGGCTTCCTGTGTGAAAATAGCACAGAAATTTATGAGTCAGCACGTACAAGAATTACGAAATAATGTCAGTCTTATGTAGATGATGTGAGAATGACAAATGAAAACCGGGACACTCAATCTTACTGTGATGGAGCTAGAGGGGTAAACATGTAACCAGCTAAAACTTTGCAAATATGTGATAAAAAATTATGAAACTTTGGGTAGTGCCTCAGTCTTTGATATAAAGTTACATGGACACATCCATTTGGGACGAAATGTAGTCTTTCAATCATAATCATATTGTTTATTTGATATTTTTTTGAGTCGCACAAAAATAGACGCATTTTCGTCAAGTAGAATTAAAAAGTGTGACCGGAAATGTCGTTCTTGGCTTCTTTTTACACAGTGGTTGTCATAATCAACCATAAGCCATTCTTAATGTGTCCTAGATCTGGCTATATTGTTGGCCTTCCTTCAAAGAATTTGCAAGATTTATCTTGCCCAAGTCAGCAGTTGTTAATTTAAACTGAAATGCTTACTGTACACACCCTCATCTTTCAACTAAAGGCCATAATTATAACAACTCCACAGGAGCTGAATCTTAAAACTAAAAGGAAAGTTTCCAGGATCACACTTTTAAAGCTAAAAAAAACGCCTGAGTAGAATCAACACAAAGATAACTGCTCTTGCTAGATGTATGCAAACCCATGATTATCAGAGTTGGGAGACTTCAATGGAATGTGCAATCTATCAAGTGTTATCAGACTAGGTAATTCATCTACTCAACATCACCATATATATATTATTCACGTGACACATCTCACAAATCCTTTCCATTCACTTTCAATAATAAAATGTTATCCATTGATGAAACTAACTGCACAAGTCTTTCACTTGTACTGATTTCTTACCTTGTCCTCATAGTCGGGAGGATACTGTTGGATTACAAAGGCAGCTGAAAAGACATAACATTGCAAAAATAAAAATTTAAAAAGATCTAAAAGTCATTTAAATAAAAGTACTTCTCTAAGTAGAATGGCATTTGAACAACACGACTTACTGAATGCAAAAAATGGAAGGGTTCTCCTTTTAGTTTTAATATTTTCTTTCTCATGGGAACAAGGTGGTCTAGAGGCAAGGTGCTCGCCTCTCATGCCAAGGGTCCAGGGTTCAAAACCCGCCTGGTGGAGGCATGTTGGAAGTTTGGGATTTTTCTCATATTTTCATGTCCCTAATCCTACTGGGGGGTAGGCTCGAGTACCTAGTCTTCCCATATAAGGACACATGTTAAAGATACCTTGGCTGTTGGAAATCAAAAAGGGCAGGCCGAACAGGCAGCTGCCCGGGCAAAATGAAATAAAATTCATCCCCACCACCCCCCCCCCAAATTAACCTGCCGACCGGCGCTGCACTGTGGCGACACTGTGCTGCTCCAGTTATAACTGGGCTGCAATGACACAAAGGCAAATTTCCCAAATATAGGATTAAAGAGTTATACAAATACAAAATACAAATAGACTACTTTCAATACTTTCATGGGATGGATGGTTTTTGACAATACTCATCTATTGTGCTTCCTGTGAAAATTCCTGACAATATCAATGTCTAAACTTTCCACAGTATTTTATTTAACTTTATGAAAAATAAATAGTGGTGGGACTAATTCATTCTTGTGGTGCAATTTTGGCTCCTTTCTTGCTCCACACCACAGCCTAAATGACATTTGACAAGTTTCAAAAACAATAAAATTAGTTTTCTCAAGTGTCAACTAATCCAGCCCAATCGCTTTTGTATTGACCGATTGTGTTGATTGAAGTTTCAGGTATTTTTAAATAAAAAGTTGTAAAAATGTAAAATTTATACAATGATCTTTGCATGTTTGTTTTGGCTCTGTATAGTAAGCCCACACCACTAGAAACAATATTAATACACATTCAATTCAGTGCAGGCAATTTCCCCACCAGAAATGAGTGCGTAGTGCTCTGGTGCGCATGAAATCTGAGTAAGACTGCAGGATTATGTGAAGCCTTCTAGACCAAAAAGAGAGAGATTTAGCATGGTGGGTTCATCCGGATGCCGGGAACCTCACTAGTTTGAAAAAAAAAAAAAAAGAGAAAACATTAATTAACAATTTAAATATACAAATTACAATTTAACTTTCACTTCAGTCAAAGAACATCATGATTACTATTGGCAAAAAAAAACTTTTCTTAACAAATACTTACCTTCATCTCCTCCCTGTGGTTTTGCAATTTCCAGAAACACTTCATACAGTCGCTCTGGCTTCTCCCTACCAAGAATGAATATATAATATACAAAATTCAAAACTTTGATCTGTGCATCTCATCTGCCTCTCACAAAGTTACAATTTACACAGAGAGAAAGGAAAAGAAAATTTCATATAAAACGTCATACAGTGATAAAATGTGTATTATACACTGGACTTTCCAACTGATTCTCAGTTTTACAAAAACTTGAAAAAGGCAGGAAATACACCTTCCCACCTCAAAACTCTTCTCTTGGTCACTCTAGCATGAGAATAATATTATGCCCTTTTATAACAAAGATGATAAGATCGGATTACCAGTGTTTACAATTGGTTGAATCTAAAGGATGAAGCCTCCAGTAGGCCCTACATCAAATTTATTTTATTAATATTATTATTATTACAGCACTAGATCTAATCATTTAGACATCACTGGTATATTAATTGGGATGACCAGGTAATAGAATTGTCTCAAAACAAGCTCTTCAGCAAGGCTGCCAGGCCCAGATCTATTTGCCAAGTTATTCAATTACAGTGCAATCCTAATATCTCGACATCAGTGGGGCCGACTGAATTGCGTCGAGTAAAGAGAGAGTCGAAATTTTAGTGGTGGAAGAGAATAAAAAACATTTGATTTAAGCTGGGGAGATCAAATATCACCATTATGGAAGAAGTATCCTATAAATAACACAATTATGTCTCTTGTTTCCTCAATATCAGCATACATTCACCCAACCTCCAATATCATTGTGTGATGCACAAGCAGTTGCATGACAAACATTTGCCGATTATATCAACGATGTGCTGTAGCTATACATTAAATCCGCAGTTTTACTTTTTCTTTTTTAACGACCTGACTGTTTCTTCTGAAGAACTGATGATACCAACACACAGTAAGGCAGTTAACTAAGAGATCTAGGTCAAGGCCTAGTAATACTTATCAATGGCGCATGAATGTTTTGTGAAAGAATAAATATTAAAAGATTAGAAAGGTAACATAGTCCGTACTACTCTGTACTTTTATACCATGCACTTAGGCCTATGCATTGCACTCCACACTCGGGTAATCACAGTCAAAGTTAAGGGCCATCGTCTTTGTCCATCCACCCCCTCTCTCAACCCTCCCCGCCAGCACTACAAGAAGAAATAAAGACGTCCGATGTGTTGGGAGTTGTGTGGGCATTTTCGGCAGCACAATAGTAGATTTAGTGCATTTACTGTGCTCTGGTTTGGGAGAAATGTGTCGATATCATATAAGAGGAAAGAATGGAAAAACACGGAAATATTTAGTACAGTAGAATCAAAGAAGGAACAGGTTGGGACTTAAAAATTGTGTCAAGTTACCGAGAATGCCGACAGAGGCCAGGTCGAGATAAGTGGATTGGACTATGTAATCAAACACTGACAAAGGCAACTGAGGTTAGGCTAGGTGAATGATTAAAACTTTTTTCAGATCCAGACAGCAATAATAGACCACGACATGTATACAAAATGTTACAGGCCAACACTCAGAAGTACAATATCGGACTGACACTGCACAAAAGTTCACTTCTCATGCATGACACATCTATAGCTAGATCTAACGACCGCTGCTTGTATAACTTTCTCAGTTTCTGTTTTATCATCCCTCTTCATTGTCTAGGCCTACCTGACACTTGTTGAGAATAGGCCTACTCGGGTTGGACAACACTTACCGTATTCGGGAGCCCATGATGAAATTCGTGAAGCTCCACCACAGTTAAAGTCCAGTTAGGATTATTTCATCTTCATGATGTGAAAAATCGGCCCAAAGATAGAATGTTTGTCTATGGCAGGGTGCAAACACAAGTTTCTGTCATGTTCAATATAAGGTCTAAAGCGGAAGTACTCCCTCGGTGGCCATTTTGAATGAATTGGTCACATGATAACGGTGAAGCTTATGTGAAGGCGCAAAACCATCTATCCGGGATATTTTTTTAAAGAGTAATCAGCCTAATTAGCAATATTTGATTATGACGATTTAAATTTTAATACAGAGCTCTAGAGGTCACTTGCCTATGTATGAAATTGAGAAGATCTTCCAGTCGTGATAAGAAGCCCAAAAATGTTATTGCACCGTTAGAGAACTCGATCAGTGCTTGAGCTAAACGACTGTTTTACTAGCACTCACTAGTATAATATTAATAAAACTGAATCTAGATCTAGATTCAGTGAACACAAAGCAAACATAAGCTGTTTAGGCAAATTTCAGACACTTGGTAAATGCCTAGAATGGACCCTTAATGAGCCTGACGTTTTGTTCTCTTTATTGTTTGTTTGTTTGTTTGTTTTAAGAATGAAAAATGGTAAGCTTACCACATAAATGCCACACTGTTAGCAGGGAGTGAATCTGGGATCACGATGTTTTCGGTCAGAAAGGTCATTCAAGTGATCTGTCGTCTAATCCAATGAGCAAGTCATGAAATTTCAATAAAGCGACGACTTATGCTAGCTAACACAGGCAATGGCTGTTGCTCTTGTAAAATAAAAATTAAGGTATCAAACTAAGCCCGGAACGTAACAGACAGATGCTGCCAGCAAACTTTATACCATTGCAGTAATGGCAGAAGCTGACTGGGTCTGACTGGGCTTAGGATGATAGGGTCTATTAAGTCTATATTTACTCAGAAAATATAGGAAATTATGTTGTGTACTTTTTGTCTACAGTAGCTGACAGTGTCTGAATGGGCTCGGTATGATATCGATATGATCTCCATTATGTCATCATAGCTTGAGTTTGAATTTTGGGTTTTACGGCGCGTCGGCACAATAGCGGCAACTTTGCGCCATTCGCGGTCTATTTGGGTAGACTCTCTTTATTTATATTTCTTCTAATATTCGGACCTGTTAAGTTTAACATAGAATTAAATAATTCATATAATTTTCACACATTGGTAAAATTCTAAAAAAAAGTTATGTATAGATCTGGAAGAAGTTTTGTAAACCAGTATTAAAATTCCTAAATCAAGTTGTAGATCTTAGCCTCTCTTAGAAAGGACAGGATGCGTTGCGGGTCCGTGTCAGAAAATATTTCTTTTTATGGATCCGCAGGCATAGTGCCTTCTTCGGATATGCATGAAGTTGACACATTCCGTTAAAATGTGATTTATTGATAGCTGGCAATTGCATGCCACACATTCGGTTGGGGGGGGGGGGGGTATCTTCCCCACTCTAAGTAAAAAAACGACACATTAGGTGGATATGACCCAGACAGTCTACTAAGAGCAATTTTGTTATTTCATCTGTCCCATTTTGTCGAGAGGCCTGAGTCCACTCTCCAAGTTCATCTTGGATAAACCATTTAAACGGGTCAGTTGCAAATAGAGTGTAATTAAAGCATTATCTCTTGAAACAATATTAAAACAGGTGTGATTCTCTGTGTGTACAGTGTACAGTCACGTGTGTTTGTGTCTTTCTCTTTTATGTTATTTTTAAAGGAGAATCGGGGCAAATGGGAGTTTCACTAGTTTCAGTAGTGAATTTTGAGTTTGGGTTTTACGGGGCTTCGGCACAATAACGCCCACTTGGTGCCTTCCCGGGTCTTTGACGGTACTTAGGGGCTGTGTGATGCCAAAGAGTTCAGGTCAGGATATTGTGAAGTTATTAAAGAGAGAGAAAGAGAGAGAGAGAGAGAGAGAGAGAGAGAGAGAGAGAGAGAGAGAGAGAGAGAGAGAGAGAGAGAGAGAATGAATAGCTAAAACAAGAAAAGGAACAAGACAAATTTGAACACAGAAGTATCAGACCTCGAGAAAAGGACATAAATAAATAAATAAATAAATAAATAAATAAATAAATAAATAAATAAATTAATAAAATAAATAATTTTAATATCGGCCATTCTAAATGTAATATAAAATAAAGCAGTAATAATACTTAACCCAAAAGAAAAACACTAAACCTCTGTATGAGCATTAATGTTTGCTTTATTGTGAGGGTAGCATTTCTTCGAAACGAAGTCTCGCATATATAGATTAAATAAAATACACAGTATTTTTCAAAATTTGAGCTTTCAACCCAACACTAGTGCTAGCTTCTTCAAAAAGGTTAACAAATGTGATGATTTTCTTCCACTGTTGGAACTTACAGCCTATGTTTAAAAAATTACACTCTTCTGTGTTTACTAACACAAGTGATTTACAACCACGTCTATTTACTTAAAAGATATAAAACATTGCTTAACATTAAATTATCACTATTTGGCCACGCCTTTTAGATTCCTCCTCTTTATCAAAAATTAATATTTGTTTCATTAGATGTTTATTTTATTAAATTTTTATTGCATTTTTATTTCACTCTATTCATTTCATTAAAATTCTAAATTACCTTGTTTCATTTCATTTTTATTTAATTTCATTAAAACTTTATTTTATTTTACTTGGTAGTTATGCATCGCACCGCGCCTTGCTTTTTTTCCCGCACGTTATAAAACTCTATGATCCTGATAATGGGTCTAGACCTAGATGCCAGAGATTGAGCCTATAACTATAAGACAGCACTAATATTTTGAAGATAATGATATACTATTATATTACGATATTACGTATATTAAATGTTCTCTATTTCAAGAATTTAGACTTATGTGCGAACTTCACTTGATGAGGCTGGGAACATTGATTTTTTGTTTTTGTTTTTTGTCCTCATTAATTTTATGATTATTTATTTGTTATTGTTTTTCTATCTCTAACCAAATTTAGATAGTTGGATCCAAACGCTATCGAAACGATTTGACGTTCAATTGCTAACACATCGCAGCCATATGCAAGTGACCAGTGGGACTGCAGATAAGGTTTTGATAAAATTTAAAGTTTAGATTTTAATATGTACATCAGTCAATTGGACCCAAGATCTTTGACAGTGCACCGAATCGCCAGCTCCAGCCAATAGGAAGCCACCGGGCGTTACATCATACCCATTATGCAAATGCCAGCCAATAGGAGTAGAGGTGGCTGCACACGGATGTCTGCAGATGCCAGCGCGGGTATGGGTCTCTTTCCACCCTTTGAACTGTCTGTGAGACAAAAACAAGCATTTGAAATTATTTACTATTGTGTGTGTGTGTATGTGTGTGTGTGTGTGTGTATTTTGAGTTTGGCTTTGAGTTTTATGGTGCGTCATAACGACAATGGCCGCTTTGTGCTAGCCACGGACTATCTAGGTTCTCTCGTATTCAGAGCTTCGTCGGTTTAAATTTTGGCGAGTGAAGTTAAATAGTTTCGTTTTAAATTTATAGCGCGAACCTTGCGAACGTCGGGAATTGGCAAGACATGCGATATCAGTTGATCTCCTTAGATTGGCCGTATCCCAAAGTTGTGCGGAACACCGAGATTCGTCGAGCTCTGCCCAAAGATTCCGCGAAGATTAAAACAAAATACTATACCACATTAGGTGAAATATTACAGGTAGAATGTGCATGAAGCCACAGCGTGTTTTCATGTTGGTCTTCCGCCACTAAAGATGGCCGGTGGATCAGCTGATTAGTGTAACCTGAAGATATGTCAACGGGGTTAAAATGCCTAGTTGTTGTAGCTGATTGCTACGACAGGGGTGGAAAGGATGGATCCAAGCTGGTCAGATTCCCTACCATCCGTGTAAACAAGGGAAAGGAAGTGAAAGAATTCACCGACCGTCTCCCATTGAACATGTACATACGTGCCATTGTTTACTGCAGCGACCTAGTTTTAGCTCGCCGCCGGTTCGTTCGAGGCGCCTCCCGAGGCAAATTAGTGCAAATCAGCCAACGAATTAAAATCAATGCCACAATCGCCATGGCGATTTGGGGGGGGGGGGCGGACATTAAAGATGGCGGCATTCTATCTACAAAAACCACAGAAAAATTGTGGGATTGAAACAAGGCTAAAAGCACACTCAAAATATTTGTCTTCCCTTTTTACTTAACGTTTTATTGTATCGTTTTGGTATTATTTCCCAAGCGAGGCTTTGCCGGTGCCACACAAACCATGTCTTGTTTTTACCAGATCAGACATTCCAGAAATGCTGTAAATTATTCAGAAGTTACCAGTACTACATCAAGACAAACTTTTATTTACTTCATATCGCCTTTCTCGGAATCGCAACCCCTTAAGCTGTGTTTTCATGTGTATAGAAACGGAAACGTCAAAAACCCTTCAAGTACGGTAACGAAATAGAGAGATTGTTTTCATGTGTATGGACACGCCGTTTTCGTACATATGGAAACACTCTTTCTTTTTACCACTTCATGGATTTTTAACGTTTCCATTCCCTTTTCCGTACACATGAAAACACAGCTTTACTCCTCCGAAAGTTGGAAAAACTGCCTACGAGGACCAGACAGAAGATAGACAAAAATAGGCAAAAAGAAAAAGTTGTATGCTGCAAAAGCCTCGCGACTATAACATTTTTCAATTTTATTTCCTTCTTCGCCGGAACTTCCACGGCCATAGTTCAATGATCGTTCTGCGAAGATTTTTAGTTCTCCTTTCTGGAGTATAGCCTGGCATGCTCATCTGATGTACCAAACAAAAACAAAAAAAATCAGATCTTTGCATGTGCGCGAGTTCAGCTGTCGTGAACCGGGAGAGGGCGGGGTGGGAGGGGGGAGGGGGGTGAATCCCATTTTAAAAAAAATGATTTAAGTGAATATATAAACATCATGATATATGTTGGGAGTCGGCTTGCATGCTTGTGTGTGTACAGTTGTATTGATGTAACTGCAATATGAATGATCATGCTGAAGTCGCGACCTTAGTTGTTGTTTATCTCCATTTTCGGATAAACTGGAGATTTTTTAGTATGTAAAAGAGGTATAACAAATACACTCTTTGACACTTGTTTAACATGCGTTTTGGGACTTATCAAGCTGTTTCAGAGTTCCGATTTATTCTTACTCCTTATCATAATACTAAAGCTGCAAACGTTTAACGTCGACTTTCTCAGTTGTGCAGAAAATGGATTTGGAACAAACAAGAGCTGAAGTCGCCAAATGTTTGGGATCAGCTTTTTTTTTTTCTCTTCCGAGGTTCCTATCTTACCTCCAGCCTTCTCCTTCTTGGCGGCAGCTTCAATCTGTGTCCGGGGCGTTGAGGCATCTTCGGTAACTGGTTCTTCATTTTCAGTGATGTTATTAAGCCATGATTCCAGATGTTTGTCCACGAGCCCACTCTCTGGTTCCAAAGCTTTAGCAATAGCCTTGTCATCGGTGGCGTTTATCTCGGTACTCTCTCTGACCTCGACACTGCTTTCAGATTTGACGGTGGTCAGAGAACCAAAGGGGAAGGAGATAGACTGGCAGAAATATCTACCGCGTCCGAGCGCTTCGATTTGGATTGTGTTCGTGAAGAGCTGGGAAATCAGTGGAAAGAATTAAAGAGCGTTTTTCCTAAACTGGGTAGGTCAAAATTTGCCTGAGTTATGGCTCCTTTGAGATTGTCATTCAAAATTAGTGTAAGAGGCGATGTAAGTGTTCAGTTACATCTTGAAAGTGTTCAGTTAAAACTTCGGATAAAGTCAAGGCATAGCAACTTTTAACTGAACGTTTAAACCGAGTCTTACACAAATTTTGAATGACTGTCTGAAAGGGGCAATAACTCATGCAATATTTGACTTATCCTGTTTTGTTTGGGAAAACGCTTTCCAATTTTCTGGAGTATCAAACTAAGCCTGGTCAGAGACAGTCAGATGGTGCCTGGTCAGAGACAGTCAGATGTTGCCTGGCCAGACACAGTCAGATGTTGTCTGGTCAGAGAGAGTCAGATGTTGTCTGGTCAGACACAGTCAGATGTTGTCTGGTCAGAGACAGTCAGATGTTGTCTGGTCAGACACAGTCAGATGTTATCTAGCCAGACACAGTCAGATGTTGCCTGGTCAGACAGTCAGATGTTGCCTGGTCAGACACAGTCAGATGTTGTCTGGTCAGAGACAGTCAGATGTTGTCTGGTCAGACAGTCAGATGTTGTCTGGCCAGACACAGTCAGATGTTGCCTGGTCAGACACAGTCAGATGTTGTCTGGTCAGACACAGTCAGATGTTGCCTGGCCAGACACAGTCAGATGTTGCCTGACCAGACACAGTCAGATGTTGCCTGGTCAGACACAGTCAGATTTTGTCTGGCCAGACACAGTCAGATGTTGCCTGGTCAGACACAGTCAGATGTTGTCTGGTCAGACACAGTCAGATGTTGCCTGGCCAGACACAGTCAGATGTTGCCTGGCCAGACACAGTCAGATGTTGCCTGGTCAGACACAGTCAGATGTTGCCTGGCCAGACACAGTCAGATGTTGCCTGGTCAGATACAGTCAGATGTTGTCTGGCCAGACACAGTCAGATGTTGTCTGGCCAGACACAGTCAGATGTTGTCTGGCCAGACACAGTCAGATGTTGCCTGGTCAGACACAGTCAGATGTTGCCTGGTCAGACACAGTCAGATGTTGCCTGGCCAGACACAGTCAGATGTTGCCAGCAAAGTGTAGCCTACCCCTAAGAGATATGACAGAAGCTGACTGTGTCTGGCCGGGCTTAGAACGAATGGGTCTCCCCGGATTTACGAAGAAAAAGGAAATTATGGTGTGAACTCCTAGTCTGCCAGCAGCTGACTGTGCCTGACCAGGCTTAGTTTGATCAAAGATACTAGATTGATAAGATCAGACACTCCCTTCTTCCGACCTTTTAAAATACCGTTTGCATCCGGTCACCGGCACCGCCCACTCTCGGCGCGAAGAACCAGCACTTCGTACAATGGATTTGCACAGAAAATAAGACACAAAACCGATCGGTTTCGCTTCCAGGGGCAATTTCGCCGTCAAAATATTTTTAAAATAATATGTAGTATGTAATAAATAATGAATTTTTGTATAAAGCAAGGCACAAAATGAGCGGGTGAAGGAAGGAAAAAAAAAGAGAGAGAGAAACAGATTTTGTACGAGATGGCATAGGCATAGATCTAATAAAGTGCGTGCGGCTTCCCCGGCCTCTCTCGCGACAAGTTATTTTTAGCCTACCGACAGCGCTTGGGACTCGACTGCTAACTGTTTGTACTGCTATGCGTCTCTGATGCAACGGTTGATGTTGTTCTTGACGATGGTGTATTTTTCGTGAATTTGGAGAGGAAAAGAAGAGAAGGAAGCACGAGAAGAACTAAAATCCAGGGTGAGTCTGTTATTGTTAAAGGAAAGTCCTTAAACTTTTCCAAAATCCTTCATAGTTCCCGCTATTGTTTGCTCCTCACTTGCATTTGGGAGGCAGGGCAGACGCGTTACGTCATGAACAGAAAATCCAGCCTCGGCGCCATGTTATTCTAAAAATAAACTGGATCTATCTTTGGTATGATAGTAAAGTAATAAAACGATTGTGACTTTGTTACCACATTTAAAAGGAAAAAAATAGCCCAGAGGTTTCTTACAACGAACTACTTTATAACTTAAAAGTAAGCGACTTCCAGCAAGATCTATTGTGAGAGCTAAACACTGACCAAAACTCGGCATTTTCTCTATTCAGCTTTGTAAAAAATGCCGTTGTTTACATCTCTCACGGCTACACCACTAGGCGGCGCTGCCAAACCCGTGCACGCGAAACCCCCAAGCTGTCTCATCTTGTCATTTCTAGTATTTTTGGTTTGATACCACCCTAAGGCAGTTAGTTTCTGTTTTCTGGATGGGTTCTATGACGCGTCAACACCAAACGAGCTGGGTTTGATCCAGTATGGTTCATTGTCGATGTATAATCGTTCAGATTTAAAAAAAAAGTGAGTTCCGCTATGTTGTGTAACTTGATGGTCAGCCATTGTTATCTATGGAAACTAAAGAACACACAGCAGCATAGTTATGCTTTTGCTTGTTGTTAGCTGCGCGTAGTATTTTACACTACAGACAATTGCTGAACAATGAGCATACATGTAACTCACTATGTTCTCTATTTGGCTTTGTATTTAGACCACGAACTCTTAACAACATTAAAAAAAATAAAAAATTGTCGTATCTAAAAATCCACTTAGAGTGTTACTGTCATAATATCACTTGTATAGGCCTACATGTATTTACTTCAGATAATTCATATTATATTTCTATGTATGTATACCTTGTCAGTCCCAGTTACATGCAATAAACAGACTACGATGCGTAAATTTGGTGATTTCCGTGTACATCAATTTCTGTGTTAAGTGGGGACACCAATCTGAAGTGCCCCCCCCCCCCAAACACCTTCCCAAGACAAGGCCGTGTCGGTGATAGCTCTGGCTAGTCAAGTCGCTCTCAAAAGAGTTGTTGGCATTAATGGTATGGGATGAGAATTAACAGATGAGAAAAACAAAGACAAAAGGTCGTGGACTTTTAGCAGATGAAAAAGTAATAGTGATTTGGTATGCACGAGGGGCAAACTAAAAGTTTTCAACCTGAATATGAACGAATGGAGACAAAATCTTGAAACTTACTGTGGATGCACACCCACTTATTACCAGAGTGCATGGAATTTTCGGAAATTACCGTTCACTATTCTTGGGGACAGAACACTCCAAGTGAAAGAATGTGTTGATCTTCTGCCGATTAGGCATCAAAATGGAAAAAAAAAAGTTGAGCTTATGGCAATTATAAAGTTTTCATTTTTGCAAGGTAAGCAGCCCCAGGGCATTCTCGTGGAGATGCAAACACTTTACGGAAATGACTCCCGTTGCATGAACTCAGATGCGAAAACGGCGTAAAAGTCAGGCCTACCGATCCATCAGAGTTGAAGAGGAGCCGCCCAGTGTCCAGGTCTACCAGCAGCAAGGTATACTTCTCAGGAGCGGGACTGCCATCAGACGTGGAGCACGTGATGTTAGCCGTTTCGCCAACGCTGTGGATAAAAAAAAAAAAATATTATTATGATCACACCATACTCAGGGCTCTGCAACTCCAATGTAATATCCTATCATAAATTTATTGTTGCCCTGCTCTATCTGTCTAATTTTCCATCTTTTTTGGGGTACTTTTTTGTTTTGTTTTCCTGGAGGAGTTTTCTAACCGGAAGCTCTATTTGACTTCCATTTTACTTTACGTTTTATTGTGTCGTTTCCGTACTATTTCTTACGCAAGGCTTTGCTACATACAACTTCTTCTTTTGTGCTATGTTCAGACTTTGCTGAGAGTGGCGATGGCGTGTGGGTTATTGCACTGAAAGTCAAGGCTAGGAAAACTTACGCAGCGTCTTCTGGTGACATCTGGATGTGGATATTCTTCGGCATTGGTGGGTAGTGGTAATGGATGTAGGCCACCTTACACAGCGGGCTGGCACAGGGCAACGAACCTTGGCTCGGGTTGAGCATCGGGTTGTCAACATACATAACAACCTCCAGGAATTTGGGGCGTGTGGTTGCCTCTGCTTCTAGCTCCTCCATTTCTTAAGACGAAAAATGTCAAAATAAGATTCATGGTCTTTTGGGTTCTTACGTCCTCATAATGTCTGTGTGCGTGTCCGTTTGTTTTTCTGTCTCCATGATCAGTCTAGAACAGGGATTTACAATACTTGGGAGGGGGGGGGGGGACAATTTTGGGGGGGGGGGGAAGCAATTGGGGGGGGGGGGTGAGTGTGAGTTTGGTTTCGGATTTTTACGGCGCGTCGGCACGATGACGGCTAATTTTGGATACAAGTGGACTTAAATAGTTCCATTTAAATGTTTATTACAGTCGTAAAATTCTCAAAAGTTGTTTTCTATATATCTGAGAAGAGTTTTGTAAATGGGTATAGAAGTTTTTAAATCAAGTTGTAGATCTTAACCTCTTTAGGAAAGGACAAGACGCTCCGGTGGGTCCACCTCAGAAAATAATTCCTTCATGGATCTGCGGGGATAGTGTCTTCTTCTTCGGATATGCACAAATCTACAATTTCAGTCATAATATGCTTTTTTTTCGGGGGGGGGGGGGTGTCAACGACTTTAGCCGAAATGCATACGTCAATTCGGCACAGATTTGTAGACGACTTCTGCAGGGTTGGTAAGATTACCATGGGGGGCAGGTTTTGGACCTCAAACCGACGGCGGCGAGAAGTCATGACCAGGGGATCTACGACAGGAACGGTGCCATTCCTATGAGCAAAAGTAAGGTCAGTTCTTCGCGTCGGATTTCAGTAAGGTTGCTGGCTGGGTCACCGGAAGTACATGACTAAACTATGCCCGGGCCGCAATTGCTTCACGAAATCTTAACACACCCCAGCTTTTTTCCAAACGTTTGGAGGTATGGAACCTTTCTAACGACGTCACGATTTCGTAGGTCGGTGCCATTTTTATCAAGATCCCCACTTCATGGAAACCTTAATTTTTTCCTTTAAGCAGGTCGGGACTTCACGGGACCTTGGCTTTTTAACAAGGTCGCTACTTCACGGTACTCTGGTCTTTTATCGAGGTCACGACTTCATGGAACCCTGTTTTTTTTTTTTTTTTTAAATAAGGTCGCCATTTCCTGGGTCACCGGCTTTTTAACGAGGTCGTCACTTCTCGGGATCCTGGCTTTTTAGCAAGCTCGCAGCCTCCCGGAACTCTGGCTTTTTAACAAGGTGGCAACTTCGTGGGACTCTTGTTTTTTTTTTTTTTTTTAAATAAGGTGGCGACTTCGTGGATCCCTGGCTTTTTAGCAAGGCCGTGCTTTGTGGAACCCTAGCTTTTTAACAAGGTCGCGACTTCATGGGACCCTCACCTATTACTAAGATCACAGTTCATGGAACTCTGGCTTTTTAACAAACTCACGACTTCGTGGGATCCTGTCTTTTTAACAACGTCCCGACTTCATGGAACCCCGGACAAGGTGCATGGAACCCTCGAAGAAGGTTCATGTAATCCTTGAACAAGGTCCACAAAGCCTGGAGTTTCCGTGGAATCCACTTTGAGAACACCTGTCCCACCGTGCACTCATGTCTCCATACCTGCGCTATAGTTGGACAACACTAGGAAGTCGCGCATTAGGTCCATCCCACACTCTAGATTGTTGTCCACCAGTGGAAGATACTCAAAGACGAGATGGGAGTCTCTATAGACTTTGAGACCGAGGGATGTGTTAAAACTCCAGTCCGTGGTGGCTGCAGAAGTGGATAAAATCCGTGATAATTTTGTTAAAAACAACAACAACAAATAAAAACCTAGAAAACCTGTGGGGGTCATAGCAGGTCTTCGCACAAAGTTAATAATTATGTGACCAAGGAAAGAAAAAAGACCAAAAAAAAAAAAAAATCTCCGGGGAATTTGTCGTAGAATTCATGTCGTTTGTCCTTTAGCCCGGGCTTTGCGCAACACTGCCTTCTAACCATAACTTATTTAGCACTGAACCAAACATAACTTCATCTCTGTCGCTTGTATTCTTCGTTGCTCTCAAAAGGCCTGAGACTTTTTTTGTTTGTTTTGTATTATTATTATCACCATAATTATTTCGTTACAGGAAAACTACGGAGTTATTTGTCCAGGCAAATTCAAAACTTGAACCGGAATGAGAATACGAGAGCCTTCTTATAGTGAACACAGATTGTGATTGGATTAGTGTTGTGGCACAGTCTACTGGAATTCTTTGTTGGGTAGTAGAGAAAGGGAGGTAGAGAAACAAAGTATTGGAAAGAAGGGAGGACACACACACAAACATGTTGAAAAAGACATCCACAAGCACAGAGAGAGAGAGAGAGAGAAAGATAGAGATTACAGAGAGATAGATAGATAGATATATAGATAGATAGATAGATAGATAGATAGATAGACAGGTAGATAGATAGATAGATATATATAGATAGATAGATAGATAGGACACAGAGAGAGAGATAGAGAGAGAGAAAAGAGAGAGAGAGAGAGAGCGACAGATAGATAGATAGATAGATGGAGAGGACAGTGAGAGAGAGATAGTTAGAGAGAGAGATGACAGAGAGAGAGAGAGAGACAGATAGATAAAGAGGACTGAGAGAGAGAGAGAGAGAGAGAGAGAAGAGAGGGGTCTCACACATACACACACACAAACACAGAGAAATTTTTAATGGTAAATAATAAAAAGAAAACACATGCTAACACATACAATTCATGCTAAACAAAAAGTAAAAAAAACAAAACCCAACCCCCAAACCAACAAAAATATTGACTTTCTTTCATCATTTATTCATCCACCCACCAACACCCGACTCTCTCTCTCTCTCTCGCACACACACTATCTCTCTCTCTCTTTCTCTCCCTTTCTGTCTCTCTCTCTTTCTCTCTCTCTGCCTCTCTCAATCTCTGTTTCTCCCCCCCCCCTCTCTCTCTCCCACTAATGCTCGCTCTCGCTCTCCGCTTTCTCTCCCTGTTCCTCCCCTTTTCGCTCTCTCTCATGCTCGCTCACGCTCTCCGTTTTCTCTCTCTCCCCCTCTCTGTCTGTCTCTCTGTAAATCTGAAAACTTGTCTTTGACCAGCTATAACATGAGGCTTACCCTGGAAAGGCACCTCACTATCCAGATAGTAAGGGTTCATTGGACCGACATGACTGACGCCCGCCTGTAATTATAAACACAATAATTAAAACTTAATAATTCCAAAATTCTGAATTTCATTTGAAATTTCACCCATCGCATGCACTCGCACACACCCTGGACAGAAGAGAACAGTGGTCTTCAGACTGAGAGCTGGCCACAACAGGCTGCGACCAGCAGCATACTACATTTTTGAAACCCCGAAGCTTGAAGTGTTATGGATCAAAACAGGTTCAAGGGGCCCTTGGAAGGACCTGGAGGCTATTCACTTATTAAGAAAGGTTTCTTCAGGCCCCTCTCCAGGGATTAGAGGCCCTGAAGGTTAAGCTTCATTCATTTCGTTGCGGATCCGCCGCTGGCTGTGGCAACATTTGTACAGAGAGTTCAAAATAAAAGAAACGTGTGTGTGTGGAATGACACCAGAACATGCAGAGGCACTTCCTCCAGCATTGCCCTGTGTATGAGCTAGCAAGGGAAAACCCCTGGCCTGGGAGCAGGGCATTTCAGTCTTAGCTGTATGGGAAGACAAGGGAACTTGAACCCACGGCATCTTTCATACAGGCCACTGGCCTCCAGGTCTAGTGATGACTGACACGAAGATCACAGAGGAAGAAGACGAAAAATCGCCTGGCTCCACAGCGGAACTCCTTTAAAGCGCGTGCGCTCAATTCTGATTTTTTTTTTTTTACATCCCGCCCCCTTTCATAGGCTTGGCTATCAGGCCCGGCGCGTACTAGCCGATTTTCATCAGGACATTGTTGGTCAGGACATTGTTGGTCAGGATATTGTTGATCAGGACATTTTTGATCAGGACATTGTTGGTAAGGACATTGTTGGTCAGGATATTGTTGGTCAGGACAATGTTGGTCAGGAAATTGTTGGTCAGGACATTGTTAATCAGGACATTGTTGATCAGGACATTGTTGGTCAGGACAATGTTGATGAGGACATTGTTGGTCAGAACATTGTTGGTCAGGACATTGATTTTCAATGAGATCCAGCTAGACTGGTGGTGCAAGGGGTTTCAATGAAACTAAAGCCCAGACACTCTAGTCGGACTTCGATTTCCTGTCGGCTTTGGCTCGCTTTTGGCACTTTTGCCGAATGACGCCAGTCCTGTCTTGGAGAAAAGCCGAGAAGATGTCAAAAACCTTCAGAGTGCCTTTTAGAGTGCAGAGTGCTTTTGTTTTCGTCTCGTTTTGCTTTTCAAGTCGTCTTGTTTTGCCTCTTGTGTCGTCTCGTTTTGCTTTTCGTGTCGTCTCGTTTTGCTTTTCGTGTCATCTTGTTTTGCATTTTGTGTCGTCTCGTTTTGCTTTTCATGTCATCTTGTTTTGCATTTTGTGTCGTCTCGTTTTGCTTTACGTGTCGTCTTGTTTTGCATTTTGTGTCATCTTGTTTTGCTTTTTGCATCGTCCTGTCTTGCTTCTCGTTTTGCTTTTCGTGTCGTCTCGATTTGCTTTTCGTGTCATTTTGTTTTGCTTTTCGTCGAGACTGACATCGTCCGGCAAAACCGCCGAAAGCGAAATGAGACCAAAGCCGCTGTTTCTGATTTGACTTTGAGTTTGAATTTGCGTTTTACGGCGCCTCGGCACAATAAAGGCCACTTTGCACCTTTCACGGTCTATTTGGATACTTTATTATGTGTCGTCTTCATAGCTTCATTAACTTCACAAACAGAATTAAAGTTTCGAATAAATTTATCCCATGGGTAAAATTCTCAAAAGTTGTTCTGCATGGATCTGAAAACTTTTGTAAACAAGTGTAAATGTTTCTAAATCAAGTTGTAGATCTTAACCTCTCTCAGAAAGGACAGAATGCGTTGTGCGCCCACGTCAGAAAATAATTCTTTCATGGACCCGCAGGCCTACTGCCTTCTTCGGATATGCATGAAGTCTACACATTCAATCAAAATAGGTTTTATTGATAATTGGCCATTGCATGCCATACATACGGAGGCGATTCCCCCCCCCCCCACCCCGAGTATAAAACTATGTGTGATGTGCATATTGCCCGGGCGGAGTCTACCAAGGACAATTTCACCAGTTAGATTTTGTTCAGCCCACTGTCCAAGTTGATACTGGATAGAGTGCAGTTTATTTGTGTCTGCTTTCTTACAGTGAGAGCTGTGCTGTTGCAGTTACAATTGGCCTGTTCTCGGCTGGTGCAGGCAAGGCAGGCTGGGCTCCACAGTGCAGCGGTCAACACAAGCACATGGACCGCTACATGCGGCCAGGGGGCAGGGGCCATATCACTGGGGGGAGACGCTGGGCCGCTCCTCACGGCTGGACGGCTAGGTCTTCGCAGCTTGGTAGAGATATGAGACAAATACCGTACACGCGTCATTAGAAGTCAGCTGGTTCATTAGAAAATCAGTACAGATAGGCAGGCAGGCGGATAGACAGACCGACAGGCAGGCAGGCTGACAGACAGACAGAAACGGACAGAAAGACAGACAAAAAGATAGATAGATAGATAGATAGATAGATAGATAGATAGATAGATAGATAGATAGATAGATAGATAGATAGATAGACAGATAGATAGATAGATATTACAGACAGACGAATAGGCATGCAGACAAGCAGACAGAGACACAGTCAGACAGACAGATAATAGATAGATAGATAGATAGATAGATAGATAGATAGATAGATAGATAGATAGATAGATAGATAGATAGATAGATAGCTAGAAATAGAGAAGGAGAGACATACACACCAGACAGGCAGACAGAGACACAGAGAGAGAGTCAGATAGATAGATAGATAGATAGATAGATAGATAGATAGATAGATAGATAGATAGATAGATAGATAGATAGAGAGACGGGTGGGTGGTCAAACAGACAGACCCACACATAGAGACAAATAGACAGTATGGAACTTATAAATAACACATTTTTTTATCGAATCATGAATATTTACCGGCATTGTTTAGTTGCCATAGCGACTGTCTGAAGCGCTCTCAGTCTCACTGGATAACACGTAAATCATAAACATTCTCTAAATTAATCTATCTCAAGTGAATAAATGAAGTACGAGGTATGGCAAAGACTTATACCTGGATATAAAGACGCTCTGAATCCGAAACGGTAATCAGATTAAAGTGTCAGAATATGTCAAAGTGCAGCAGAGATGGTAACTAGGTCGCTCGAGAAAGTGTTGCGAATCTTGATGGATTTCAAACATGATGCTAAACGGTGCTTCCGGAACTGGGTTTCCCTTGATGTTTGGTGCGACGGTGCAAGGTTTCATGGCTGGTTCAAAATTTGGCAAGAAGAAAAAGTTGTATGTAGCCAAGCCTCGCGTAAGAAATAATACCCAAACGTCACATTGAAACGCCAACTAAAAGAGAAGACAGAAAATGGCCGATATTTCGGCAACAGCCTTTTTCAAGAAAAAAAACAAAACAAACGGGAAAAAAAAAACAACAACAAAAATTTCTTCCGCGAGGCCTTGCTACATGCAACTTTTTCTTTTTGCAAATTTTGCCTTTGCCTATAGCCTTGCTGCGACCCATAGTTTTTCTGCGGTTTTTATAATATTTCGCCAATTTCATAGCTTATTGCTTACTGTGATTCTTGAATCTTCAGTGAGAAACAGATAGATAGAGAAAGAGAGTGAGAGAGAGAGATAGAGAGAAGAGAGAAAGAAAGAGAGCGAGAGATAGAGAGAGAAAGAGAGAGAGAGAAAGAGAGAGAGAGAGAGAGTGAGAGAGAGAGCGAGAGAGAGAAAGAGAGAGAGAGAGAGAGAGAGGGAGAGAGGGAAAACGGTAACAAAATAAACATAAATATTTGACAGTCTTTTATCACCTATTCATACAATAACCCAACCCTAACAAACAAACAAACAAACCAAACACACCCACAAACAAACATAGGGACAGAGAGGGATACAAACACAGTCAGAAACCCACAGATCAGATACGGAGATGTAAGAGAGGGTACGAGGCGTGGGGAGGGAAATTCATGTGGATACAGAGAGAAGGTTAGAAGGGCAAGGCGCTCATATGTAGATAGATCGATAGATAGATAGATAGATAGATAGATAGATAGATAGATAGACAGATAGATAGATAGATAGAGATAGATAGATAGATAGATAGACGTGTTATTGAACACGATCATTAAAGTAAAAAATACCTCTCCACGTCCTCTTCATACCCACAATGCACTGTACCGTTGTTATTCTCTGTGTATCAACTAGACTAAGAGAAAAACTGACCACCAACTACACCGACAGCTGTTGCGACCAATCGCTAAGGGGGGTAACCATTAAATAAAGAGGTTGGGAAGAGTAAAGGGTCTTGACAGCTTCTCGTCTATCTCCACATGAACAGCTGAGTGATCCGCCCACGTATTTCTGAACTGCCCTTGATATCCTATTATTTCAGCTTCTCACTAATTTTCATTGGAATGTTCTTGTAGGGGCACCATACCATTAGAATATCAAGTTTCCTATTATTTATCTTAAGTATGGCGCATTCCTTTTAAATCACAAACCTTTAGAAATATCTGCAGTGACATTTCAATAATAAAACACTGACACCGAAGGAGGAAAACGTGGGTGGCTGCTGGGAACAATCTGTTGCCACTTCAATACATCCATCATGATGTTGCTTAGGTATTTCTTGAAAAGATGAGCCATTTGTGGACGATCAACATGCATGTAAAGTATGTGAATGTTAGGATTATATAATGCCTTCCTAAAATTTACACCACTCTTATTTGCAGGGGGTCAGGTAAGAATGTAGAGAAAATTGTAAGTTATATTTATGACACTCTGTCACAATGTGCATCATTATAAAGCAGATAAATTTCTCTGTGTGTTAGTACAAACTTTGATTCCAAACATCATAATTATGATTTGGAAGACGTGGATCATTTAATTGGTATCATACCGCGAGCTAAAAGTTTAATTCAAGATTTGTCAATCCACCCTTACCTGTGCTCAGTGGAGCGTGAAAGAGCTACGCACACGGTCTTGGGCCATTACGTGCCCAATAAATCTGTCACCAGGACCCGCCCACTGGCCCAAATTAAATGGTCACATTTTTAGGGAGAAGATGCTGCTGTGCCG
The DNA here is from genome assembly GCA_963931925.1 of Onchidella celtica. Lineage (NCBI taxonomy): Eukaryota > Metazoa > Mollusca > Gastropoda > Systellommatophora > Onchidiidae > Onchidella > Onchidella celtica. Next base: position 42,031,447 of record OZ007577.1, on the reverse strand, counting down.
GCCACGCTGAACGTGTACGAGAGAAGGAAAATTTAAGTGTCTTTGTGACTTAGTTGCATTTTTTTCTAGTCCTCTCCTGGTAAGGTATAAGGGAAAAAAAAAGGTTTGGTTTATAATGCTGGCAAACCTGATTATACAGTATACAACAGTTGAATTAGTAATGGTAGGGAATCCGGTTTTACGAAATAGTTGACAGTTCGTGACTTTAGTTCTTGTTAGTTTAGCTCTATGTTCTAAAGAAGCGGATTTCTTTTAGTGTGTGGAAGAGGTATAACAAATGCACACTTTGGCACCTGTTTAAAATGCGTTGTGGCACTTATCAAGCTGTTTCAGAGTTCCCATTTATTCTAACTGTCTTCTTATCATCTTACCATAGTGGAGCTAGAGGGCGGACATGTTAGCAACTAAAACCTTGTGACCATATGACCAAAAATTATAAAACTTTCTGTGCTACCTCAGTTTTTGACGGTAAATTACGTGAACATATCCATTTGGGACAAAATTCAACCTTGCATATTATTAACTCACAAATTATTTAAGCCGTAAAAGAGACACGCTTTTTGTTTTCCAGTAAAATCGAAAAATATTATCGGAAATTTCGTTCCGCCCCTCTCTTTACACGTCCAAAATTAACTTTATCACATCTGTGTATTCTGCAAGGAATTGTGATGGAGAAATAATTTCTATTAGTATGTCCATCAAATTTGTAAGCCGTTATTAAGGTGACCTAGATCTAGATATGCAGGTGGGTCTGGTACAAAGAATTTGCAAGGTTTGTCTTGCCCGGGTCGGCTACTAATACTAAAACTGCAAACATTTCACGTGGCATTTCTCAGCTGTGCAACAAGTGGAGTTGGAACAAACAAGAAGTTAGAACAAAGGTCTTGTGTTGCCTATTTTACTTCTCTTCGGACACAACACAATGACATACATTGATGCAAACATTTCCTTTGATGACTGTATTGCTTTTGTCCAGACAATGATTTTGTTGTTGGTTTTAAAGTTTCTGCTGCCGAATATTTTGTCCTACATCGTTGTGAGTGGTAGAGAAACAAAACCTTCAGGCCTGGCAGACTTTGCCTCAAGCGAGGCGTTGGTAAAAGAAATCGTAAAACTTATGCCTGCCTTTTTTTTTTTGGGGGGGGTATTTTATATTTTTATTTTTTGGTATTTTTTTGGTATTTTTTTTATTTTTTGGTATTTTCTCGGCGAGTTGAGGACTTCTGTCAACGTTTTAGGCAGTTAAGCCATTATCCTACGGTGTGACATATTGTTGTTTACTATAAATCCCGCACAAATCTCTACCTTAGTTTTTGTTTGCTCTATCGCCATTTTCTGAAAAAATAACAACAACAACAACAAAATAACAAACAAACTGGAGATCTTTTAGTATGTAGACGTATGGTAAAAGGCACACTTTGACACTTGTTTAAAATGCGTTGTGGCACTTATCAAGCTGTTTTACAGTTCCAAGTTATTCTAACTCCTTATAATAATAATAATAATGTATAGCATTTATATAGCGCATATCCATTTAAAATGCTCTATGCGCTTTACAGAAACAACATGTCAACCACAGAGCAGAATGGAGCTGCCGGCGAAGCGCTCAACACACTGCACTGCTTCTTTCTCTCTCCCTGTCTCGCTTACTCTCTCTCTCTCTCTGTCTCAGAGCAAATTGTAACGCTGCCTGTTAGGCGCAGTTCACAACTCACAACAGTTCACAACTCACATCATTAACAGAAATTAAAAGCTGGATGAACCAAAACAAACTGGCACTAAATGAGGATAAAACTGAGGTTATTTTATTAGGCCGTGAGCGGGTTCTGCAAGAAGTGGACAGAACTGAGATGATAATTGGCACTAATTCAATAGAAATTTCAAAAAAAGTAAAAAACCTAGGGGTTTACATTGATTCAAATCTTTCTATGTCATCTCAGGTTAGTCACCTCATTCGTATTCTATACATGGAAATCTGGAAAATTGGTAAAATCAGACATCTTATTTCAACTGAAACTGCGGCTGTTTTAGTAAATTCTTTTGTACTTTCAAAGCTTGATTCTTGCAACTCCCTTTTGGCTGGAATTTCACAAAAAAATATTAGAAAACTCCAAATTGCTCAAAACAATGCAGCGAGACTTGTTTTGAAGAAAAAGAAAAGAGATTCAGCACTGCCACTTCTGCAGAGTTTGCACTGGCTGCCAGTCGAGAAAAGAATAATGTACAAATTGTCATCCATTTGTCACAAATGTGTCAATAATACTGCTCCATCGTACCTAGTTGATTTAACTGATGACTATGTTCCATCTCGTCAACTAAGATCATCATCTGACACTACAAAATTGAAAGTACCTAAAATGAATCTGTCCACTGTAGGAGAAAAGTCCTTTTCATTTCTTGGCCCTACCATCTGGAACACTCTTCCAAAGACAACCAGGGAAATTAATGACATTGGTTCTTTCAAACGCCATCTGAAGACCCATTTCTTTCAGACAAACTAGGCTAGGTGTTTTTCGGCAGCAACAATAGTAAATATTTTTGAATTTCTTTTGTGTATGCGTGTGTGTGTGTGTGTGTAAGAGTTTGTTAAAGCGCCCAGAGCTTGTCATCGACGGGGTTGGGCGCTATATAAATGCAATATATTATTATTATTATTATCAGTTCACACAACACACAACTCAAATAATATTTGAATATTTATTAATAACAATATATATTTAATAATGAATAATAAATTCTGGCGCGCGGGGGGGGGGGGGGGGGGTGATATGGATAACTTTTAATCTATTAATTTCAATTTTCAATTTTGCCCGGGCAGCGGCCTTTCGGCCTGCTCTTTACGATTTCCAACTGCCAAGGTATCTTTAACGTGCGCAACGTGCACACGGGCCCTCCGAATTTTTTCGTCCTTATCTTATGATAATAATAAATCCCCAAACGTTTAAACTCAAATTTCTCAGTTGTACAAAAAGTGGAGTTGAAAGAAACGAGAACTAACGTAGCGATATGCGCACCATTGGAGAATGAAACAGAAATAGTGCGAGATCATAGAGAACTTCTTCATAGAAAGTAACTGCTCTTGTCCACAGCATCCGCTCCGCTCCGCTTTTTTACGGAAAATGACGTATGGAAAAGTATCCCATCCGCTCCTCACCGCTATTTGGGGCAAAGAGAGTTTTTCATTTCATTTTCCGTAAAAATAGCGGAGCGGATGGTGTGGACAACACCACTTAAAAATGCTTCGGGTTAGACAGTGTTGTCCGTATGGATTTGCTTGTGTACAACGTATTCCTAATTACTTTCAGATCCGATCACGAGGACTACCGGTATTTCGAGTAATATTCATTTGAATGTTTTGTAATATTTCAGAGTTTCTCTACTTGACTAGCAGAAAGCGACAACTACAACTGTTCAAGACTATAGAAGTCCCATCTTTGAATCGGCTAACATCACAATGGTCCACATTCCCCGATGCCGCCATTTCCGCCCCTGCATAGATCTGCCCCTGGTACTTCTAATCTACTGCCTCTTCCTTTTTTTGATTGGATACGCCCCGAACCGGCCTATCATCACCTTCAAGTAGGTTGTGTCAGAGACACTTACATTACCCTGAAAACTGCATCTTCTGTGTGGGCAAGATAACTGGAAAATGAAACAAACTTATCTGCGTGCTTAAATTTTAATTATATTTCGGAAGTTCCGACTCTGGGAATTATGTGTGAGATGCGCGGATGTGATCCGTTCGTAAGTGCGAGTCACAGACTAAAAAAATACCCAGACTGGATGATCCCATTGTGTGACGTCACAAAACAGCGAAAGGTCATGAACCATCCGCCATTTTAGGTATACTGGTAGCAACCGACGCTTCAGCATAGCTACAATTTGAATGATACCATTTTGACGCGCCTACTGAACGCGGAAGTTTGGTTCCGCACCAAGAAATTCATACATGTACAACCAATCTTGACAAATAAAAAGAAATTTCTACTGCAGATAGAACTAGAATCGGAATTTCCCGAGCGGCGGCCATGTTGATTATACGGTCGCCGCTGGGGAAATTCCGTAAAAAAAACGACACAGCCCGAAGCTCGTGTTTCCAGTCTGGTTAATTTATTAGTCTGTGGTGCGAGTAGCTTTTTTCTTTTCGTTGCTCTAGGACGTACTTATGTACAGAATCTGGTTGGCGGGCGCTTCTGGTAGGATCTCCTGTCCTATCATTCTACTGTATTCTGTCTATCCTCTTGCTTACTCCCAGCACAATGCAATCGTTATCGAGTTGACGTGCTTTCTTCAAATTCAAACTTAAACTCAAAAAACGTCTTTTCATAAATAAAAATGCCTCTAAATAAGTTGGGTGTGACTGCAAATGACCAAATCCGACTTGATTAATTGCAGATTCGGCTGGATGGGTCACTTAAAATTGTACTTTTGTGTCTGTCCACAGAACCACACTGGCAGATTTGCTGTCTATCCGAGGAAGGTAAGTGGTGGCAATAACGGGTAAAACCGGTTATTAAAACCAGATGTAGCCGTTTTTTGGCAGTGGCCAAAATTCAAAAAAATAAATAAATAAATGAAACTTTTGGGAAAGCGAGTCTACAGGAGATCTCCAGAGGCAGAAAATTCTCGTCAAACAGGTGTTTGGGCCTTGCTTTCTTATAGTCCACCGGGGCCAGGCTACACCCAGAGAATGCAATAGTTCTAGTTGGCTAAGAAGCCATCTCGACAGTGACCGCACGTGTCCGTCCAGAGCCGTCTCAGCATCCTCACGAGCGCTTGGGGAAAGCAATAGGCTGCGATCGGCCCTGTTTAAAAAACCCAATGTAAATTTGCATGCATGCCCCCCCCCTCCACTTCCAAACCCTTAGGGCCCCTGGGTAACTGCCCAGTGTGCCCCATGCTTTAAAATGGCTCTGGTCGGTCCTTGACATTTCAATTTGTCACCGACTGCATGCATATGACAACGGGATCGCCATAGGATTACGTAATTGTCCGCATGTATTTACCAACAGAAATTGACGCTTTCTGGCATTTAAAAAAAAAAAAAAAAGCAGCACGAGTATTTAACCTGTGACCAGAAAATCACGTTCCGCAAACAACTCAGAACCCAGGTGCCATTTTGTCAGTGCTATACAGAATATATAGCATGCCGTTGTGGTCAAGAAAAGTTACTGTATAGTACTGTCTTACCTCTTATCATTAGGCCCTAGCTGCAAGCTAGTCATCCAACCTAGATAAACCGTTTGTTGTTTTTTTTAAATCTTAGTTCAAATGCCACATCTGAAAGTTTGCACTCCTCTGTGTATGGCAACAGAAATCAATTCAGAGCTGACCAGTAACGATGTAATATCAAAGCTCAACCTGTGCTCCTACATTTTAGCTTTAGAGTTTAGATCCCTTTACAAGTTGCCCTTTCACCCAATTTTGTTTTTCACCATCTGACCAGTTCCAAAGTCCAGGCCGCGCGCTGGATCCTTCCAATGTCAAGCATTCCTGTCTCACCAATAGAAGCGCAGTTGCCCGCTGGCTGGACATTGTTCGTTCCCAAAGGCTGTCAACTTAAGAGGTAAGGAGGTGACAAAGAGCTAGAATGAGGGCCAAAGGTGTACACACTCAGGAAATAAATTGATTATATATTACTCCTGCTGGCATACTAAATCTCACTATCTGTTTTATCAATAGATTAAGGATGGACTTCCGAATGCGACTTACGCTCGAACTAATAACTGCTTCGTGTTCGACTGAGTGTAAATCGCCGAGCTCAGCATTAATAATAAAAACGCCCATCTGAGGATTAACGCAACAGTGGCAGACAGGTACTTCTACCACAGAATTGCCGATTCAAAGATTCCCTCGTCTTGTCATTTATTCCACTTAGTTGATTGAAGAAAGGTAATGAAATTTTTTAATAGAGAAATGATTGAAAGGCAAGATGTAAAGTCATTCGGTATATTTCATTATTGTAAGAAAATGTTATCAAGAGTCGCACAAGTGTCCAATGAATAAATTAGATAATAGTGCTATTATGGACAAATGGATAAATTACAATGTCAGAACTCATACTACAAAACCCCATCGTCTCCCAAATTATTTGAAACTATCGGGCCCTTTCTGTAAAGCTTTCTGACTTGTAAACACCTACCCGGAACTGAGGGAATGTTAGATTTAACCAATTTTATCCTCTCTACACCATTTTGCAGTTGTTCTGACTGTTTCTATGAGGACAACTCCCTGGACAACTTTCTTCAACATTGGAATCATGGAATGGGCATCCCAGCTGATTCACCCTTGGCAACCACCTATACGCGTATGGCAACGGTACTAAAATTTGTTGTCAGGCATGGCGCTACCAGCATCCTGCTCACCAGTGATCTCACTTCCGTTCAGACATCTCTCCGCCGATTGCTTCAGGATAACCAGCCAGACGGAGTGAAAGGGATCGAGTACTACGGTTTAACAATGACACTGGATTCTGATCACTTTCATCATGCAACAGAAGTAAAGCCTGGTAATCCATGTTTATATCGTATCCGACGGCGTATGAATCCCTTGTGGACAGCAGGTGTTCGATGCCGAGCTCGGAGACAACCCGGAATGAAAACTCCGATACTAATTGATGAACATGCTCCCCCAGTCTTCACCCCGGTACCCAGATTCAGTATCGTGACTTCTGACGATTCTCTCTTCTACGAAGATTTATGGGCGATGTTCGTCACCTTTGTCTCGTTTGGCGAACCTTCCAGTGTGTGGGGAATCTGGTCACAACGACTTCTTCAGGAGATAGCGGCTGAAATGGCATTGACCTCTTTACCTTGTCCAGAAATCAGCCTTTCTATCACAATGCCCAAGAATGTGTCAAGTCAAAGTCAGAAAGCGTTTGAGATAGCCAGTGGCTGGACCTGCCCCCAGAAGGACAGCTTTTTCAAGCGTGCACTCAAGTTAGCCAAAGAATTCCAAAGACAGGGTTGCGTATCCAAAGAAGACAGCGAAGTTCTGGATGTGTGGATTGAAGAACTGAAGAATCTGGGTTATCCAGAGCCAAAACGACAGAAAATTGTACCAAGAACGGAGGATTTGTTGAAAGGATGCATCATTCACTCGCCGGCATTGGTAGTCCCCTCAAACGTGCTGGAGCCCTCTGTCAGCGAGCCCGTCAAACTCTTTCCTAACATTGAAGAAAAATGTAAGAATCTCCCGAAACGCGAAGGCGTGGAAGATCCTTTCCTCGAGTACAAACTGAACAACAAAGGATGATTGAAAGATATCGCGTTAGTTGTGATTTTCTTTGATGCCACAATCTACAATAATATTCCTTATCTCGAGGATCTGCATAGAAAATATTTCCCACACCTAATTTATTGCGGACCTGATTCGAATTTGTTCTTGTCCTTCTACAAAAATTACAAAAAGCCCATGACTTACATAGAAGTACCAGATACCAAAGGTTTCGTCGCCTACGAATGTGTCTCTCGAGCTATCATGATGAACTATGACGTCAGTGGTTATCTGGAAATTGCGGACGATGTTATTATTAACACATGGACATTGGGATCCCTCCCTCGCGACAGGTTTGCCTTCCAGAAAGATCTGAAGATAGCCAGTAGGTTCCAACAGACGTTGAACGATTTTGCGATGAATTACTCATTCCCGTGGTGGCCTTGGACCGTGCATGGACAGATGTGGGGAGCCAAAGCTATGGCCAAAGTGTGGAAAGTCTTCGATCACATCCGGGTTTCTAACAACTCTGGAGCCAAAGATATCGTGAACACATTTCTTGAAATCTTAAAACAAAATTCTGGCAAACCAGAGAACTTTTTCTTCTCCTCGTCAGATATTTTCTACGTCCCTGTCCAATACAGGCAGGCCTGGGCTATGTTGTCTTACGTTTTCTTCAAAAACAATGTTTTCCTGGACATTGCAGTGCCCACTTTGATGAATGGCATGGACCTAACGGCAAATATTGTCCGCTTACACGGAATCTACCTGTGGTATAACGAACGTGCCAATTATCCAGCATTCTACAGAGATTTTCACCATTTCTTTCATCCTTGGAAAATGGGTTGGATTAATCGAGCCGATCACGCAAATTTCCTCTGTTATTACGTTCTTCCTTCTATCGTCAACGATTTAACCATCAGTCAGCCGCATCTGGTGAAAGATGACAGTCACGTACCGGTACTAAAGTTTGCTGACACGAAATCAAGGGATGAAAATGAGAGGAAGGTAGAAAAGCGGGTAATCAACGGGCAAGAAACTGCCGAGCAGGAAAAAACCTAGGATCAAATAGGCTAATCATTGTTTCAGATTTCTACCATGCAGCCAAATTTATGTACTGCCTTTTTCTTCCTTATGTAGAGGCTTTATTGAATGACGAGACTATCGTGGTGGTGGTTGGGGAGGGGGGGGGGTGGTGGGCGGGGGGGGGGGGGTGGGGCAAACATGAAAAGAGAACTGACATTGTAAACCTCTTCGACCGAAAGTGTTTTGGATTTCAATATATTGATAATAAAGAAACAACGACAACAACAACAACAAACTGCGTGCCATTAATGGACGGTGTTGCACAATATCAGAGTCTTCTAAAGCTATACTTCTCCGCTATGTTGTCGTCGTTTCTTGCAATTGGTGTCCTTTTTATCAAAGATAGTATTCCGAATTCTGAAATTGTGTCATCAGTAGGGGAAAAAAAAAAAGATTAGAGAGCTCACAGACGTGGACAAGAACGAGAAACAGATGGTAAACTACAAAGAAATATCATGACATAGACAGTTCATTTTGCTGGCAGCCGGCCATGGTTGTTGAGCTCTGCAAATACAGTTTTGTATTGGCCCCACTATTATTTTTTTCCTTGTCACCTCATGTCACCCATGGTCTGTTGACGTTTTTCACTTTCTCTCTCTCTCCGTTTCTCTCACTCTCTCTCTCTCTCTCTCAAAATTCAACAAAGTCTCTTTTCTTGCCTGTGTTTTATTCTATATAAACAGAACAGCTTTCGCTTTTTTAATGATTGTCTACGAGTGAGTTAAAATATTCTGTGTAATTCACTTTATCAAAATTATGACATAATTCACATGTCTATATTAAAAAGTTCAGCATTCATGGTAAAATGATAATATTCAAAAACTGTTTTCCCCGCTTTACTAACATGTGTCCATATAAGATGTGTTTCTATTCCCTTATGTCAAAGTGACTTATATTTGGTAAATTCAATGAAGTCTGTAAATTGCGACCTTAGTTCGTGTCCATTTTCTGAAAAACTGGAGATCTTTAGTATATAGAAGAAGTATATATAACAAATGCACACTTTGACACTTGTTTAAAATGTATTGTGGCACTTATCAAGTGGTTTCACAGTTCCGATTTACTCTAACGTTTAACGTCGGATTTCTCAGTTGTGAAAAAAGTGGAATTGGAATAAACAAGAATTAAGTTCGCGAAATTTACACAGAATGTCAAATGTGTAGGTGGTTTGCAGAACATCTGCACAAGACATGGGTTGAGTTTGTTGTAAGTTACACGTATTTGGGGTCAGTATGAAAAGAGTGACGTAACGAGAGAGTGAAAATATAGCAAAGAAGTGGCAAATTAGAGATGAATTTTAAAGGAGTGACATAAGTAATACCGTAAGGTAAGGTGATACAAATCAGTGACAATATAAACTGCTTCGGAGTCCTCCCTCTGCCAGCTTGTGTTATCATTCTGTAATACTTCAAGTTTTTAATGGGATGTTATCTGCAAATGTCGGATAGTACACCATAAGGCGATGGCGTACCTCTCGACCAATACCCCACAAGGGATTGCCATAATCTGCATTTCAGTTCAAGCATTTTCAATGAATATCACGTGAGAAGTGATCCACGATCGAATATACATGTACGTGTGTTTGGAAGACGATTTATATATATAAAAAAAAGTAATAATGGCAGTTTGTGAGTCTGGGCAATCAATGTATAAAAAACGTCTGGAACTGTCACTCCTTCGAATAGTTTCCCATTATTTCAAGTGTCACTTCCTTGACTCGGTATCTATATCACTCCTTTGTTGTGCCACTCCTTTGTTATGCCAGTCCTTTGATAGGAATTGAGTATTTGAGTTGATAGATTTAAAAGATCATGACAAAAACGGGTGCCAGTAAAACAAAAATGGCAGGAAAAGTTCCCATGACGTTTGCTCCAGAGTAGACGTTGTCATCGGGCCAGCAGTAGTTAGAACATTCTTCTTTGCAGCCCTTCGGTTCTGGCATGTGACCATCCATCTGACATGAGTGGAGACGACCGAGGAACTCAGTTCCTTCATGTGTTTCTGTAAGTCCAGTTTTGGCAAAGTACGCTGCCTCGCCTTGTAGACAAGGGTGGTCAGCTATTCTCTCTATTGTCCTCTTGCACTCGGGTCTGGGGTATAAGCCAAATGATGCCTAAGGTGTATTTTGTCATGTACTGTCGTTTTTATGGGAACAGCAGAGTCATGGTATAATATTATAATAATTACTCCCTTGCAAACATCATTTTGACATGACAGTCAGCAAAATAAGGGAAGTATCATGCTAAGTTCGGTCAGCCACAGTCAAATGCTGCCAGCAAAATGTACACCAAAGAAATAATGGCAGAAGCTGGCTGTGTCTGACCGGGCTTAGTTTAATAGGGTGTTCCCGGATTTACTGAGAAAATATAGAAAATTGTGGTGTGCACGTCTTGTCTGCCAACATCTGACTGTGTCTGACCAGGCTCAATAATTGAACCTCCCTATTAATGTTACTTCAAAATATGACCATGATCTGCACTTGTGTGAACAGTAAAGGCATGCAAGCTATAACATTATAATGATTAACCTCCTGTAACAATCACTGCTATACTCAGTACAAGGTAGTCAGTCAAACAAACGCTGATCTGATAGGCGGGCACTTCAAGCAGGGTTTCCCTGTGTCCTATCGTTCTGTTTGTCTTTCATCTTGCCTTTCCTAAGCAAAATATGACCATTACCGGGTCGACATACTTTCTCCGAACTCAGACTCAAAATGACCTGATGCTTGTCAAATCCTTACGCGCCCCTCTCCGGTTCAATGCCCCCTCTCAAACCATCTTAGCGCCCCCCCCCCTTCCATACCTGCACCTGCCATCCAAGTTACAGTCTTTCCTCAGCACCTCCATTCTCTCCATGGTGTCCGGGTGGCTGACATTGCTGAAGCTCCTCCAGTCGCACCCACCCACGGGCGCGCCCATGTAGTACTCACAAGGAGACAAGGAACGTTGGGAGATACACGCTAGAAGGTACAATACATTTAATACACATTAGCAAACTTCAGGGGGGTAGACATGTTCTGTCTTTACTTGATACCCCCTGAGACCATCCATAGAGTACGCACCCTCGATTGTGACTATTTCCACCTCCTCTCCCACCCCCATCCCCATGTATGCTTTTCACATACAGATCTTGTTAGCGGGACGTAGCCTAATTACAAAGCCCAAATAGAGAAAATAATGAGTTGTACTGTTCACCTACAGCTTTCTGTGTAAAACGCAATATCCGCCAAAGAACAGCCTTCATAATGTATACGCTTGGCCTTAAACGCCCTCCCCGTGTGCAAGCTGAAGACCATTACAATGGTGAATGTCTAAGATATGACCTCATCGGTTTGTAAACTTTCAGTAACATTTTGCACCGACTATTTTAAGTTATTAGGAACCTGAATTATAGATAACCAAATATCTTAATTTGCTGAAACAGAAAAAAGTAAATTAAACCACTTTTTTTTTTCATTACCATAATTGCAAGCGTATGAATAACAAAAAAAAAAAGCTCCGACCGACGCTGCACTGGGGCGACGACGTTTTTGCTCAGTTGTAACTGGGCTGCAATGACTCTAAAGGCAAAATTTCCAAAATGAGATCAAAGAAGTATACAAATACAAATACACGCCTATTCCGAAAGCACGTACTATATGGACGGCCCCTGTCCCTAAATGCAAATAATTTTGTTCAAAATGGGAGGTCTGACCTGGTACAAGCCTGGTGAAACCAACCCATTGTTTAATTATTTGTATTGTTTTTTTAGCATACATATCTCACACATCTTAAAAGAGCTTTGTTAATGAGTGCGAACGTCTGTAAATCAAGTCGTAGATTTGAGCTTCTTTCAGAAGAGGACAAGACGCACCGTGGATCCAGATTAGAAAATAATTCTTTCATGGATCCGCAAGCATAGCGCCTTCTTTGGATATGCATGAACTCTACACATTCAATCAAAATATGTTCTGTTTATGGTTGGCAATTGCATACCACATACTATTCGGAGGGATCTTCCCCCATGAGTAAAAAAAGAAAAAAAAGTTGTGAAATTTTTTAGAAGCTCTAAATTCCAAACATAAGGAGCTAAATAAACAGTGAAAGGCGCAGAGTGGTCGTTACCGTGATGACCCAAACTCAAACCAGAGAGTATGTATTTATAGAGAAATCTCACTTCCGCCAAATCGTGAAACAAGGCCGCTGCGGTAAACAAGAAATCGAAGAATTGAAAGAGACCTTCTTCACCAAAGATAGTGTGCATATCAGTTTACTGCGGTTTGTTCATATTTTTAGGCTGATTGAAACTATTTAGAGCCGTTTCTAAGCTCTTACGCCACGTGGAAATGCACAGACGGCTATTGTTTACCGCAGGGACCTACTTTCCGCTCCATGCTAACAGTGGTTCGCAGAGCCTCCCGTGTCTCGCAGTGCAAATCGATCAATAGTGAAACCTCTCTTTTCATACATACTCCCTGGTCAAACTCAAATTCACACAGCTGGTGGTAAATCATTTGCAAAGACGTGATAGTTTAATGTAATAGTACTGGTTATGATTATGACATACACATCTGGTGCCTGCAGGCGGTAGATATATTCTTTGGTAAGTTTGCAACTCTGTCATAGCGGATCTATGAGGTCAAAGACAGAAAGAATGAGAGGTTGAGGACCACAACAACTACAACATGAACAATAACATTACAGCACGATCACTGATAACCAGCAAACAACAACAACAATTGCAGCGACACCACCAAAAACAACAATAACACCACAATCGTCATCATCACCACCACCGTCAACAACAACAACAACAACAACAAAAACAAAAACACCATCACCAACAGTACCACCACCAGCAACAAAAATTAACAACATCAACGAGAGACGATCACCATCACCACCAAAAACAACAATAACACCACAATCACCATCACCATCACCATCGCCATCGCCATCACCATCACCATCACCACCATCATCACCACCACCACTAGCGACAACAACAACAACAACAACAACAAAACACCACCACCAACAGTACCACCACCAGCAACAAAAATTAACAACAACATCAACAAGAGTCCATCATCATCACCACCAACAAGAACAACAGCAGCAACTAACAGCAGCAAGAACAACAAAACATGAGAAGAGCAACATTTAACAGGTCTGTTCACGCAGGATTTCGCAACATACAACTTTTTCTTTTTGCTCGATTTTAACATTGCTTATAGTCCTGCTGCGACCCCACAGTTTTTCTGTGGTTTTTATAATATCTGGTGAAACAGATTGTAAGCCTGCCTGAATAGAGTCAAGTCAAAATGTGGCAAAAAGAAAAAGTCGTATGTAGCAAAGCCTCGCCTAAGAAATAATACAGGAACGATACAATATAATGTCGTCGGGCATTTGCAATATTGTTGTATGTGCATTTTTGCCTTTTCGCGAAAATGAGGATTGAAATTTGGTGGGCAAAAGAGCTAATACGACACAAACACATACCACGAAAAGTGTTTAACCGATTGGAATGAACTTATACATAATGAAATTAAGAGTGAGGGAACCACTTTCATAACAAAACCTTAAAATCGGCAAAATGTCTCATACAACAATAAGGCAAATATCCCATGATATTTTGTCAGCTACCTGGAAAAGGCACTGCTTCAGCGGGGTACATTGTAAGAAAAGCGTAACACATCTCGTCCGATGTGGCATCGCCAGTGTAGACCCAGCGGTCTGAATAAAGTGAATTGTAGACACATTCAGTCTTGATCTCATCCCCAGGCAGGAGCTCAAACGGTGGGTCATGGCTATGGTAGATGGACAGATAGATGGGTGGACAAGTCTACAGATGGATTAACGTTTGGATGCATGGATTGGCACAGATAGATAGATAGATAGATAGATAGATAGATAGATAGATAGATAGATGGATGGATGGATGGATGGATGGATGGATGGATGGATGGATGGATGGATGGATGGATGGATGGATGGATGGATGGATGGATGGATGGATGGATGGATAGATGGATGGGTGGGTGGGTGGGTGGGTGGATGGATGGATGGATGATAGATAGATAGATAGATAGATAGATAGATAGATAGATAGATAGATAGATAGATAGATAGATAGATAGATAGATAGATGGATGGATGGATGGATGGATTGATGGATGGATGGATGGATAGATGGGCGGGTGGGTGGGTGGGTGGATGGATGGATGGATGGATGGATAGATGGATGGGTGGGTGGGTGGGTGGATAGATAGATAGATAGATAGATAGATAGATAGATAGATAGATAGATAGATTGGGCGGAAAGACGGACAGACAGACAAACAGACAGATAGATAGGTAGATAGATAGATAGACAGATAGATAGATAGATAGATAGATAGATAGATAGATAGATAGATAGATAGATAGATAGATAGATAGATAGATAGATAGATAGATAGATAGATAGATAGATAGATAGATAGATAGATAGATAGAGGGAGGCAGGGAAGATGGATAGATGGATAGATGGCTGGGTTGATGGATGGACAGATAGATAGAATATAAATACAGACTGAATCCAGGCAGGTTGAAATTAATGTGTGAGAACACTAGTTTTACAGCTTCTCTACCAACTTACACGTGAATGACAGGAGAATCATAATCGTAGTTCTCGTCATCACTGAGATGAATGATCTCTTTGCCATTTCTGAAGACTTCCACCTTCATGCTGTGACCTGTGTGTTAGAACATGGTATACGTGTTGGTGATGATACCAGAACATATACGTGTTGGTGATGACACTAGAACATGTATACGTGTTGGTGATGACACTAGAACATGCATACGTGTTGGTGATGACACTAGAACATGTATACGTGTTGGTGATGACACTAGAACATGTATACGTGTTGGTGATGATACTAGAACATGTATACGTGTTGGTGATGATACTAGATCATGTATACGTGTTGGTGATGATACTAGAGCATATATACGTGTTGGTGATGAGACTAGAACATGTATACGTGTTGGTGATGAGACTAGAGCATGTATACGTGTTGGTGATGAGACTAGAGCATGTATACGTGTTGGTGATGAGACTAGAACATGTATACGTGTTGGTGATGAGACTAGAACATGTATACGTGTTGGTGATGAGACTAGAACATGTATACGTGTTGGTGATGACACTAGAACATGTATACGTGTTGGTGATGATACTAGAACATGTGTAGGTGTTGGTGATGATACTAGAACATGTATACGTGTTGGTGATGACACTAGAACATGTATAGGTGTTGGTGATGATACTAGAACATGTATACGTGTTGGTGATGAGACTAGAACATGTATACATGTTGGTGATGATACTAGAACATGTATACGTGTTGGTGATGATACCAGGACATGTATAGGTGTTGGTGATGATACTAGAGCATGTATACGTGTTGGTGATGAGACTAGAACATGTATACGTGTTGGTGATGAGACTAGAACATCTATACGTGTTGGTGATGATACTAGAACATGTATACGTGTTGGTGATGATACCAGGACAAACTGTGGTTGTCCTTTAGTTAAGCACCCCCGATTGCAAATTCTGCATTTTTTTGTTTTGTTGCATGCAAGATCTAACATAGGTTTCAATCACAAATAGCATTATGTTGTTTTGTGTAAACTATGTTCCAATTTTATGGGAATAATTATAGTAGTAACAGTGGAAGGGACTGAATATTTGATTCGTCAACACAACGGAAAAAGGAAGATTTTTATATGCAACCCCCCCCCCCCGCCCCACCTCCACACAAACAACAATAATAACATCAACAACAACAACAACAAATACCTGACCTTCTTTAGAGGATGAAGCATGGGAATGCTGTACTTAACAAAAGCTCCGGAAAAAAGAGAGCATTAATTTTACAAGGATGTTTACATTTAAGAATGATAACATTTTCCTTTTCGTTCAAGGAATACAGCTAAACCATAGATTTGCCCCATACGATGCCTAACGAAACTTCAATTAGAGGGGAGAGGAGGTAAGTAGTGCGTCTCAACCCCTGTAGGTATCCCTGAGAATTTTTGTGTCAATGTCACATATCGTAATATAAATTATTTCTTCTTTTCATCAACATTATGTCATATCACCACTTTCTTCTGTTATGTATGTCTATCATTTCATTGTTTCTTTTCATCCACAACAATGGTTCTCAATGTGGGCAATAGCGCCCCCTCCCTCCTGGGGGAGAATATTATTTCGTGTGTGTGTGTGTGGGGGGGGGGGGGCAAAACAAAGACAGGGCTACGGGGAGGGGGGGGGGAGAAGATGAAGGGGTCGATCTGGGGGCAACTACGGGGGCAGCCACTGACGTGTTCAACTGCACGCGTAGGTGGCCTTTTGTGCATTTGGTAGAGAATGCATTCTGTTTTATAATGAAGAATGAATGCGTTTTGAAGTACATGACTTGTGTGTAGTCCCCTTTCTGGTGAAAGGTTTTGCTGGGTTTGAGTAGGGATTGGGAGGGGGGGGGGGGAGGGGGCTATGAAATAAACTTTTGAGCCTATTGAGGCGATTGTCTGAAAAAAAGTTGAGAATCACTGATCTACAACGTAATAATTGTCTCATCTACAACATGGTGTAATATTTCACTGTCTTCCGACACCACTTCGAGTTGTTCTGCATGTTCTCACTGTACAAATCTGAATCAACCAAACAACAGCCAGACTGAACCACTCCGGGAGCAGGATTTGAATCCGGAACCTCCCCCGCCCAAGGCAAGCGCTGTATCAACTGTGTGAGTACTCTATGTCCCGCCCACCATCCTAGTAGCCAACCAATCACTCACAAAGCAAACAAGCAAGCAAGCAACCAACCGACCAACCAACCAGCCAATCAATCAACCAACCCAACCACCCACCCACCCAACCAACCAACCAACCAACCAACCAACCAACTACTAATCAACTCACCCAGATAATGCATGTGATTCAGTACAGATGTGATGTACACAGGTTGAGTAATCAAATATTGCAAGCACGATCCAGGACAAAAGCCTTCTTGCTCTACACGACTTTCGCCTGCGGATAGTTGTAAGACATTCACCACATGATTATCACTCTGTGTACACGCCACTAGTATCAGAATAGTTGTTTTAAGTTATTTTCATTGACTTTTATGAGAGAATGGAAACAGTAAACAGAAAGACAGGGAGAGGGGTGAAAGCAAACAATGTGGCCTGACACTGAGGAAGGTAGAAAGACGCTTGGGAAAAAGAGCAGGTGTTGAAAGGTATGGACTTAGAGCCCAGAAAAAGACAGAATTGTTGAGAAAAAGAGGAACTATAGAGTTTTGAGTCTGAGGTTGAGTTTTTACGGCGCGTGGGCACGATAATGGACACTTTGCGCCTTTCACGGTCTATTTAGGTGCGCGTTCTTTATTTATGTTTCGTATTCAGAGCTTTCAAGTTTTACAATAGAATTAAATACTTTCATCTAATTTTATGACATTGGTAAAGTTGTTTTATAACTAGAGGGAAAGGGGATGAGCTAAAAGAAACGGAGTATTTAGAGGAAGAGAAGGGGCCCAAAAGAGTATTGTTGATGTGTTCGTAGTAAAGTAGTAGACCTTCAAATGCAACAACTGCAACAAAGCCTGTGGCTCAAGGATCGAACTTTTCTCCTCGATGAGGCACACACTTCATGAAAATCAGTTTTTCTCCTCTCCTGTAAAATTCGCGAATAAGTCTTTGTTTTTCCAGCTCTACTTTATGCACAACTGAGAAATTCGACGTTAAACGTTTGTGGCTTTAGTATTATGATAAGCAGTTAGAATAAATCGGAACTGTAAAACAGCTTGATAAGTGTCACCTCTTGCACACACTGAAGATCTCCAGTTTTTCAGGCACTGGGTATAGAACAAACAAGAACTAAGGTCGTGACTTGAGCGGTTTCCTGACACAGCCAGGGATTTTGCTGTCCGTACCTGGTGGAATCTCTAGAGCGCCTTGTCCAGTGATAAAAGTGATCAAGGATTGCACTTCCGGCTTACGGGGTTGGTAGAACAGACGCAGTCCACTGCTGTCTCGGAATTCCGGACGTTCCGTGGGGTTGTTGTAGTGGATCTGTGAGGATTTGGAAGAGAGAGTGTGAGCAGATGGGTTATGAGGGAATGCACGAGAGAGATGACGCGTGAGCCTTACGTGGTATCATACTAAGCCCGGTCAGACACAGTCAGATACTGCCGACAAAATAAAGAAATAATGGTAGAAGCTGACTGTGGAAAAAACATACAGGAAATTATGGTGCGCACTTCTTGTCTACCAGCATCTGACCGTGTCCACAGAATAGGATAGTTGTTGATCTCTATTCTGTGGATCGTGACTGACCGGGCTTAGTATAATACTCCCCTAAATATACCGGTGTAGGATTAATTTTGCAGCCCGACCTCTCAATTAGGTGTAAGCTGATGTGTAATCATTAGGAGGTGAGACACTACTGTGGGGCCTACGCCAGCCTTGGTCTGGTTTACCCCTTAGGTCTACTGACTCAAACCTTTGAACCCCGAGTGGGGCATAGGTCGTCCACCAAAGTCCTCCACCTTGCTCTGTCCTGGGCTGCGGCCTCAATCTGACCCCACGAGAGTCCCAGCATTTTTATTTCGTTTGCAGTTGATCTTTGCCATGTTGTCTTGGGACGCCCGCGGTTTCGTTTGCCTTGGGGGTTCCATTTGAGGGCCTGGCGAACGATGCTGGCTGGAGGTTTTCGGGGTGTATGTCCAAGCCACCCCCACTTTCTCCGTTTGATTTGGATTTCCACTGGCTCTTGCTCTGTCCGTTCCCACAGCCATTCGTCAGTGACTTTGTCATGCCAGCTGATCCGCAGGATGGTTCTGAGGCACCTGTTGATGAAGGCCTGCAGCTTGTGTATTGACTCTTTGGTAATACGCCAGGTTTCACATGCGTACAGCATCACAGACTTTACCTTAGGTTGATGCTGCGCTTAATCAAGCCTGTTTAGCATCTGTTTTGATTCAGTCGGCGAGGTCTCTCTTTCCGCAAAACTGACACAAGACAACTTTGTCGCTCCCAGAACTAGCAAGGCAGATGCGTTTCGGTCTCGTCACTGCGTGAGATCCTGTTTAATTCCGTGGTCCACATCTCATACTAGAATCGAGGCGAAACAGACTTGGCAGTGCGCCGTCAGTCTAAATTTTGCACTACCTGGTCTAGCATGATGTAAGGCGAATGGTAAGGACAACATCAATGACAATAATAACAATAATAGCAGCAGCAGCAACAACAGCAACGTTAACGACGACTACATCAGCATCATCAGCAGCAACGACATGCACAACAACAGCAGCAACAACAGTTAGGATGACAGCATCAGCAGCAACAACATCAAGAACAATAACAGCAGTAATAGTGGACAAAATGAGCATCAATAACAACAACAGTAGCAACAGCAACGACAGCAACATCATTATCAGCAGCAGCAGCCACAACAACAAAAACTCCACCAGCGGCAACAACAACAACACCACCAGGACCAACAGTAACGGAGACAACACCGCCACCACCACCGCCACCACCACCATCTTCACCTCCAACAACACGGATGGGATTAATCCGATCGGCCTAACGTTAGTACTGACTCTACCTCTAATCGGATCCTCTGGTAACCGTTCTGGCCTATCAAAAACCCGACATCTTTGCCATAACAAGTTCCAGCTTGGCCGACTGTCCAAACACTAATGATCTCACTGCACTTGCCCTCCGATGCCATATCGCAAGACGAAGGGATAGGGATATAGGCTTCATCGGCTACATCGAGATGTAAGAAAGTGAATACATAAGGGATTTTAATCAATCAATCAAAATGTTTATCAATCAATCAATCAATCAATCAATCAACCAATCAACCCACATACCAGCTAATTAACTAATTACCCAGGTGGTAGCTAATACGTCCATCAATCAATCAAAACTTTTATCAATCAATCAATCAATGATGGATCGACATTCTAACCTTCCATCCATCCATCCATCCATCTAACCATCCATCCACCCACTCATCCATTATTTCACCCATCCATCTCTATCCACCCATCCATCCATCCATCCACCCACCCATCCATCCGTCCATCCATCCATCCATCCATCCATCCATCCAACCATGGGTCATCCATCCATCCATTTATCCATCTATCCGCCCGACCATCCAACTATTCATCCGTCCATCCATCCAACTGACCATCCTTGCAGCCATATATCAGCATATGATGAAGCACATTGGCGTTGTCAATCAAAGCCTCGTGGGCAATCAGATGATAGTCCTGGTCTTTGGGTATGTCAAAAGTCATACAGTAGTACGTAGTCTCCTTTGCAGGAACTTCAGTGTTTGGGAACCTGGCATCCAAGGTCATGACCTCTGTACAAATGTCAAAAGTTAGTACTTCATGACAGTGTAGGGATAGATTTATTTTTGAACTATTTCGTGATTGGCCATTGGTCTGCCTTTCCGATACATTGAATGAAAAAGAAAAGAAGATATGGAATTTAAATGGATGAATATAGTTGTTTGGTAAGTAATAGATACAGAAGGAGAGAGAGAAGGAATAGAGAGAGAGGGGGGGGATAGAAAAAGACAGATGGAGAGAAAGAGAGAAGGAGAAGAGCCAGATAAAGGCAGAAAGAGATACACACTGACATATAGACAGACAGAAAGAGAGAAAGAGTAGAAAGAGAAAGAAAGACAGAAAGAGAATAGAGAGAGGGAGAGAGAAAGAGAGACAGAGAGGAGAAACAAAGAAAGAAAGAGAGGAGAAGAGAGAGAGACAGACAGACAGGCACACAGAGGAGAAACAGAGAAAGACAGAAAGAGAAGAGAGAGCTAGAGAGAGAGAGAGAGAGAAAGAATGTGTGTGAGAGAGAGAGAGAGAGAAAGAGAGACAGGTTACCTGGTTGTTTGATAGTCTCACAAGCTTCAAACTGATCCAATTCACAGGAGAGGAACTCGTTTTTCTCCCGACAGAATTCGCTGTCATATGGGTCACAGACACCTGTCAACATGAGGCGAGAAATACAGGTGATGGGAGTTAACTCATACAATACTGGGACAGGATGTTTCAATGAATGGTTTAGAGGCCCTTTGGCTGTGAAGTTGTCATATATCTGACACTCGGGTTGAACTACCGATGGTCGTGGCAGATATTACTTCTTCTTCTTCTTCAGCGTTCCAAGTCATGCTTTTAGTTTGGTGTGGGCCAGGAACTGGGTAGTCAGGTGAAGGTCTGCCTCACTGCCCCATAGCTTGGTGTGTAGGTCCGTGGGACTAGGCCAATAGTTTTGTCGTTCCGTCCTGTGGAGTGGACAGTCCTGGAGGACATGCTCTGGAGTCTCAGGGCCGGCTCCGCATGGACACTGGTTTGTCTGCGACAAGCCTATTCTGTGGGCACGGTGGTTGAGGCCGCAGTGTCCTGTCCGGAGGCGGAATATCTGCACCTGCTCTTTCCTTTCAAGGTGCCTGATAGGGTCCTTCCTATGATCATACTCTGGGAACCTGTCTCTCCACTCCTGACTAATCTTATGTTTAAGGATCGACTTAATTTCATTATATGATAATGGGTGCAATATCTGTTCCTGTTTGCTGGCTGTCTTGGCAAGTTCATCGGCTTTTTCATTGCCCGAAATGCCACAGTGGGCAGGAATCCAATGAAGGTGGATAGTTGCGATCCTTGAAAGGTCGGTCAGCTGTGTGCGGAGCTCCTTTGTCAGGGTGTCCGGTTTTGAAGAGCTGAGTGCCTGGAGTGTTGACAGGGAGTCGGTCAGGCAGACTATCTTCATCTTGGGTGTAACTATGGTCTTGAGATGTTGCAGGGATTGCAGTAGTGCTACCTGTTCTGCTCTGTAGTTGGAGCACAAAATGCCTGCAGGAACACTTATCTCATGGGTCTCTCCACTAGCAAGTCGGATGTAGACCCCACATCCACCATTTCTAACTGCTTCCTCCGCTGATCCGTCAGTGTATACTCGTGCCCACTGGGTTGATGGATAGTTCTTGTCCAGATGCTCGAGGGTAAGAGAGCGTTTGATAGCATCTGGCTGAGAGTCTCTTCCTTCAAGGCCCGGAATGCTGGTGGTGATATACATAGGCGTCTCATCCGGATTCCATTCCTCGATTGTAGTCTCTTCCCTTGTCACATTTTTTCCAGTGTAGTCAGTGTATACCCTTGCAGCATCCTTGGCTTCGTGGTTTGGGCTGCTTCTCTTCAGTCGGTTTTTGGTTTGGGCAGTTAGTCTCCTGCAAAGTGGATGGTCTGGTATCCGTCTTATCTTTTCAGCTTGTAGGATGGTGTGTGTTCTCCTTCTGAATTCTAGGGGCTGAATGTTTGCTGTTTTCTCCATCTCCGAGATAGGAGTAGATCTCATGGCTCCAAGAATGATTCTGAGACTGCGGTTTTGAGTTTTGTCCAGCATCTGCTTGTTGGTTTTTGCCGCTGTGGACCATGATGTTGCAGAGTATTCTAGCGTGGGCCGTACTGAGCCAACATAGACCTGTGTGAGGATTTTACTGTTGGCACCCCATGCTGTTCCAGCTAGCTTCTTCATTACAGCTTGTTTCTTGATCGCCTTGTTGTTTATTTGAGTAAGGTGCGGTTTCCAGGTAAGGCGACTGTCAAGCTTAACCCCTAGGAAGGTGGGGGTGTCTGTCCGAGGAAGGGGGTTCTCATTCAATTTCAGTACAACTTCCTCTTTCTTTGTGGAGAGAGAAAACAATGTTGCTATTGTTTTGTTCGTGTTCAGCTGAAGTCCCCAATCTTCTGTCCAGGATGCAACCTTGTTGATGCTCTCTTGAAGTTTTACTTTTGCAGGACCCAGGTGTTCCGAGGAATACCATACTGCACAGTCGTCCGCATGAAGCGAGTGTGATACAAACTTTGGTAGGTGATCTGGCAGGTCGTTGATATAAATCAGAAAGAGGAGAGGAGCAACAACACTTCCCTGGGGCACACCAGCAAGCAGCTTTACTTTCTGGCTGTACTTTGTGTCCACTTTTGTTCTGGCTTGTCGGTGGACAAGGAAGTTTTGGAGCCAGTGGTACATCTTGCCCTTGATTCCCGTTTTTAGCAGCTTGAGAAGGAGACCATCCCGCCAGACCTTGTCGAAAGCCTTTGACATGTCAAAGAAAACCGCTAAGGTTCTCTTTTTTTCTTGGAAAACGTTCTCAATGTCTTGTGTTAGACAGGTGATCTGGTCCTCAATGCTCCGATGCTGGCGGAATCCAGTCTGGTTGGGGCTCAGCTTCTTGTTGGTCTCAAGGTACCATTTCAATCTAGTTGAGATGATTCGCTCCATAAGCTTACCCACACAGCGGAGGAGGCTAATTGGGCGGTAGCTGCTAGGGTCCTTTTTGTCTTTCCCAGGTTTGAGGATGGGCTGTATTGTTGCATCCTTCCAGATATCCGGGACTCTTCCAGTTTTCCAGCTGTGATTGAAAATTATCAGGAGTATGTCCTCTGCTGCCGAACCAAGGTGACTGAGCATGTCGTTTGTGATGCCGTCTGGTCCAGGTGCTTTCTTTGGGCGTAGTTTGTGTATCGCTTTCTTTAGTTCACCGTGGCCTATCTCTGTCTCCATGCAGGGTTCATGGCTGGCTTTGGAGAAATGTATTTTAATATCTTTCTTCGCAGCCTCTGCTCGCTTCTTAGGTATGTTGCACCTGCTTTCACTTTCGTAGTGTCTGGCCAGGAGATTTGCAGCATCTTTTCCTGTAACTAGCTGGTCTTCATCCCGGAGGACAATTTTCCCTCTTGATCGGGTGTCACCATTTAGAGCTCTTGTTAGGCTCCATAGCCTGTTGGTGTCTCTGTCGAGGTTGAGTTGTCCTGTCTTCTCATGCCAAGCTTTTCTGGTTTGGGAGTTCTTTTCCTTCACAAAGTTCGCTTGTGCTTTATTGTAGGCGATGACATTCTCATTGGTGGGTTCCCTCTCCATGGTGTCTCGTTTCTGGGAGACTGTCGCATGTAGAGTGTCCAGCTCAGCACTCCAGTTGGGTTGGTAGAGTTTCCTGTGTCCCCTTGGGATTGATCTCTTGGCAGCAGAAAGGATGACTGTGTTGAATGCCTTTATGTTTTTGTCAGTACTGTATGTCATCTGGATCTCTGCGCAGTACTTGTCTGTCAATTTGCTGAAAAGGGGCCAGCTGGCTTTCTTAAAGTTCCAGCTTGCTTCCCTCTAGGCTGCTTTTTCTCTGGGGATATCTCTGATGTTGAGCCTGACAGGCCTGTGGTCGCTTCCACCAAGCTGGGAGCATACATCTCTAGTGGTCTTCTGCTCTACGCTGTCCGTGGCCATTGCAAGATCTGGAGTGGAGGTTGTGCGCCATGGTCTGGAATAGAAGGTATCCTGGTCATCTGGATCATTGATGAGGGTAAGCTGGTTTGAGATCATCCATTCCTCCATGTATTCTCCCTTACTGTCAAGTTCCTCGTACCCCCAACTAGGGGAGTGGCCATTGAAGTCCCCAGTGACAAGCCATTCTCCTTCCATAGGTAGGTGATCAAGGTCAAGTGGCACAGCTGGGGGGGGGGGGGGGAGTAGACATTCAGAATTCCAAGTTTCATGTTTGGAAGGATGATCTGCACACCAAGATATTCTGTCCCTAGGTTTTGTGATCTGCAAATGTCTGCTGCGGCGATGGAGTTTCGGACTAGGGTAAGCACTCCTCCTTTGTGTCGCTCTTCCCTGTCCTGCCTGAAAGTTTCATATCCTCTTACGTGAAATCTTTTGTCAGGCTTGAGGTGAGTCTCCTGGATGCAGCATATGTCGATGCTGTCCTCTTTTAGTCGTGCCTCCAGGGCACGTTTCTTGTTTGCCACTCCCTCAGCATTCCAGTGGACAACTATGAGGGGTCGCATGTCTTGTTGGCCAGTAGCATTTCCCGGGTCTCTCCTGACTCCACAAGTAGGCTCGGGACTGCCAGTCGCTTGGTTTGGACCCTTTCGAGGCTTAGGGCCCGGCACCACCTCCACCTGGCGATTTCCCATGGGGGTGACACCATCACTTAATCTAGGTAATAGATACTTTCGCATGGCTTCTATGGTGGGGTTGGTATGCGCCCAATTCCTCCCCGCACAAGGCTGGCACATTCCGGATTCGGGGGACCGATTTGTTCGAGTGTTCTCGCTTGAGGGTTGCTAACCGAGCTGCGAGGGTCCCTCTCCCCGGGTTGCATTTTGGAGTTTTCCATCTCCTAGAAGGTTGCTTGACTGGGCTATGAGGTCCTTCTCCCCAGCTTTGATTTACCAGGGTGTGCTCCCTGGGTGAGGTCTTGGTGGGAATCGGGACATGTCCACTCGCCGGTGGGCCCGGCATTGCCGCACCTTTCGGGGGACCTCACTCCTCCGGGTCTGAAGTTTAGCCCCCACAGACTCCAGGGGGGGCTGGTTTGTTGGCGCCAGCTACTCGCCATTTGCCAGAGCCGTGTCTGTGAGAACAGGGAGCACCGGATCAGGGAGCGATCACTCGTGAAGGTGCGGTTGGCTTAGCTGGCAGAGGCATAATCAAGCAGGCATTTCTCACTATTTAGGTGAGACCTGGCTTACCAGTCCTTACTCCCCACCCCCATTCTGAAGACCCACACCTCCATTCTGAAGACCCACGCCCCCATTCTGAAGACCCACACCCCCATTCTGAAGACCCACACCCCCATTCTCAAGACCCACACCCCCATTCTGAAGACCCACACCTCCCATTCTGAAGACCCACACCTCGCATTCTGAAGACCCACACCTCCCATTCTGAAGACCCACACCCCACCAAAATATTGCCACGCCCCACCTGGGGAAGCATTGTTTTAGTAGATTGTGCTCAGCAAATTTTAAGTTTTCTTTATGATGTGCAATCAATTTTTTATGGGGCGGGGGGGGGGGGGAGATCTCATTTCAACAACGCTGCCACCATCATCATCACCACAAACAGAAACCCCCAACAGTACCTGGATGTGTGATGTCCGTTGTCCGTGTGGGGATCTCACCACTTTTCCAGGTACAGTCAGGGTCACCCAGCTCTTCACCGTTGGTTTGACTATCTCCGTCAGAGTCTTTAGCACAGAGTTCGGGATTCCACTGTTGAAAACACATACAAGATCTTTGGGGGTCTCATTTGTGTCAGCGTGAAAACTATAATTTCTTTACTACTACTACTACTATTTCTTGCTGCACCCACTGGTGCTCGAGGCAGCAACAAAGGATCTCCAGCCCTGTCTGTCCTGGGCCATCTTTGCGAGAGTGCCCCAAGAGTGATTGAAGGATTAATTTTCATCTCTGCCTCGATTGTTCTCCGCCAGGTTGCCGTGGGTCTGCCTCGCTTGCGCCGTCCATCCGCTGTCCACAGAAATGCCGTTTTGGTGATAGAATTTGCTTCCCCCCGCAGCGCATGCCCAAGCCATCTCCATCGTCTCTTCGTGACGATGTTGGCTATTTCTTTGAGCTGGATCAATAACATAGTTTGACTTTGAGTTCTGAGTTAGAGTTTAAAGAATGCACAGCCACACGTTAATTGCCCTGTCGTCACGGTCATTTTACAATTGCCTAAGTCATTTTTTTGGTATTTTGAGATGAAATTTTCACCTTAATCAGACACTCATGTTACACCTTTCAACAGTTACATTGTTATATTTCCTTGACTTGTTGAGTTTTTCAACGAAACCCACGTCCACCTAACTCATCATTGTATTTTGATGTTATTAGGGGACCGTAGTATACATACAAAGTCAAAAAATAGACAACACAAAGTTGTGTTCACTGTTCAGCTTTAGTTTTCTATGTAAAATACTACGCTCCCCTAACAACAAAATAATATCAGCTAAGTTCTGTGTCTGGAACTGCACAATGTAAACAAGCAAGTAATAACAACAATCAAACAAAAAAATAGAAATTAAACCTCGAGTTCCCCAGACATAAGGGGATTTGTCCAAAAATCTTGAAACCCTATATTGAAACCCTATTAGCCCACATCTAAAATGAATGAAAAACAGAGAAGGAAAGACCTTACAAAAATCAAATAATTCGTTGAGAAATTAGAACTTGTCCAAAATGTGGGACATTGGGACCTGGTGAAGTATCCAAATATGGTAACCAAGGCACTTCAGGGTTAAGCTTTCTATTAACAGCAGAAAGTAGGGCAGGTAATATTTCTAGGTCTAATTTGTTGGCCAAACTAACTTTTTCGTATTTGAAATGCCTACGGTAATCTTCTGAGAAACTGGTGAAGAATGACCAGAAGTATCTTAGTGGTGGTGGTGTTTTGGTTCGAGATTTGAAATAATTGTTCTCGTAAAGAGATAAAAGGGGGAGGCGGAGAGAGAAACAGAGAAAGACAGATAGACAGGCAGAGGGAGAGGAAGAAAGAGAGAGAGAGAGGGAGAAAGAAAGAGGGGGAGAGGGAGAGAGAGAAAGATAGAGAAAGAAAGAGAGAGGCAGAAAGAAAGGCGGGGGGGGGGGAGGGTAGAGCGAGAGAGAAAGAAAGAGAGAGAGACAGAGGTAGAGCGAGGGGTGAGAAAGAAGAAGAGAGAGAAGAGAGAGAAAGAAAGAGCGAAGGGGAAAGGGAGAAGGAGAGAGGAAGAGAGACGGGAAAGAGAGACTCAGAGAGAGAGAGAACGAGAGAGAGAGTGAAAGAGAGAAGGGGGGAGACAGAGAGAGACAGGAATAGAGAGAGAGAGAGAAAGAGAGAGAGAAAGAGACAGAAGAAGAGAGAGAGAGAGAGAGAGTAAATTAGTGGCTAAAATTCGACATATCACAAATTTTATGGACATTGTCGAGTTAATGCAAACGAGGTGAACCGAACAACAATTCCTTCACGTGCAGGCTATCAGTGACAGACCAGGGATGACAGCTTACCCAGTAGCCCATCTTAGCGAAATCCTCACCAAACACATTCCTGTCACCCCCACCGTTAGGGTTCAAATGCCCCACCCCGGGCCAGCGGTAGTTGGGCTTGCAGGGGTGCGGGATGGCCTTCGAATTGGGGATTTTCTCCTGGAAGGTTTGGTAGGCCAAAGTGGGAGTGAGCACCAGGCTCAGGTATAAACTGTGGAAGATAATATAGTGTAATCATATCACTGTGGAAGATATCATAGTGTAATCATACCACTGTGGAAGATGGTCACAAAGCGCAAGTGCAGACAATGGTACTGCAAATGCGGTTTGCAACCTTGGTATGTTTCGGCCTATGAGGGACTACAACACACCAATGAAAACAAGTGCTTTACAGTTATACACACGATAAATTTTATTGGGACACGTGGGATGGGGGCTTAATGTTAGTAAAATAGTCTAAATAACGTGACAGAAAGGATGGACAAATATTTCATACAGATATTATAATGACAGTGATCCAAAGATAATAAATGTGACAACAATAACCTAAACTAACAACCCTGAAAGAAAAGGTTTCTGATTAATGCAATGAAATGACAATAAAATGGATTATAATATGTTACACTAAAACACAGATAAAAAGGTAGATGTTTATCTCACCGACTCTGCAATTAATGAACGTTTCACACAGGATATACCCACACTCTTCCAATAATTACTCTAAGTAAAATGATACTAAAACTTGTCCTATATTCTGAATCTGTAATCTTGACGATGATGGTCCTAAACCGAAGAATGTCAGGTCTCTTGAGAAACTGGACTCCACAAAGATAATGTTCTCTTAAATTCACTACAGGTTACACTGTCAATACCGTCCTGGGCACAGCTACAGGATACACTCAATTACAAATATGTCCTTACTCCACCAAAAAAAGCACTGTTCACATCCACAAGATGACTACTAGTACTATATATATAACTAATGTCCTGACAAGGCTCTGGTCACAGTCACAGGATACACAACAGGATCGAAATGTCCTAACAATATGCACAGGATACTTTAAAACAGGTGGTTACTTTATGGTCTTGGCCTTTAGCCTTCCCGCTGTTCTGTACAATTCACAGAAACGCCGGGTACAATGCTCTACACGCGGACAGAAGCCTGCCTGGTCACGCTGAGACTTACAGGTCTAACACTGCCACGAAAAGCGAGTACAACACTGGAAATTAATGAGTTCCTTAAGAACTTAGGATATGTTCAACATGTGCACCATGTACATGAGCTAACTTTAACTTTAAGCTTAGACTCACACGCCGCACTAACCGAGCTTATTTCATGCTTTGACAAAGCAAGAGATATAGTAATTTACTATGACTAAGTCCTACGCGAACTTGAAAGTCATAAACGCTCTATACACGAGCTAACTTAACACACCGTATAGGCTATGTTAATATACGTCTGTGTCCTACAATAAGAACGACAGACAGGTACACCACTCCACGTGAGCAGGACCTCGCTCCACACGAGCTAAATTAAAAACAGAGGCCTTAATACATAGGCACTGTTAATACACGCCTGAGTTCTACAGGCAGGTACACTGCTTCGCACGAGCAGGACCTCGCAGTGAGTCTATCGCAAGCGGACTGACTACTCCAGATTTGCTCTGGAATATATACAGAAACTCAAAATTACAGAAAATTACAGAGGGGAAAACTGGGAGGTTCTACCTAGCTCAAATTCGTGAGCCATAAAAACGTGCACAAAGACTCCACGGTGGCCAAACTCGGACGCTGGGGTATTAGGTGGACGGGTCAGAGATAATTGCTCCACCCGCAGGTGCCCGAGACATAACTTCGAACAATAGATCAGGAAGGTGGACCGATCGAACGGGCAAGTGGACGGTCATTACGCGGCATTTCGTTACAAAGATAACAAAGTGTAATCATACCACTGTGGAAGATATCATAGTGTAATCATACCACTATGGAAGATATCATTGTGTAATCATACCACTGTGGAAGATATCATAGAGTAATCATACCACTGTGGAAGATATAGTGTAATCATACCACTGTGGAAGATATCATAGTGTAATCATACCACTGTGGAAGATATCATTGTGTAATCATACCTCAGTGGAAGATATCAATATTGTAATCATACCTCTGTGGAAGATAACATAGTGTAATCACACCACTGTGGAAGGTAACATTGTATAATCATGCCACTGTAGAAGCTATCTTAGTGTAATCATATCACTGTGGAAGATATCATTGTGTAATCATACCTCTGTGGAAGATATCATTGTGTAATCATACCTCTGTGGAAGATATCAATATTGTAATCATATCTCTGTGGAAGATAACATAGTGTAATCACACCACTGTGGAAGGTAACATTGTGTAATCATGCCACTGTAGAAGCTATCTTAGTGTAATCATACCACTGTGGAAGATATCATAGTGTAATCATACCATTGTGGAAGATAACAAGGCATTGAAATTCGTGACCGTAGATAGTTCTTGTTTGCTGTATCTCCATTTTCTGAAAAAAAAACAAAACAACTGGAGATCTTTTAGTATGTAGAAGAGATATAACAAAATAATGCACACCCTGACACTTGTTTAAACTGTGTTGTGGCACTCATCAAGCTCTTTCACAGTTCCGATTTATTCTAAGTCCATAATATCATAACACTACAGCCTCAAACGTTTAACGTCGAATTTTTCAGTTGTGCAAAAAGTGGAAATGGAACAGACAAGAACTGAGGTCGCGAACTGTACCATGTATAAACTGTGGAAAATAATTAGGTTAACTGTTACTGTCGCACCAAGTATAAATTGTGGAAGGTAATAAGGGATTGTAATCGTACAGTAAATAAACTGATTATTAGGCAATGTCATTATACCATTGTGCAAACTGTGGAAGATAGTAAGGCAACGTACTCGTACTATGACTGTATACACCGCTGAAGACAATAAAGCAATGCAATCGTACTATACATAAAACTGTGGAATCTAGTAAAGCAGTGTAATCGTACCATGTATAAAATGAAATGTGGAAGATAATAAGGCAATGTAATCGTACTATATATCCACAGTGGAAGATAATAAGGTAATGTAATCGTACCAGTCCATAAAGTGTGGAAGATTATAAGGCAATGTAATCGTACCACGTATAAGCTGTGGAACACAATCAGGCAATGTCGCATATAACTATCTTGTCTTTGTATTGAACTCCTAGCCTGGGCATTAAGCAGCAGAACGGGTCTTCTTTCATTTACCATTAAAATTAGTCGAGTAAGAGTTTTTTTATTTAACTGTCTATCGTTAGATTGGTTTGCAAAGTCCTGAAATTAACCAGTCAATCTCCCAGCCAATCAGACAACCAACCAGCCAGTCAGCCAGCCAGCCAACCTGCCAACCCGCCAAACCACCAACCAACCAACCAACCAGCATGTCAGCCAGTCAACCGGCCAACCAACCAATTAGACAACAAGCCAGCCAGACAAACAATCAACCAATCAACCAGCCAATTAACTTGCGAGCCAGTCAGCTGGCCAGCTAGCCAGCCAACCAACCAACGATCCAACCCGTCATATCGACCAAACACCAACCAACTAAAGAACCAGCCAACCAACAGCCAGGCTAGAGCCCCCCCCCCCCACTCCCTCGGCCCTCGTTGGCGGGATTCGAACCCTATACCTATGCCACCCGGATCAACCGCTCTCCCCACAAGGCCACTGCCATGGCTTAGCTGAGTCTGCACAGACCCCAGATCTATTACAGGATATAGTGGGATGTATAGACTTGAAGACATGGCAAGGCACACCCAAGGTGATAATATACCCGTTAATCGCTTGTCAATCCTCCGAGGGAACTTCAGAAAGAGGTCATGATCACTGGCCTCTTTACACTCCCTACCACCTCCTCTACCCACGCACCACATTGCAGTTCTGGTCGGTCACCACGAGTAGCCCACGGGTAAATTGCAGTCAGGCTGACCACTTTGGAGATTTCATAACTGATGACAGGGGCTAGGGCTGTGCTTAGTTGGTGTGTCTGAAGATCCGAAAACTTGCAAACATGTTAGTATAATTATTATGCTCCTTGTAGTTTTTTGAGACTCCCTAAGCAAATCTTCTTCTCTGAGCTCTCCAATGGAACGAGGAATGTTGGGGCCCCAAAGAGACGTCACAAAGACACTCTCAAGCAATCACTGAAGGCCTTTGCCATTGATGTGAGTGAGTGGGAAAAGCTCTCGCTTGATCGTGCAAATTGGAGGGCGGCCCTTACCAGAGGCAGCAAAGCATGGGAAGCTGACAGAGTCCAGCAGGCTATCAAAAAAAGAGAACGGCGCAAGAAAAGGCCCAGTGGTACTGAACCAACGGAGCACTCTTGTCATTTATGCGGAAGGGTCTGCAGGGCAAAAATAGGACTTATCAGTCACATGAGAAGCCATAAGTCATGAAAGAACAGTCTTTCCATTCTGTCCTCTGTGTCCTTTAGTTCTCCTTATTGTCCATGTGTTGAAATTCTCAACAATTTCTGTTCTTTATTCCTCTGGTGTTGTTAAGGTCATCATCATACCTGATGGACGAACTATTATTATGTAGTTTTGCAGCCCCTAAAACGTGCAGGTATTGTGTTAGCCTTGTCCTCGTCCTAAACAGCCTAAAACTTGCAAGTGTTCTGTTAGTATTTGTCCTCTTTAGTCTCGAATGTCCTAAAACTTGCTAGTGTTCTATTAGTATTTGTCCTCTGTTGTCTCGAATATCCTAAAACTTGTAAGTACGATGTGAGTATCTGTTCTCTGTAGTCTCCAAAACCTTAATACTTACAAGTGCTCTGTTAGTATCTCTCATTGTAGTCTCGAAGATCCTAAAACGTGAAAGTGCTCTATTTAGTAACTGTCACTTGTAATCTCGAACACCCTAACATTTGCAAGTGTTCTGCTGACATCTGTCCCTAGTAGTCTCGAAGACCTTAAAAGTTGCGAGTATTCTACTGGGAAAGGTACGGCCATGACCCCCCCCCCCACTCCTTCTCTTTTTTTTCATCAGTCCATACAGTTAATGCTTGCTTAGATCAAATACCCTAATATATTTTCACACCATCGCCTGTCTTAATTTAAAATAAAATAAAGATGAGGCAACTTCAATGTGCCCATCTCATTTCCCCTTTTCTTTTTTCTTCCATCTGTTAAGAGTTAGATAAACTGAATGCCCCACTACTTATCAGCTTCAAATAATATATATTCATTTTGATCGCAGCGAAACGTGGACATCTTGAAGCTTTCTTGCAGTAGATCCGTCAGCGCCCTGAAGATTGCTGCAACTAAATCTTGCAGTACGAAAACAGCGATAGATTCAGTACGTAAATTGCCACTTAAGTTTAAAAAAGTAAAGGCTTTATCTTGAACATCACCATTCTTATGGCCGTACTGTCACACAAGAAACTGCATCAAGAAACAGATTTGGAAATGCTAGTTATAAATAAATTCTGTGAACTGCCTGAAAATTCATACCATTTCACTCGTAAGGTCACAAATAATCCTCCCTTTCTGCCATTTTCTCTCTCTAAAATGTGATTGATTGGTGGGCACTTCTAGTCGGGTACCCTTCTGTCTTATGTTCTGTGATAATTGTCTGTCGCTTTGCTTTTTCCTAGCATAATATGAGCGTCACCGTGTCGGTCTGTCTTCTCTAAACTCAAATCAAAAACTCAAACTCCCTCTAAATTGCACTATGTTCATTCTGCCACTTTTCGGTTTTTGCATTATAATCTTCTTTTTTGCACAATTTTTTTCTTCCTTCTTATTTTCTTTCTGTCTTACGTAAACATGTGTACGTATTCCCCCGTGTTCGTCTTTCTGTCTACAGCACATTAATTTTGATGTTTAAAGCTATATTCCTTTCTATCTCCTTTGTTCTCGTCGGTAATCTCACTCTTCGTTCCCGTGTATTTTTTCTTCTCATTTTCTGTCTATCTTACGTAAATAAGTATCTGTCTAACCGTATAATATACTTCTCTCTCGGTACAATGCAGTTGACAAATTATATAATCACCCACGGTAACAGAATTTAGGATTTCGACCTATGCTACATGAACATAGTACGTCCGTTTGCCCCTAAGCGCTTCTCTGTATACAGAGCAGTTGATGCTTAAGCCGGTTAAGCCCCCCCCCCCCCCATTCCTTTCTTTCTCCTTTTGTCTCCCTCTGCAATTCACCTCTGTCAGTCTTCATCCCCACATATCTTCCTCCTCCATTTTCTGTCTATCTTACGTAAACACGCACCACTTTGTCCCCTTCTCCCTGCGCACAATGCTTTTGACGACTTATAATTATAACCAACCTATTTTACACAATCCATTACAGGTGTTGCCAAAGCCAGGCAAAGAAAGACTAAGGTCAGTTTCTCACATTCCAGACCAGCTAACAAGGTCCTCGAGAAACCGACCAGTAGACCTTGTGTTTGCTGAACTCCCAGCCAAGAGTCCAGTGATTTGCAAGGTTGAGTGAACACACAAAAAACAGGAGGCCTGTTTTCGCCAGTAGGACTCATTTTTTTTCATTTAAGCTCGGACAAAGACTGACATTCAAAACATCTGCTTAAAGCAAAGCCGATTTATGATCTAAAATGATAAACTTTAATTCAAGTATAAATTGTCAGAGTTCCCTAAAAAGGTAGTAACTGGCTTTGGTACTTTTCGGGAGAAACAAAAAACTTACATTTTAGCACAACTGGTCTTGCGACAATGACATTTTAAAAGTTTGCTATTCGACTATTTTTCGGCTTAGGAGTCTAGAACCAAGATCATTCAATAGGGCTTTGAATGCAGTTGAACATCATGTATAAAAAAATATTTTTTTTGAATATTTGAATTACTACTGTCTTAGGGAAAGGTGACGAAATAATAATTACTAAAATTAATTGCTGAAATTTAGAAAATGTTCCATCAATTATAAGAAGGGACCAGATATGTGCTTGAAGTGGAGAAATATGGACCGTGGAGGATTAAGGTTAGAATTTGAGTCAAGAGAACGTCTGACGATACGGGAACGGTCACATTGTGCCAGTAGGAAGCAAGACGATAGACAAAATTTCATAGAATGTTAGGGTAAGAGGGAAACCTTACCAGGAGCGTCTACGAATCACCTGCGGAGGGTTAAAGACCCAGTCTAGTTGTTTTTTTTTTTTCGTCCACGAAGGTACAGACGCCGTTGAACAGTGAGATTGTAAGACCTGTTGCTGTTTACACGTGGTCAAAAATATCACCTGTATTTTTATGATAACATCAATTGACGGCTGCAAAATTACCAAAGAAATTGGAAAATTTCGCTTTTCAAAAGTCGTCACTGTTCCCCAGGACTGAAGTAACTCAAAAATTCGAAAAAATCAAATATTTGTTTTTATTCAATTACATTCAAAGCCGCATTGAATGATCTTGATTTATAGCCTCGTACGCCAAAAAAAAACAACAACCGAAAAGCGAAGTATCAGAAATTCATTCTAACTAGACCGATTATGCCGAAACAAGACAGTTTTTTGCTTCTCCTGAAAAGTAGCCAAAACCAGTTAGTGCAGTATACATTATTCCACTACAACAGCAGCAACTGATTTTTTAAAATAAAACTTTAAAAAAAATATTTTGGCTTATTATTCCTTCCCAGGGATGCTTACCCTTCCTCCCCCCCCCCCCCGCCCCCATTCCACCGTCCCGTCCATGCAAGAGTCTCCTAGACACTTATATTGGGAATCCCTGAGCTAGCCATGACAATTCAGGACTGGTTACGTGACTTATCCGAGTGAGCTTTACGTTCAGTTTCCCCAGCTATGACAAAACAAAGTAAGATTTCATGTTTCAATATTATTTTGTGAGTTATTCAATTAAATAAGAAAGGTTGAGCATTTCCTGCAGTGATCTTTGTTGCACCTGTGGGCAACTATTTAGACTGAATGTACAGCTCTTCACTTCAGAAGTCTCCGTATGACATAACATTATGCGCTCTATAGGCGTCAAAATCTTATGGATAATGACCAAGAGCAAAAAAAAAATAAAAGACTACACACAAAAAAAAGAAAACACCAAAAAAAAAACAACAAACAAGAAAAGTCCAAACGCAGTGCAACAATTTAGTAAGTTGAAGGTTTAGCATTTCCTGCAATGATCTTCGTTGTAGTAAGTTGAAGGTTTAGCATTTCCTGCAATGATCTTCGTTGTAGTAAGTTGAAGGTTTAGCATTTCCTGCAATGATCTTCGTTGTAGTAAGTTGAAGGTTTAGCATTTCCTGCAATGATCTTCGTTGTAGTAAGTTGAAGGTTTAGCATTTCCTGCAATGATCTTCGTTGTAGTAAGTTGAAGGTTTAGCATTTCCTGCAATGATCTTCGTTGTAGTATCTATTTAGTTTCAATGTACAACTCGTCAAGTCAGAAGTCTCCATATGCATAAGAAAAATCATTGATTCTGCTGTTTGAAATTACAGAATTGTTACAGAGTCCCTTCTAGGCATCGCTTTTAGGCAAATGGCGTTTTTATAGTAACCATTGTCCGTTACATTACATTAAAGCGTGCCTTTCACTGTAAGTAATTATTAATGTGATTGATAACAATAATAGTATATTCATGTCCCCGACCCCCTCCTTTTCCACCCTTCTCTCCCACCCTTTCCCCTATCATTAACATGCAATAATAATAATGGAATAGAGCACATTTTATGTAGCCCCAGTCTCCACAAAGTGGACTCAAGGTGCTTTGCAATGAAATAGGCTAGTTACAACTCTCACTCTCTCCTCTCTCTCCGTCTGCCTCTCTCACTCGCTCTCTCTCTCTGTGTCGCTGTCTCTGCCTCTCTCTGTCTCTGTCTCTCTGTCTCTGTCCCTCTCTGTCTCTCTCTGTCTCTGTCCCTCTCTGTCTCCCTCTTTCTATCTTTGTCTGTCTTTCGCTCTCTGTCTCTCTCTCTTTCCCACACACTTACAAAACACATTCATGATGTACAAAACAGATAAGTCTTAAGACAGACGCTATCAGTCAGACGATAGACATCTCCGACACAGGGCTGATTTTACCTCTGTTCTGAATTTCTCAAATAAAGAAATACATACATGATTTAAAATGCACGATCAGATTAACAAATTTAATCCAGGACAGAGAAATGACAAGACAATAAGAAATATTGCAGTGCCTTTATTTGAATAACATTGTTTTGTTGTTTTGGGAGACGAATTAGCATTTTGCCTGATAGACAACGAAAAGTGGGCGCACATATGAGACTTGCTGTTGCAGTTCCGTTAGCTCTGTAATGTGTGATGTACCAGAGTGTCGCATCCGTGTCGGCGTCTCCATTCATTCGCCCA
Organism: Onchidella celtica; assembly: GCA_963931925.1. Lineage (NCBI taxonomy): Eukaryota > Metazoa > Mollusca > Gastropoda > Systellommatophora > Onchidiidae > Onchidella > Onchidella celtica. Next base: position 41,993,926 of record OZ007577.1, on the reverse strand, counting down.
GATTTGAAAATAATGAGACGCAACTGCTCACACAGCCTACAGAACAAAAGAGCCGGCGACACAATTGATTCACCAAATGAAAAAGTGAGGAGACAGGAGGAGGAGGAAACAGAAGGCTGCGAGCACCAGCCAGCAGGGAAAGGAACCTAATTTGAACCCCCCTTGTGTGTGACCACCGGGAAACGACAAGGACCGATAAAGGACTACGCTTTCAGAAAAAACACCATACTTGTATTGTCTCTGAACAGCAGAGGCCTAAATGAAAAAATTAAACGTACAATTATTTTTAAAAAATGCAGAAAGTACAATATCGCATGTTTACAAGAAACGCATGTTACAGATGACCAGGGAGAGGAGTGGAAGAAAGAATGGGGAGGAGAGATGTTCTATTCCGCTGGTACAAACAGAAGTCAAGGCCAAATCGTACTCGTCAATAAAAATTTTAGTTTCGAAGAAATCAGACTGGTGTATTCATCAGCGCGGGTTTTAGGTATCAATATTAAAATACGGGGATCAGAATTTTCCATCTTCAACATATACGGCCCAGTAATGAAAGCAGAAAAAGCATCGTTTATATCTCAGCTGACCCAAACACTGTCTTTATATAATAATAAGATAATATGTGGAGATTTTAATATCGTTCGGGATAATAACCTAGATATTGTAGCTGGAGAGCCACATGATCGAAAAGAAATTCTCGAGCTGCAAAAAATGACTGACATGCTAGACTTGTTCGACGCGTGGCGTTGCTACCATGGGACCGAAAAGGATTACACTTGGGCCAGAAAAACACCTTCTATAGCTAGAAGGTTAGATTACATATTTTGTGATAACAACCTATTAGCCCACATCGAAAATGCTTATCATGAAATTGTTACACTCAGCGACCACAAAGGGGTCATAGCAAAAATATGTACTGCTTCATTTAAAAAAGGACCATCAATCTGGAAATTCAACAACTCACTGCTGGAAGATGATAACTTCATTCTGGAAATGAATATGCTCATTGACGTTTTTATTCGGGACAACTTAGAGCTTGAACCGACTGATAAATGGGAACTTTTAAAAACTGAAATGAAAATCTTTCTGCATACAATATTCGAAAACAAAGACCCAGCTCAGGAAAAATAAAGAACGAGATTTAGAACTAGATATTGAAAGGATAAATAAGCAGTTACTCGCAGAACCGAGTAATGAAAACCTACAAAAAGAAATGGCAATCTTAAAACAGAACTTAGAAGTATTTCTTTTATACAAAGCAAAGGGGGGGGGGGGGCTCAGATAAGATCGAGAGTTAAGTGGATAGAGGAGGGCGAAAAGAACACAAAATATTTCCTATCATTAGAAAAGAGAAAGGGGACTGTAAACACTATATATGAACTAAGAGTGAATGATAACGCCTTCAAAAAGCCATTAGAAGTATTGAATCAGATTCGACAGTTTTTTGAAAACTTGTATAAGAAAGAGAGTGCAGAAACCGATGTAAAGTCATTATTGAATAGCTATTTAGAAAATACCGAATGCCCAGTATTAGATGAAAGCGAAAAAGAAATAATGGAAGATAGGATTACAGTAGAAGAACTTGGATACGCACTATCTAAACTTAATAATGAGTCAGCACCTGGGAGTGATGGACTGACGACTCCCTTCTATAAGTGTTTCTGGGGACGTCTGAAGACATTGTTGTGGGAAAGTCTGTCCGACTCAGTGATAAAGGGAGAGCTTACAACAACGCAAAAAAGGGGCGTAATTACACTACTGCATAAGGGAAACAACTTAGAGAGAAATAATATAAATAATTGGAGACCAGTGAGTCTTACTAATACAGATTATAAAATTTTCTCTAAATGGTTAGCGCTGAAACTTCAAAGGGTTATGGAGAAACTTATACATAATAATCAGGTGGGTTTTATCAAAGGCAGATCGATCTCAAATTTGATTCGTACTATAGATGATTGTATGACCTTATTAAGGAAGGAGGAAGGTGGGGCAGGTATCTTAGTCTCGCTAGATTTCCAAAAGGCGTTCGATAGTATTGATAAAAAAGCAATCATATATGCACTTGAAGCTTTCAATTTTGGCAATAACTTTATTCAATATATTAAAACATTGATACGAAATACTGAAAGCTGTGTAAAAAATGGAGGCTGGGTCTCAAACTGGTTTAAAACGGAACGCGGAGTGAGGCAAGGCTGTTGTGTCAGCCCTCTACTTTTTATTTTAGTGGCAGAAATTATGGCCATTAAGGTAAGATATAATTCGCATATAAAATGCATACAATTAAAAAATACCCTGGATAATAAATTATACCAATACGCAGATGATGTAACATTGATGTTAAACCACACTAATGATTTGAGAGAAGCTCTTAGAGACATCGAAACATTCGGGGAATTCTCAGGGTTGAAATTAAATAAAAACAAATGCAAGGGGATGGAAATATGTGATAGGATTGTGGGAACCTGTGATGTGGGAATATCGTGGCTTAAGAAAGGAGATAATATGAAAATACTGGGCATTTATTTTAATGCTGATCAAGAAATATCATGCGTAGAAGAGAACTGGAATGAAAGGATAAGAAAAATTGAAGAAATCATTCAAAGATGGAAAAGTCGTAATTTAACATGTTATGGTAAAATAACTGTGGTAAAGAGCCTTCTATTGTCACAGTTGAGCTATATAATACAGTCCCTGAGTTTACCGCAAAATATATTGCAAGAAATAGATACTAAGATATTTAAATTCATTTGGCAGAAAAAATATTCAAATAAGAAAGCATTTGAGAAGGTAAAAAGAACTGAAAATTTGTAAAGAATTCTCTTAAGGAGGTTTAGGTATGATTAGTTTAAAGGATCAGCAGAAAGTGTTTCTAATAAAGTGGATGAAAGGGGTGACATCGAAGAGTAATAGAATGAATGAAGGTCGTGTAAATACTTCTGAACACTTTTTCTCACAATTTGGGGGGGGGGGGGTGGGTGGGGGGGGGGGGGAGCAAATACTTAGTAGAAGGTAATTTAAGCATCAAACATAAGGTAAAAATAAATAATATCACATCATTATTCTGGAGAACTGTAGCTAGTACCTGGATAGAGGCCAAGGATACAAAAGTAGTAGAATACGATATGGATAACCTCTCACAACAAGATTTATTAAATCAACCTTTATTTAATAATACATTGTTTCAATACAAAAGAAAACTCCTTTTTTTCCCAAAATGGGTTGAAGCAAATATTAGATATGTACATGACATGTGGAATGAGGAAGGGGTAATTAGAAGGGAGATAATACAGGAAAAGACAGGAAATTATCCAGGACTACTGTTTGAATATAATGCAATGGCAAATGCCTTTACAGAAAACCAGAGGAAATTATTAAACAGAGTCACAAAGGACATGATTAAGGAAGCAATAGAGAGATCCCATAAGCTGCCTGAGCATGTAGAATCTTTCTTTGCCAAAACTAATAAGCAGATACGAAATTCGTTTCTAAACACGAGAGACGGCACTATTTGTGGAGCGAGCTTTTGGAAAAGAAAGATGGATATAGATATAACAAAATATTTTATGATAGCAAAAAATGCATCTCGTGAAAGTAGACTTAGGCTTCTTCACTTCAAATTAATACATAATATCTATCCCACCAACATACTACTTACACGAATAGGAATAAAATCATCGGAAAACTGTGCATATTGTAATGAAAGAGACATATAGAACATTTCTTCTATCATTGTAAGAAAGTCAGAGAATTTTGGTATCATATTGGCCAGATCATCTTCATGAAAACAGGCTATAAATTAGACATGGACGAAGTGACAGCACTCTTTGGGATAGTTAAATAAGACCATAACGAATGTACAAGTAAGAGGATAAATATTATAAATCACATTATACTAATAGCCAAATTATGTATAAGTAAGATGAAATATGGAACCATGAATAACGTTTTCCACATCTTCGAAATAGAATGGCAGAATAGGGAGCATTTAATGGAATAGCCATTCTGTACAGACAAGTTGTTTTTGATTGTTGGTGTGCCATGAGAGGTATTGGTACCCATAACTCAACTTGGGTTTCATCAGACTGATGTCATTTGATATGATCGGATAATCAGCCACCAGTATCGAGAAAGGGATCATCGTCTATGGCATATTAAAAAGTTGTGTCTTGCAGAGTGTTAATAGAGACAACGTAGATGGCGGATGAAAGTGAAATAAAAGCAAAAAAAAAAAGGGCAACGACGAAAGGTAAAAAAATGCGAAACCAATTACATTCCATAGTGCATGAAGTAAAGTTAGATTAAATACAGGTGTTCCTATTGTTATTATGATACTGATAGCTTAGACAATATTAAACACCTTTTTTTATGTCTCTGTGTCATTGCATCTTTACCAGTAATTCATACACCTCAATTTTTCCCTCTTGACCAGTTTTTGAAAAGGATAGTTATTATCGTTATTGTTTTTTTTTATTTCATCATGTTCGATTTTGTTTAAACAGTTAATTTCTCTGAATGTTCAGAGTTAGAGTTTAGGATTTGTTGAGACTAGGACTATTTTCCCTTTTTCCTGAATTACAAACTTGTCAGCTGGTAATGAAAAAACCTAAAGGGTTCGAGAACAGCCGACAACAAAGTATTCAGTACACTATTATTTATTATCTATACTTTCGGTATATCTTAACAGATCTTTTATTTAATCTATAATTCATTAATATTTTGTCTTATTCATTCAGTATTTTTAGTTGCTGGAAGCACATGTACATGGAAAACTGATTATATACCAGCTGATATAACTGAATTACAAAACCGTCAGCTGATAATGAACAAACCTAAAGGGTTCGAGAACAGCCGACTACAAAGTATTCAGTACAGGACACTACTAAAATACATGGCAGAAGCCCACTGGGTTTGATCTCTCTCTTACGTAGGAATATTCTTATTTCTGTATTTTATTTAATCTTATCTACTTTTTTAATTGCTAGACTATTTAATCTTATCTACTTTTTCAATTGCTAGACTTGCAGAAAAAAAAAAAAACACTTTATAATAATCTGAGCAAACTTAATAATCTAATTTCTGAGTCATGCACAGAATGAATGCATTAAAATTCGCATTTCAATCTGAGCCCCCCCCCCCCCCCCCAAAAAAAAGAGACGCAACTGCAACACGACAAAGTCGCCTGTGTGCGCCTAGACTGAAGTATTTCTACTGTCCGCGTCCAAGTAAAAATAAAATCTTAAAAAAATAAAAGATAAAACATAATGGCCACAACGGAATTCCATAGTTTCCTCCTTGACCCCATTCATTACAAAATGAGAACCCCAAACATGCATAATAAAGACATTGTCCCTACCGGAGCACTTCGGGCATAAATATTAGAAACTAAACTTAAAGCGATTTACTTACCAGAATTTCCCAAACATTTTGTCTCGTTCAGCTGGTCAGCTGTGGAGCTGTCACGGATGAAATGCGTACCCGTTACAAGTGCCCCAACACCTAGCAGATTAGCATCGTATTATTTATACTCTGGTTATACTGGGGTCAGGGAACCGAAAACCTTATTAACCCTTGTAAGTTCGAAGTGACATAAAGTACTTTATCCAAGGTAAAAATGTAGCAAGATTTCATTATTAGTTACTCATATTGTAAAGAAAGTAAGGCCTCCAATTTAATCATGAAAGGCTTTTTAACCACTGGCCTTTAAATTCTACAAAATATCATATTACTCATAGAAAGACGTAAAGGGTATACGTGGACGTGCTCATTTAAAAAGGTCTTGAAGTTCTCTATAGTTTTACTTTCGTTAATTTTGAGCCACAGACCTCACTGAGCAGAAAAAAAAGGGTTCCGACGCTTTGAGCTGGAAAAAAAACACCGACGAGCAGGATTAGAAGGCATGACAGGACATTTCGTTCTGCGCCTCAGTTTACACATTGGTGATTAAAATTCAACTTTAAAAATCACATCTGTGTATTCCGCGAGTCAGCGGGTCAACTAGTAGTCCTAATTTAAAGAACTGAAATTTTGGGGAGTGCCAGATAAGAAGATCTCAGAGGAAGAAAACCTCTGTCAAACAAGTACCTCAGCTCATGACTTCCTCACACTACTTGATGTGGGTGGGACCAGACCCTGGCTATGAGTGTGGGAATTCTTCTGCTTTTTTTGTTTTGTTTTTAGTCTAAGACAGTCTGGCCTCTTTCTCCCTGTTATGTGATGTCAGAAAATTACTTCTGGGGTTAATCTTGTTTAATCTTTAATTTTCTTTTTATGTTATCTTTTTACATTGTTTCTTCCATGGATGCACTCAGATAAAGTCCGACACAGTAGTCTGTTCCAGGTATTTGAGTCAGATGCTGTGTGTGTGTGTGTGGGGGGGGGATTCTCTAGACGTGAGGATAACTGGAATAGATCTGAAGAACTGGGGACACTGATGAAAATCTGAAGATTTGAAGACATTGAGAATAATCTGAAGATCTGGGGATGACTAGGGTACGTTTGAAGATCTGGGAACATTGACGTAAATCTGAAGCTCTAGGGGATAATTGGGATAAATCTGAAGATCTTGGGACATCTGGGGTAAATTTGAAGGCCCGGGGACATTGAGGAAAATCTGAAGTTCTATGGACAATTGATGAAGACCTGAATAGCTGGGGAGGTAAAATCTGCATCTGAGAAAGGACAAAAATAGCGTTCCTTGTGCAAGCAAAAGTCAATATATGCCAGAGGCGACAAGTGATGTAATAGAATGAAAATACGCGACCTCAGTACTTGTTTGTTACAACTCCACTTTTTGCACAACTGAGGAATTCGCGGTTTTGGTATTATGATTAAGAGTTAGAATAAACTGGCACTGTAAAACAGCTTGATAGGTGCCACAACGCATTTTAAACACGTGTCAAAGTGTGCATTTGTTATTTCTACATACTTAAAGATCTCCACGTTTTCAGAAAATGGAGATACAACAAACAAGAAGTAAGGTCGCGAACAGGCCGAAGGAAACAGCACGAACAACGAAAGGTTAAACTGACTTTAAAGACCAAGCAAATGTGACAGAGTAAGTTATCAGCGTCCCCACAGACCGCTAGAAGGTTAACTACAGGAAACCAGTGGCCCATGACGGTCCTGCCTGTAGCATGGAAACTCCCACTGGGCTCGATAATAATTGTAGTCAGTGTTGAGAAATCCCCTGACCCACCAGCTCCTTGGGGTGGAGAAGAGGACAACCCTGAGCCTAGGCATTGTGTATCCGAATGGTATGTGGAAATTGCTCAGGTGTATTTCGAAATACAGTTCAGAATCATTCGGCACTCAGGTTTTCTCACTATATTGTTGTTTTTTTCCCCTGCAGATCCCCTGAGACTACGCAGAGAGATTTGCCTGCAATGTCAAAGAAATGTCGTAAATGGTAATGGTTGTTATTTCATACTGTGGTTGTTAGGACTAAAATGTCGCAAGAGAGGGAGAGAGAGAGAGAGACAGACAGACAGACAGACAGACAGAGAAACAGAGACAAGAAAAAAAGAGAGAAAATAGAGAATGAGAGGAAGAGAGAGAGAGAGAGTGAGCAAGAGAAACGTAAGGAAAGAGAGAATAGAGAGAATCAGAGGAAGAGAGGGAGAGAGAGAGATTCACACACACATACATCCACAGATTGAGAGAGAATGAGAGAGAGATACAGACACATCCACACGCCTACACAGATAGTGGCACACAGAAGGAGAAAGAGTAGGGTGGGGGTAGGGGGAGCCAGAAAGTTAGTGTATTGTGTTCCATAGAGCCCCAACTTTGAAGTCAACAAAAAGAAAACAATACAATGAATTCTTCAAGAATGAAAAAAAATAAACCGTATGAGTTTTCTGTCCCTACAGACTTCCAACTGGCCAAAAGTTTAGAAAAAGCCCGAAAAATTAAACTAAATAGGCCTAAATGAGAAAACATGTCCAAAGTCTGTCCAAATTCTGTGTCAATCCCTACGCCAATCTGCACAGTTTTTCTTTGGTACTTTAAATCTTGTTGTTATCATTAAAATTTATGGTCTGTTTTTTTGTGTGTGTGTAGCCAAACGCATTTCGCCATTTTTTTTTTTTTGGGCACATTCTCGTCTTCTATTCCATGAATTATTTTCTAACGTGGACCCACAGTGCGTTTTGTCCCATCTGAAAGAGGCTAAGATCTATGACTTAATTTAAAAACGTTTATACACATTTACATAATATATACATAAAACAACTTTGAGAATTTTACCCACGTGATTAAATTAACACGAGACTCTTCAATTCTGTTTGTGAAATCTAGAAGTTCGGTGCCGACACGCCGAAAAATCCAAACTCTGATTCCAGCTTAAGATGGGCCAAACAGTCTAGCATAAATATTTCGTGTTATCTCTCTGTCTGTCTGTCTAGCTCTCCCCCCCTCCCCCTCTCTCTCTCTCTCTCTCTCTCTCTCTCGGAGTCTTACAAGACAATTGGGGCGTCACAGAAGACTTCGCAATCAGCTTCCTCCATTCCTCCCAGTTCTCAAACGCACTTGGACAGTTGCTGAGTTTGAGGCCAGTCCATTCATTCACTAATGTTGTCCTCCCATCTCTTTCTCTGTCTTCCTCTCCTTCTGCCTCCTCGCACTGTTCCCTGTAGAATGGTTTTGGCAAGTCCTGTTGATCTTGATACATGACCGCCCCATATAGGCCCTATTGTGTTATAAGATCAAGTAAATCTGAAGGCTGTTTGTTAAGGGCACGTAGTATGGGTAATTTCTTCTATTCGGCTTTGTAATTACAGCTGCGAGCCCCACCAACATTCATATCGGAAGGAGATTTAACTAAGGTACAGGAAATAAAAGAAAGATTTTAATAAAACAGCTTTCTTACTGCCTGTTGTTATGGGACCGTAGTATTATAAACAGTAACCTATAGCCGAACAGTGACCATTGCTAAGGATTTTTTCTATTCTGATTTATAATGAGGCAGTGGGTCCTATAACAACAGACCTTTTCACCCACTAGTGCCCTGTCAACGGACAACTAGGGGGAGTTATCCAGTAATAGACGGTACATGAAATAGCCTTTCTGCGTTGTCTCCCCCTTTCCCTGTTCTCTGTTGCCAACGATTAGAGCTACAATAACATTGGATTGTCTCATGGCACAATCAGATTAAATTACTAAGTGTTCTGTAATAACACAAAAGAAATGTTTCCTAATTGATTGAGTCACCTACGATAAATATAATATTCCAATGAATAACATTCAGATGATATTAGAATACATCCATACAAGTTTAGGATATTTGCAGAATGTCTAGTTTTCTAAAGTTGAAGTCGAGAGTCTGTACATTTTGAATAGAGATTGGCCAATTCCAAAATCTTCTGATAATTTTGTTTAAGAAATTTGGGTATCAAACCAAGCCCTTGGGTATCAAACCAAGCCCTGAACGGCACAATCAGCTGCTGGCAAACAAGAAGTGCACACCATAAGTTCCTATATTTTATTGGTAAATCCGGGAATACCCTATCATACTAAGCCTTGTCAGACACAGTTAACTGCCATTTTTTCTTGGTGTGTATTTTGTTGTCAGCAACTGCTTGTGTCGTTCTGGGCTCAGTACGATGCCCCTCAGATGGCCTGTGTGCATGAAGTGGCCGATGATTGGACAAGGCAGAAAACTGTAACTAAAATGGCTGTTGCTAAGGGCGTCGACAAAATTGGGCAAAAGCCCCGCGTCAGAAATAATACCCAAACGATACAACGCAAACTAAAAGAGAAGACAGAAACTGTCCGATATTTCGGCTAGCGCCTTTATCAAGCGAAAAAAAAAAGAAAAAGAAAAAACAACAACAGTAAAAAGAAGAATCAAACAATTAATGGAACAATAAAAGATACAGAATCGAAAGAGAATATGTGTACTTATCTGCGAGTTCTTAGGGCGCGTGGTATTTTAAATGATAAGCCATAGCTGAACCATGAACACAAGTCGGTATTAAAAATTTTCTCTATTTGGCTTTGTAATTACACTACTCGCCCCCAGCAACATTCAACTAAAAAATGCTTTATGAGCCAGAGATAGATTTCCAAGAAAGGGAACTAAGATACAAGGGGAGAGTGTCACGAGCAGAGTTAGGGTCTTGGGGATGTTACGACTGCACGAGAGGCAGCTAACTCACACTCGGACACAACCACACAAGAAAAGTATTAAATAACTAGAGCGTATATATGTCAGGCCGGTCAGGCCATAGTTTACATAAATATTAATAACAAAACAAAAGACAATAGGGGTATATATTCAAACCAAAAAACTCTAATTAATAACTTAACCAATGATATTCATGTAACTATGGAGGTACTGCAATCAATAGCAAATAGGTATATTATACGAAACTAGATATCAATTTAAAGTGACAGTTGAGTCGCTACTGGCCAGTCGCCAGGCAAACTCTCCATAAATCATATGGGCTTAAATGTTAGGAGAGCCCAGTACGTTCAAAGCCTACAGAAGCACTTTTCGGCTTGTAGGTAATTTAAGCAGTTGCCAAAAGACTATATTTTATGCACAATCACTATTCAATTCATCAACAATGTGCTATATTATTCCAATCATACTATGGCAATAGATCTATGATACAGGACACTCGTGGTCGAGTGCCAGCTGGGGTTTCCTTAGTCTTCCTATGAGGCTGTAGTTCTCTCTCTATCTCCGATCTCTAATTATGCTTGAATAAATAAGATATAGTACCATTGGTCACGCCTACTGGTAGGCGCGAACATCAATATAGCGCAGCGTGGGCTTTCAAAGGTCAGCCCACTCAGACCTTTCTTTCTAGAGCTCAGTCAGTCCGTTAGCAAGGACTTCTTGTCTTCAAAGCACTCAGTTCAGGTACTGGTCAACCGGAGATACTTCACGACACGATGCTTCTGCTCGTCTGTATTCACTAAATCTGAACGTTACACGATGTTATATACTATCTAACTACCCAGCGTGCTAGTCCGCTGGCCCAATTAGTTCAGCTATCTCATAGGTCGAAACCTCCCACCATTTTAATTGTAGTAATACGTCTGCACTATTCTACCAGCCAGTTAACGTGCAAAAACTTGTCTAGTCATACTTAACAATGTCAACTAGCCCCACCTTGTTTCACCCCTACTCCATTACTTATTAATCACGAACATTAAAACCGACAAGCGTGAATCTAACAGTTTAACTTTACATTTATTTACTCACCAACAATAATTTGGCGAGGACCGTTCGAGGCCACCAGCCAATTTCTCATGGCCCTGGTAAAACAACAACAACTCACTCTCTGCGTGAGTTTTAACAACATCCGAATCATGACAGAGAGAATTAACAGAAAAGTGGAGGGGAGACAAGAAGTTTTCCAGAAGGTAAGGACAAGAGGTTCCGCTTCCCTCTCCCCCAAAATACACTCTTGTGGACACATCTTTGGCCTCAATATTGACTCCCGATCCCAAGAAACATCTAAGAAAAGACAGGGGAGAGATTTAACAGCAAAGGCCCTGACAAGAATTTTTCTGAGGGTAAGGAGAGGAGGTACCACCCCCTGCCCCTCCCCCATCCCCCACCCCCCACCCCCACTCCGTAAAGACAAATACACTTTTGTGGACGCAACTTTGACCCATGAACCCACTCAAAATGACCCGTCAGTGCCATACTGATATTATATATCATTATTCCTATGGCACGGACGTCGTATGCCAGAAGGTGAAGTCGAGTGGCGATTCTTGACTTTCACTCACGAAGGTAACTGGGTAATAGTGGGCAAAATTTGTCTTGCTAAGGAAGGATCTTCGCCCGTGCAGATGCGGGGCCCTCTTGCAGAAGAGGGACAGCAAAGAATACATCTGACGTGATACTGCGTGTCGTAAGAGGCGACTAAAGGTGCAAAGGTCCTGGTCTCCCGAGAAGAGCCAGTTGGCGGTGGGCCAACTACCCACCCTGTAAAAATAAACCAGTTACAGAAACACAAGCAAATACTTTAAATCAGTCTTTTATCTTGGGAGAAGGGGGAGCATCTGCACCTGTAGATTCAATGAAGGACAATGGACAAAGCCGAAAGGACTCCACTGGCCCGACTGCTCCTTCATCAAACAAGTCACTCCGGATTGCGTCGTGGAATGTCCGCTACATGTATGAAGCAGGAAAGAGTGCCCAGGTTACAATGGAGATGAGGCGATACAGACTGCACATACTTGGAGTTAGCGAGACCCGCTGGATACAGTCCGGACTGAAACAACTTAATTCTGGGGAAAAGATTTTGTATTCTGGAAGGGAGGACAAAAAGCATACAGAAGGGGTAGCGATCATCTTGAGCAAGCACGCCCAGAGGTCACTGAGGGGATGGGAACCCTACGGAAGGAGAATTATATTGGCATCATTTACTACAAAGAACAAGAACATCAACATGAACATTGTGCAGATATACGCCCCAACAAATGAAGCAACCGATGAGGACAAGGACGATTTCTACAACCAGCTTCAGGAAATAGTTGACACATTGCCAAGAAAAGATGTGAACATTATAATGGGAGACGCCAATGCCAAGATAGGACAGGACAATACAGGGTATGAGGACATTATGGGGTGCAATGGTTTGGGACAAATGAATGAGAATGGAGAGCGGTTTGCAAGTTTCTGCGCATTTAACAGCTATGTGATTGGAGGTTCAGTATTCCCACACAAGAGGATCCATAAGGCCACTTGGATTTCACCGGATGGAGTAACTGAAAACCAGATTGACCACTTTTGCATCACCCGACGATTCAGACGCTCACTGGAGGATGTCATAGTACAGAGAGGAGCTGATGTTGGATCTGACCATCACATGCTGCTGGCAAGACTCAAACTCCGCCTCAAGAAACAAGGTACCAAAGCAGGAACAAAGAGGAGAAAGTTTCAAGTGAGCCTTCTGGATGGAGACAAGAAGGAAGAGTTCCAGCTGACACTGAGGAATAGATTCAAACACCTTGTTGACCTCGAAGAGCCAGTAGATTTGGAGACTCACTGGGCTAAGGTGCAACGAAGCGGAAAGACTTGGAATAATGTAAAGAGGCTGGCCCATGATAGAGAGGGATGGAAGGTGTTTGTTGGTGGCCTATACCCTGATCCAGGGTGAGAAAGGCAATGATGATGATGATGATGATGGGCTAAGGTAAAAGGAGTATTTACATCGACATGTCAGGATGTTCTTGGGGAAAAGAAAGTGGAACACAAGGAATGGATCAGTCAAAAATCACTGGACTTGATAAGGATAAGAAGAGACCTAAAAGAACAGGTAAATGCAAGTCGTACAAGAAGCTCAAGAGTTGGTAACCAGGAAGAGTACCGAGCATCAGCTAAAGAGGTCAAAAAATCAATTAAAAAAGACAAAGAGGAGTTCATAGGAATGTTAGCAGAGAAAGCAGAGAAGGCAGCAACAGGAGGACACACGAGGATCCTCTACCAGACTACAAAGACTCTTGCTGGAAAATATGGAAAACCGGAAGTTCCTGTCAAGGATTACAACAGGAAGGCTATTTTTGGAAAGGAAGCTCAGGCAAAAAGATGGATAGAACATTTTAGTAGCCTCTTGAACAGACCTCCACCAAGCAACCCACCCGACATTCTACCCGCAAGAAATGATTTACCGATCAGTTGCGACCCTCCGACTAAAGCAGAGATTAATGATGCCATAAAGCAGTTAAATCGAGGCAAGGCAGCTGGACCAGACCAGATCCCACCAGAGGCGCTGAAGGCAGATGCTGCTGGGGCTGCAGAGGGTCTGCACTCACTATTCTCGAGGATTTGGATCGGAGGCAAGTTTCCAAAGGACTGGAAGGAAGGACACCTCGTGAAGCTTCCAAAAAAAGGGGACCTCAGCAATTGTAGTAACTGCAGAGGAATCGCACTTCTCTCCATCCCAGGAAAGGTTTTCAATCGGATTATTCTCAAGCGAATACAGAATGCAACAGACCCAAAACTTCGTGAGGAGCAAGCTGGTTTCAGGAGTAATCGATCAACCACCGACCAGATCGCCACGCTGAGAATTATAGTAGAGCAGTCGCTAGAGTGGAACTCCCAACTGATAGTGAACTTCCTTGACTACGAGAAGGCCTTTGATAGCATCGATAGAGAAACGCTGTGGAGAATATTGAGACATTATGGAATCCCAGAGAAGATGGTGAATCTTATCAAGAGCATGTACGAGGGGACAAGTTGCAGAGTTGTACACGATGGTGAGCTTACTGACAGCTTTGATATCAAGACTGGTGTTAGGCAGGGTTGTTTGCTGTCCCTATTTCTGTTTATTCTGGTGATTGATTGGCTTATGAAAGAAACCACCAATGGAGGAAGAAATGGCATACAATGGACCCCATGGACACAGCTGGACGATCTAGATTTTGCAGATGACTTGGCACTATTGTCGCACACACACGACCAGATGCAAGCAAAGACTACAGCTCTAAACAAAATTTCAGAATCTATCGGATTGAGGATACATCCTGCGAAGTCGAAGGTCCTAAAAATTGTTGCACCCCCAAGCGAACAAGTCAAAGTAGGAGATCAACCACTGGAAGATGTAGAGTCCTTCTGCTATCTTGGTAGTATCATTGACAATAAGGGAGGAACAGAGGCAGAAGTCAAAGCACGAATTGGAAAGGCACAGGCAGCTTTCACGTCCTTAAGCAAGATTTGGAGAACCAAGGATATATCTCTAAAAACAAAGCTGAGGATATTCAACTCGAACGTGAAGTCAGTCCTGTTGTATGGATGTGAGACTTGGAATGCGTCCCAGGCCTGCATAAAGAGAATCCAAGTTTTCATCAACAGATGTTTGAGGAAGCTACTTAAGATCAGATGGACAGACAAGGTCAGCAATGAAATTGTTTGGAAAAGAACAAGACAGAGCCCAGTCAGAGAGGAAATTGGTAGGAGGCGATGGAGATGGATCGGCCACACTCTCAGGAGGCCAGGAAACAGCATCGCGAAGAAGGTATTGGATTGGAATCCCCAGGGCAAGAGATCAAGAGGAAGGCCGCGCGGAACGTGGAGAAGAGCCAGAGAAAATGATGTGCAACGAACCGGAAAGACTTGGAATAATGTAAAGAGGCTGGCCCATGATAGAGAGGGATGGAAAGTGTTTGTTGGTGGCCTATACCCTGATCCAGGGTGAGAAAGGCAATGATGATGATGAAGGAAGGATCTTATATTTTCTTGAGGGATCCGAACTGTAAAATTCAGAAACTATAATAGCATTTACCCATTAAAAAAGAAAGTTATCATAATTATTATTACATGTATTACGTACTGTTCTTCACAGTTCATGTGCTTTAATTCTTATGTTTAGTTTGCATTGTAATGTATTAAACACGCGTTGTGCTAACTGCTAAACGGTTTATAAACACTATAATTATTAAAAGAAATATTAATCTTTCAGATTTTTTTTTTCAGAAAAAAAAACAAAAACGAAAAACAACAAAAAACGTTCAAAGTTGTTTTCACTCAAGGAAAAACTAAAATCATCTCGTAGATTTGTTTTGTTCTCAAGTTTTTGTTTTTGTAATTTAAATCTATAATGATTCATTGTTCCACTTTGAGGAGATTGTATTCATTTTCTTTTCTGACATCATTATCAAATATGATAAAGTTTGGTCGGGAAGGGGGAGGGGAAGATGTCAAAGCCTGTTTTTGAGTAATGATCAAGAGTGAAAAAACAACTAGGAAATTCAAAACTCCGTACAGCAATTTCGAGGGGTTTACTTTTGTATGCGACATTTTGCCGATTTTGAGGCATTGCCATGAAAGTGTTCTCTGTCGCCTAATTTCATTATGTACATTTGGTGTCATTCCAATCGGTTAAATACTTTTCGAGATTTGTGTTTGTGTCGTAATGTTTTATGCGTTTTAGCCCTTTTGCCGACTAAACTTCAATTCTTATTTTCTGGAAAAGGCAAAAATGCATACAACAATGTGGCAAATACCCGACGATATAAATAAAATACTTCTTTGTTTTAAAAAATTAATTTAGTGGCGAAAAATGGCAACTTGTTAACAAAAATACCTTATAAATCTCTTTCTAGATCAGCTGCAGAATAAGACTACATTGATTTGCAGGTAGATTGATTACTGACACAAGCCATTCTCAATTGGGGAAGATTAAGAACTATCATCCTTGTGTGCATCAGTGATCTGAACACAATAAATAATGCAGTTCGCCATTGTCTGGTAAGTAAGACAAAAACACTGTTGGAGGCATGGCGTGTGATGTTTTTTCGTCATCGAGACGGTTTCCAGACATCCACACTGTCTGTCTCATTCCATTTCCTCATTTCTTAGGTGTTGTCTAACCACTGCGGGATGTAGAAAAGAGTCGCCTATGTGAATCAGGTAAAAGTGGCAATAAGTCAGGAAGTAGTTTTTTTTTTTTTTTTACTTCATTATAAGGATCTCTGCAATTCTTATTCGTTTTAACGCAGACTAGAAGGGCAGAAACACTGTTTTTACAATTTTTGCGTATGCTTAGGTCTTGGATTAGAAGTTGGTACAGAGTTAGGTTTTTGGTTACACAGCATCAGCAATTACTAGTACCTCACACAAGCTAATTTTCAAGTACCAAAACAGAAAAAAAACCCCACTTCGCCCGCGATCCACGGACTCAGTCAGAATAATACTTCTTGGTTAGAATGTCGGCCGGCCAACGTAGTTTGTCCTCAATGTGAAAATAATGGATAGATATCTTGACCTTAGTTCTTATTTGTTCTCTCTACATTTTCGGAAAAAACTGGAGATCTTTTGGTATGTAGAAGATGTATAACAAATGCACACTTTGACACCTTTTTAAATTGCGTCGTGGCATTTACCAGACTTTAGCAGTTCCGATTTATTTTTAAGTCCATAATATAATGCTACAGCCGCAAACGAATTTCTCAGTTGTGCAACAAGTGACGTTGGAACAAACAAGAACTAAGGACGCGTTTTGCTTCCTGTGACTAAATCAGTATAGTAACTATTCGTTCCTCGATCTTTGAGCAATATAGTGAAACCATTAAAACATATTTCACTGATATACTGAAACTACAGTGATCTGTAAAACCTTCTATCATTTCGAGTCTTAATTTTGTGTGAGGGCAATTTTCTGTTCTAAGCTCGACGTCCTATCATTATACTGAGAGGTTACAGACGTCATGATATCTCTAATAATGCAAAAAGAAAAAGTTGTATGTAGCAAAGCCTTATTCGAGAAATAATACAGAAACGATACAATAAAAGGCAAAGGAAAAAGGGATGTTGTATCATTTCTGTATTATTTCTTATAGGAGGCTTTGCTTAAATACAACTTTTTCTTTTCGCTATCTTTTGAGTTTGCTTCAAGGCTTTCTTCGACCACACAGATTTTCTGTGGTTTTTATAATATTTCTTACAGAAAAGAGTGTACTTCTATCTAAATAAAAGCAAATGTGTGTGTGTGTATGTGTGTGTTGTGTGTGTTCGCAAAAAATATTGGCTCATACAGCACGGATTTAGGTGAACATTTAAAAGTGCCTTCCTTTTGTCCTGCAGAAGCTTCATTCCATTTTTACACCCGAAGGCTCTTAATAGTGGGGAAGTATTTTTTTTTCAGTTTGCTTTGTATCGCTGACTGCTCGTTCGGGTTCTCCTTTTTCACAAACACACGAGCCCGTGATGTCACCATTCCCTCCCTCGGTGTTCACTATTACCCAAACTACGCAACGCATAAAGCTTTCAGTTGGTGTCTAGTATCCCGCCGCACAAGAGTTCTTAACTCTTTGTGTGCCAGTCACCGATATATCGGTCCTTCCGCTGGTCACTTTTGTGCCAATCACCGATGTATCGGTGCACAAGAATGCTAGGCTATTTTGTTTCAGGAAGAAAGGAAGTCGACTTTCTATTAATAAATGTTGCTGTAGTTAGTCTTCATTCACCCCCCCCCCCCCACTGTTTTCTTCTTGTATTGGCAAACGTGGAAAACTTCATGGCACACAAAGGGACTGGATTATTACTGGAAATTGTCTAGATCAGAGAGAGGTAGAGAGAAGGGTGGGAACGAAGGTTTACCCCTGGTAATATCAGGTACTTCATCTAGTTAAATTAAAAATAGAATCAGAATGATAGTCATAGAGAAAACAAAATTGAGTTCACAACATACCTATTACGATACTGCCAGGGTTGATTCAGTATGACTAGAGGAGAAGATTGACAGAAAAGACCAATGATCTCGTAAGAGCGGGACCTTGATCTTTTTTTCTCAAGCCTTCACCCTCTGAAAGGAGGACACAGAATACTTTACACAAAGACCACTTGATTTGACCCAGGTTACAACCTTGCTTTTGTTGTATGCATGACCATATTGAAATACTCCACGGCCAAGTACTGTAAACCCATTGGCGTAACCTGGGCTTTCAACGCCCGGGGCAGGGCAAGTATTGCACCCCTTGACCCGTGGGCCGTTAGCACTCCCTGAGTCCCTTCCACAAGTCCAGTATTGAACCCTTACACCCGCCCCTCTAAGCATGCATTTTAAGAAAGTACTGATGTACTTAAGGTTGAAGACATTTATTACTGGTACCGTATACTCAGATTTACTGAAAATTTCCTTTGAGCAAAATGTTCAATAACTGTTACAGTATTGAAATTAATTTATCTCAATTGACAGTATCGCTAGGTTACTCAGTCTTTCTTGGCTCATTGCAGATCACTTATTTGTGTTGATTAATTTAAGTTTTGAGAAAACTTCTTCCACAACTGGATGTTGAAACAGTGTATACTCCCCTAAACATTTTGAACTTGGGGCAACGGCCCCTGTGGCCCCTCCCAGGCTACGCCACTGACCGCCAAGGATCCTTTCTACCCTAGCTAAAGGTGCTAAGGCTTGCTGAAGTCTCCGCTATTCCGACGCTGAAGTTGAAAAGTCTTCCATTGGCGCCAATGGGATCCGTATGGCTGTTGAAATATTGCAAATATAGCTATAATCATAGCAGATAATATCGGAGTTAAACTCTATCTATCTATCTATCTATCTATCTATCTATCTATCTATCTATCTATCTATCTATCTATCTATCTATCTATCTATCTATCTATCTATCTATCTATCTATCTATCTATCTATCTATCTATCTATCTATCTATCTATCTATCTATCTATCTATCTATCTATCTATCTATCTATCTATCTATCTATCTATCTATCTTTCTGTATCTGTCCGTCCATTCACCCATCTGTCCATCCACATTCCCCCCGTTAGTCGGTCCGCATTTCTGGTTGTATGTCAGTCCCCTGCATTGTCTATCAGTTCATGTGCCCTTTTTCGCCCCTTCAGTCCCAAGTCCAGAAAACGGCCACTCTACCCCAAGGCCACCTTATGAAACTGTGTGGACACTCCTCCAATGTGTACTCTATACATATTTGTTCGCATATCGTATAACGTTTTTCCTTTGAGCTACAGCCTGGCTAGGCAATGGCTGGTCTGACAGGAGAAGGGACAGACTGAAAGGAAGGATTAAACTTGTAAATTCCAACACTATTGTCAAGTCACGGTTCATCGTCCCTTCTCAACGTCCACACTGCTAGACATGGGAATTGGAACTCTCAGCCCTGAGCCTTCTATCGGCCCAGGCGCACACTAGCCGATTTTGATAGGCCGAATAGTTGCATGGTGACGTCACGACATTGAGTTTCACCAGAGAGTATGTATGGAAAGAGAACTTTCACTATTAGTCGATTTGCACTGCCAGACACGGGAGGCACCGCAAAACTATTGTTAATATGGATCTGAAAGTAGGTCGCTGCGGTAAACAATGTCCGTTTGTGCATTTCCACGAGGCGTAAGAGCTTACAAATTGCTCTAAATAGTTTCAAACAGCCCAAAAATATTAACAAACTACAGTAAGCAGATATGCACACAACCTTTGGTGAAGGCGTAGAGATTCTATAATACTATCTCTGTGGGTGAAGGCGATCTCTTTCAATCCTTCAATTTCATGTTTACCGCAGCGACCTCGCTTCGCGACTTGGCGGAAGTGAGATCTCTCTAAACATCTGTACTATCTGGTTTCACTGAGATCCAACTAGTTTGCTAGTGGGCGAGGTCTCATTGAAACTCAGTGTCGTGACGTCTCTGTCCAATCGTCGGTCGATCAAAATCAGCTGATGACGTGTGCCCCTAATCCAAGGCAGATTCACATTAATGTAGCATAATATGACGTAGTGTCGGGAAAACAAAAATTATCTCTTCACAGAGTTCTCAAGAAAGATAAATTAGAATTCGTCAGCGATAATTGTTGCAATAAATGTTGAGAAATAACAGCTAATCCAAGCGTACTGAGGACAACCACAGAGGCAATACGCTCTTTCAAGAACAGGCAATTGTAAGTTAGACTCCAACAGTTAAAAATGCCAAGACAGGTTTAAAAAAGAAAAAAAAAACTGCGCCCGGCGTGATTTTTTTCTTTTTCCGCACGAGCTTTAGCAAATTTAAGAGGGGGGCACCAACAGACCCCCAAACACAGGTCATCGGTTAAGGGATTTCTCGTCCTATTGAACACGGCCATGGGTGCTGCAATCTCTGGACTGTGCCTGATATGACTCTGAAAGTCACCGAAAATCCCTGGGATGTGTCGGAGCTGTCCTGTGTTTCAGGGTGTGTTGCTGCCCCGCTCCTGAATTTGCTAATGCTAGCACGGAAAAGAATCACGCGAACGGGGCAGAAGAAGTTTGGAGGAAGGAGAGAAATCTCTAAGCCTAAGGCAACGAATAAAAGAAAGAAAAGTGGTAACACAAAAAAAGGTACAATGAAACGGAACGGAAAAGAACAGACAAATCAAGCTTTCGATCGATTGATCTTCTTCGGGGGGAAAAAAGTGTAATAGTATAGACAATTAAATTGAACAAATAATAAAATCGTAGAATGTTTTGCAAATGCGCGTACCTAGCTGCAAGTTCCAGACTTACATTATTTTCTTATTTCTGTATTATTTCTTACGCTAGGCCCTGCTACAATCAAACATTTTCTGTTTACCACGTGTTATGACTTTGCTTCAAGCTTTGCTGCGACCCCACAGATTTTCTGTGTTTGTTATAATAACTAGTTAAAATTTAATGCCGTTCGAAGAACTTTGGTCACGCAGTGAAAACGAAATTTCCAGTCATATTTTTTCATTTTTCTCGATGAAAATACGTATCATTATTATTTTTTTTTTCGGCTCAAAAACACAAAACAAACTAACAAACTGTAGTTAAACAATTCAAAGAATAAATATTCACCAAAATGGAGGTGTCCAGGTAACTTATCAAGAAAAATTGAAACATTATTCAAAGTTTCTGAACTTTTGCTCGCACAGCCATATAGTTTTAGATGCTGGCATGTTCACCCTATTGTTCCATGAGACCAAGGTAATTTGTCAAAACCATTTGTCGTGCTCCCACATTGCCTTTAAGTAACAATATTCAATTTTTATTTCCCAGCTTGTGCACGTGCGTGCTGCTCGCCCGCTCCCTGGCTTTCCATTCTTTCCAGTCACAGATCCCTAACGGTAACAACATCCCCCACCCATGTAAGGTCAACTATCGCTGGCCCGGGGTGGGGCATGAGTACCCTAACGGTGGGGGTGCCAGGAATGCATTTGGACGTGATTTTCATGATCTAGGATACCGGGTATATCTGATGCCTTGTAGATCAATCAATCGATCAGTCAGTCAGTCAGTCAGTCGGTCAATCAATCAATCAATAATCCATTTGTCTGTCTATCCATCCATCCATCCATCCATTTATGCATGCATGCATCCATCCATCCATTCATTCACCCACCCTCCCATCCACCCACCCATCCATCCATTCTTCCACCCACCCACCCATCCATCCACCCATCCATCCATCCACCGACCCACCCACCCACTCATCTATCAGTCCATCCATCCATCCATCCATCCATCCATCCATCCATCCATCCACCCACTCATCCATCCATCCATCCATCAATCCACCAATCCATTCATCCATCCACTCATCCATTCATCCATCAATCCATTCATCCATCCACTCATCCATCCATCCATCCATCCATCCATCCATCCATCCGTCGAAAAGTGTTACATTGTTCTTTTTCTGGACAGTGGAGCCGAGAACTGTGTGCTAAAGATTCAGACGGAGATGGTAAGACCAACGGTGAAGAACTGGGTGAGCCTTTCTGTATCTGGTCAGCTGGTCAGATCCCCTCACGGACAACGGGCATCACACATCCAGGAATTTCTTTTTGGCCATCGGCAGTCTACATCTGCGACAACACAGTCGGGGCTTAAAAATCAATATTAACAAATAGTAATCTTCAATTATTCTATAATATCAGTTACCTCACGGTGATAAATGTAATTAAGAAAAGTTTTAACCCCGAGGTGTCACATTGTCTCGCGACCAGTCAAAATGAGACGTTTGTCGCTTTTTACTGTAACTGAGCTTTTGGTGTCACAGGAAAGCTTATTTATTGTACTTTCATGTGATGAAAAAATTTTTGAGCTAGCTTAATTGTAGCCCGAGATATAGCAGTTTAAAGAGACGGGGGGTGGCCTCCATGCAATGGCGGAAATTCCGAGAAAATCGCGATTAAAAATCGGTCATGTTCAGACCAGGTTTTTCCTTAGCAACCATGCATAAAAGTGTGAAAGTTGAAGTTGAACTGCTAAAGTAATATATTTACTAACTGATTTTCAGCATTGGCAGTAGAAATCACCATTCACACCTTAAAAAGCAAAGCAGAATTGAGAGTATCCCTTCCCCCTGTCCATCCATTTTCTAATGGTAAAATTGAGGAAAAAAATAGAGGATGCAGACCACCTTGGTAGTAGTAAATTATAGTAGTTAGCAAAGCATGATAAAACAATGATCCAATATAGAGTAGATTTAAAGGGATTTAAATGCTAAAAGGGATAGCAGTTTTGTCAACGCGCAGTGCAAGTAACGCAGGAAGAGGACGAAAGGTGGAAGATTAGTGCAAGGGAAAAGGGAAGGGGGAACAATGAAACACTAAAAGATGCAGATGTAGGAAACAAAGTACTACTTGCAGAACTTAAAAAAGTTATAAAAGTAGATCCAACTTACCCCTCAGTGAAAAACACCTCAGGAAGTACACAGCAGTAATTACAAACTCCAAAATCCAAGAATTCACATTCTCACCACCAGCGTGAGTTAAAGATCATTGAAATAACACAGTAGTTTCACCAACAGTGCAAGTTAATGATTATTAAAATTATTGTCCTCATTCCCAATGACTGATGAAGTGAACAGTTTGGCTATCGTCTCCTCGCGTGAGGCCATGATCAAATTCGATAAAATAAGTAAGTGCGTATACAATAAGTCGTGTCGCAATGAATGAAATGACTGAATGTGGGTGAAAACAAACCCGAAACAGTGGAGCGGAAGTGGTCAAAACGAAAAAGATTGGAACTCTTTTTGGTCATGTGACACGATCCAGCCAATCAAAGATCGCGTTGCTAGGGCAAAGACCCAAGGTCCTTGCTTTTTGTTTACGCTATAAAGTCGTTTTCCATTGGCTGGATTTGAACTTGGCTCCTTAACAAAGCCAATGAGATGAAAGTACAGTAAATAAGCTTTCCAACGATACCCGTTGTGTTAGGGTAGCGGATATATGAATAACGAATACAGCTGATTGAAATGAGTCAAAATGACGGTACTTACCTCAGGAAAACCTTAATTTAACCAATTTATAGTCATAATTCGCCAACAAGATTAACATTTTCTTGTTCAGGAATGATTGTACTTTTCGTTTCGAGAATAAAAAAAAATTCGATATCTGACTCCTCCATTATGTTTATCTCCCGATTCCTCCGTTCCAGACCAGCGACTTACGTCTCATAATCACTGGTCGATCAGGTGTAGTATGAAAATTAGGTTTCATGTCTTTATTTAGAAGTTTTGCTGCTCTTGGCATTTACACCTGAAAGGTGAAAATCATAATGAGTAGATAATTTACGTTATATTATTATTGTTTACATTATAACAAGAGGTCAAACTATCAACAAGACTTCACACCATCAACGAGACGTTACACTATCGACAAGGAGTCACACCATCGTCACTTAATCTTATTATAAAAAACAAAAAAAGTGGCGGGAGGAATTCATTGTGGCCCAATTTTGACACCCTTTTATTTCTTGCTGGACGCTACAGCCTAAATTAAATGACATATTCAACAATGATAAAGTTAATTTTCCAAAGTGTCAACTAATCCAGTCCAATCGCTTTTGTATTGACCGATTGTGTTGATTCAAGTTTTAGGTATTTTTAAATAAAAAAATTGTAAAAATGTAAAATACAATGATCTTTGCTTTGACTCCTTGTAGTAAGCCCATCGCACCGGAAACGGTATTAAGACGCATTCAATTCGGTGCGCACTACTTCCCTACCAGAAATGAGTGCGTTATGCTCTGGTTCGCATGGAATCTGTGGTAAGACTGTAGAATATGGGAAGTTTTCTAGACCAAAAAGAGAGACAGATAAAAGGGCGGGTGCACATGTTTATCCCCGATAATGCCGGGTGCCTCATCTTGTTGTAAGTTTAAAAATAATACTTTACATAATATCATGATAACAATCTATATTTCCCAATGTAATGTGTATAGCCTTGTTTCCTCATGTTCCGAAATGGTGCCCAACAGTTACACTGCAAATGATACGAATGTAACTGAGAAGAAAAAAACAACGATTTTGAATGTGATCTAATCTATTACCTGACAGGTGTATGTGAGCCTCATGACAGTGACCTGTGTCGAGATAAAAATAGTTTTCTCTCCTGTGAACTGGACAAGTTTGAAGCCTGTAACTCCATTAAACAGCCAGGTAACTGTGATGTTTTACAATTTAACCCTCTAACCCTCTCCCCGTTTCTGCTTGTAGGAAAATTCTATTTCTTTTTATTTTTTTAGAATTCGTTCTTGGGGACATAATTAAGGAATTATCGTGATCTCTTGGTTGATTTAATACATATTGTAAAAATTACCAAAAATAACTTTAGTCGCTTTGATTTCTTGTAGGAACTACAGCCGAGAGATACATTTCTGTGTATCAATGGTGACACATAAGGCCTAGAAGCTTCTACTGCCCAGTCTTCCATACCTTCTGATCGTCCTCTTAGAATGACAAGGTTCTAACTCCCTTCCATCGACTTTTGAGAAATTGATGATTGAAGTTTCTGTGCTGATAGATTTTAGAGATACAACTTTTTTTTTGTCTTTTTAGTAATGCTTTACAAATTACACCCCGAATCCACTGGATACTTTGACACACAATAGAAAAGGCCTGTACAAGTAGTGTTTAGTGTTAACTCTGTTCAGCCAAAAAAGTGGAGAAGAACCTTATCGTTCTAAGGGGAAGTGGCGCTGAATGCATTAATTTTACGGCACCTCTCAATTCATTAATAAACAGTTGTTTGTGAGAATTATTTATATGTTTTTGCATTTATGTTAATTTTTTTTGCATGTACACATTTCCCCACCTTGGTTCTTGTCTGTTATATATCCATTTTCTGAAAGACTGGCTATCTTTTAGTACGTACAGGAGGTATAACAAATGCACACTTTGACACTTGTTTGAAAAGCGTCGCAGTTGTGCAAAAAGTTGAGTTGAAACAAAATAGATCTAAGGTCATGAATTTATTAGCAAACAAATGTTTGTAAGAATTATTTACGTTTTTGCATTTATGTGACCAATTTAAACCGAATTTTGCATGTATACTCTCCAGAATTTTTGGATTTATAAACCAGTCCGTATATTTTTGCTATTAACCACAGGCTTTCATTAAATTTCATATCCTTGCACCCCGAAATGACTCAAAAGTCCTGTCATTGCTTCAAACAGTTCAAAGCCCGTCAATCATAATTGTAAAATTTCGCCAGTGTTCACGAAATGTCATATTTTTGTTCCAAGAAGCCAATCGTACTGTAATATTGTAATGTTATTGTCGATATAATCGTCTTTGCTTACGCTCTGATCTCTTCATCATCATTTTCATCATCGTTGTCACTATCAATAGACTAAAAACATTTGACCAAAAAAAAAAAAATGAAAAAGTTAATTAATTTCCGGCTATATCGTCGGGAATTTGCCATAGTTGTATATGCATTTTTGCCTTTTCGAGAAAATGAGGATTGAAGTTATGTCGGCAAAAGGGCTAAAACGCATAAAACATTACATCACAAACGCATATCTCGAAACGTTTTTAACTGTTTGGAATGACACTTACAGGTAATGAAATTAGAAGTGCGAGAACCACTTTCTTGGCAAACCCTAAAGTGTCACATATAACAAAATGGCTAAAACCCCTTGATATATTTGAAAGAAAATGCATTTACATCCAAGACCACCATCTTCGTCTTCATCATCAATCACATCTCCAGTTCCGTAACTTCAATCTTTTTTTTCAATAGGAGTATTTCAATATTTGCCCCCCCCCTCCTCCTCCCACCCCCTTTTTTTCCCTAAATCCCCGACTCTCATACCCCGATCTCCCCGCCCCCACCAATCTACTGCAGGGGTGATGAGCATGGACGTCAGATTCCCAGTCACGGCCATCCCCGCCACGGAGACCAACTACTACTGCATGACCTTCGACCTTCCAGCTGATCAAGACTACCATCTGATAGCTCACGAGGCTCTGATAGACAACGCTAACGTGCTGCACCACATGCTGGTCTACGGTTGCCCGTCACGTGAGTTATCCTTCTTTGCTTCTGATTGTCTACCTTTGTCACGTGAGTTATCCCCCGTTCCTTCTGCTTGCCAACTTTTTTTCACATGATTCATCTCCCGTTCCCTCTGCGTGCCTGCTTCGTCACGTGAGTTATTCCACTTCTACGTGTCTATCTTCGACCCTATCTTTGTGAAACCAAGGCGAACAAATAGATATTATGAGCGCACATGCGAGATACGAGCACATTACAGAATCATCAAGGACATGGTGCTAAGACTCGATTGCAACACGACAGCCAGTCGTATGTGTGCAAATGACCTGAATATGATTATTCTCATTGAAGGAGACGAC
This sequence comes from Onchidella celtica, assembly GCA_963931925.1. NCBI lineage: Eukaryota > Metazoa > Mollusca > Gastropoda > Systellommatophora > Onchidiidae > Onchidella > Onchidella celtica. The sequence goes on along the minus strand of OZ007577.1, from coordinate 41,966,871 downwards.
CAGTATATCCCTGTCCCCCAGGCGTGTGGGATGTCAGCTGGAGAAGCGTGTGGCGAGATCCTCAGCATTTGGACAGTGGGACAAGCGGGCACGTGTTACGGAGACAACGTTGGCTTTCGTATTGGCAGGAGCGGCTACCAAAGAATCAGGCTGGAGGTGAGTTTTGTCCACAGAGTATGCAATAGACAAGAGCGGGCCCTCCGCTTCGCCGCCTTTCTTCCTTTCATTAAAGGATGGAGGCAATTCACGTGACCATCTGGCGTTGTGCCATTGCAGATGAAAGGAGGGCAAGCATAATCAATTACAGCCCACGCTAATAGTACCAGATAGTATATATTTATAGGGAGGAATCACTGCTGTTTAATCAAGAAACCAGGTCGCGGTGACCAGAATTAGAAGGGGCCGACTTCACCAAAGTGCAGTGGCACCGATGATCTTAAATGGGATCAAATAAGTATACAAATTTAAAAAAAAACTAAGTATAAATCTGAAGATTCAACAGCTCTGTAATTCAGTCAATGTCCTTTCGACAATCCGGTGTAGATTTGCTTAGAATTTCCGTAAGATGTTACGGTTACCGTAGAAGGCGGATTTCCTGCGTCAAACCAGCGTCAGTGAGATACTGTGACCAGACTGTGACCAGACTGTCTATCTTGGAACAGTGTTGTTCAGATGGGCAAACGTGAGTCCAAAGTCGCACTGGTGTAGAGTTGTTAGCTGCGGGACTATTTCCCGCGTCTGTTTCTATTGAAGCCCGACAAACGCGTCACTCTACCCTGAAACTGTAGTAACTGTTTCTGACTATTTCTCAAGGGGAGCAAAAAAAAAAAAAAAACTGTTCTATTTGAGCACTACTTCTCTACTGACGATGATGTCTTTGAAAGTTTGCTTTTCGATTATTTTTTGGCGTAAGCTGGGTTTTCACGTGTGCAGAGACTGAAACGGAAACGGAATCGCCAAGAATCATTGAAGTAGTGAAATGTAATGGATGTTTTCAAGCTTATGCCAATGCCGTTTCCGTGCACATGGAACCACTCCTTCTTTTTATTACTTGATGGATTATTGACATTTCCGTTTCCGTTTCCGTTTCCGTACACAATGAAAACACAGCTTTAGCAGTCTGGAAAGCAAGATCATTCGATGCGGCTTTGAATGCAGTTTCACATACATAAATATCGATGTTTCAAATTTTTCAGTTAGTACAGTCCTAGTGAACTGTGACAAAATGATAATGGTCAGTCCTAGATCCTGTGTGGTTATCTCTGTAAAAATCCCACTATCACTATTTTTCCTAGATTCACTACAACAACCCCCAACTCGTCAGCAACTACCGCGACAGCAGCGGCCTCCGCCTGTACTACCAGCTGGCCCAGCCACAGGTGCAGGATTTGTATACCTTCATGTTGGGACAGGCGTATCTGGCCATTCCTCCAGGTGAGTACATGGGCTAAGTCGTAGAGGTGCGCGTGGGCTACCCGAGACATATTTAAACTTTGCCTCACTGACTTTTATTATTAATCATAGCTTGCACAAGGAAATTACTCATGCTTAGACCAAGCAAGGCGCCATTTGAGCGCTGAAAGCATTAATATTCATGTCGACTTTGGTGATTTTGAGACCTATCAGTAGGTTTCAATTCTGATTTCATATCATTTGACATTACCAGCCTCTTGATCTCTAGAGTGTTAATGGTTTATGCCGTGATATCGTGAGAAGTTACAGCCGAGACACAGGATACCAAGACGAGACAATTAGTTAGATTCCGTCTGTCGACTGGCGCGCGTACCATCTATGTCAACAATGCAACATTTCGCACCATACCCCTTCAGAATTGAATGAAAAAGACCAGTACCACAGAGCTCTATGAGAAGAACTCAGGGTTTTTATACGCGCGCAAGTTGTGGACATATATTATAGTGAAAGAAGGATTGGTCCGTCTCTTTATTGTGTGTCTCGGGTTACTGGTATTCCTGTTTTATCGTTAACCCTCCTCAGGCCGCAGTGAAGTCGAACAAGTCGGTGTCTGCCCCTCTGACTGTCTCCGGTATTTTATCAACCAACCGGCGCAGGTGGCGACTGCCCTCAATCATATGCATTATATGGGTGAGTTGCTGGTGGGAAAGGGATGTGTGGCTGGCATATTTGGTGGGTGAGCTCATTGGATGAACTCATTGGTAAATTATTAATCTTAACTAATTGACCGGGGGGGGGGGGCGGGTGCGCGCGTGAGTGAGTATGCGCGTGTGTGTGTGTCTGTGTGTGTGTGTGTGTGTGTGTGTGTGTGTGTATGTGTTGGGGAGCGAGCTGAAGTAAAGTGGAGGGGCTGATGACTACTTGTGAAATGGAATGTTGTTGACTACAGTCAGTGCATAACGTAATATTTGATGTTTACATGGTATGGCTAATTAAGACGGGCGTGTTATTTGACAACAGTTAGGGGGAAACGTTGGTCTAGAGGTAAGGCGTACGCCTCTCATGACGAAGGTTCCGGGTTCTACCCAGGTTGGTGCAGGCATGTTTGAATTTTGGAATATTTTTTTCATATTATCTGTCCCTGATCCTATGGTAGGTGGGATCGAGCACCTAGACTTCTCCTTAAAGACGAAAAACTCGGATGGCCCGAATGCACGTTTGCACACGTTGAATATACCTTGATAGTTGGAAGTCAAGAAAAGCAGGCGTTACAAGGCCGGTTCCCCAAGCAAAATTTAAAAAAAACTAATCACTACCCTGCGGCCCCCCCCTCCCCCCCCCCCCCCAAAGCCGACCGGCCCTGCACTGTGGCGACAACGTGGCAGCTCCAGTTGTATCTAGGCTGCAATGATACAAAGGCAAATTTCCCAAATGGGATAAAAAAAAAAGTATACAAATACAGTTTAGACAAAATACCAATTGGACAGCAGTTGCCCATGCAAGACTTACACCGGTACATACGATTGTTTTTAAAGCATGAAATCTCCCCTAGTCTACATAAAACCAGCAAGTCTGTTTAATTCAGTTTTGAGAAGTCGGACAAAAACAGAAATTAACTCAGTTTTAAAACTAACTGAATCTAGAGCGAAAGATGACAAAAAGTTAGGGAATTCTGAACATTTCACTGGATTAAAACAAAGGGGGGAGGGGGGTTACATCATCATATTATATAGAAAGTAAGGCCTCTAACGTAATCATGAAAAGCTTTTTAACCGCTGGGCTTTAAATTCTACAAAATATCATAATTATTAACCATGGAAAGACGTAGAGACGTACGTGGGCATATTTTCAAAGGTCTTGAAATTCGCAATATGTTCAACATGATTTTCAGGACCGACATTTTTAGCTGGAAAAAAATACTCATTTTCTTTGAGAAAAATTCAAAAGTATGACCGGAAATTTCGTTTTGCGCCCCAATTTAGACATTGGTCTTCGAAAATCAACTTAATAAATGGCATCTGTGTATTTCCATAGTCTGCTGGCCAACTAGATAATAGACATTCCAAAACGATATCTTGCTTAACTAAATGGCCAGACAAGTATAATATACATAATTATACTAGGTTTTTCCAAAGTACGGGAAAGCTATAGAATGTCTCACAGATTTGCTATGTTTTATCTCTGTTCGACGTTATAATGTTTGCATTTTATATCTTAATTCTTCATTCACCTGTTTTTCACTCAAATCTGCAGGTCGCTCTATGAAAGTAGAAGTTTTCAGGGCCGGTGACAAAATCAAAGAGCTGACCAATGACAAGTACTATAACTACGACTCGCCTGTCAGTCATATGTAAGTCAGTCCAGGCAGTACAGCCTTTGAGTGATCGCTGGTTACCTTACTACATACAGTTGTTTTGTTATATATGTTTTTGATCCTGCTGCTTAAATTTGACTCAGGAACTTGATTGAATGTGACATTAGCAGATACGTTTAACAGCTTAAGGGTGTTGTTGGGGGGGGGGGGGGCTGGGGCATAGTGCTTTAAATAGAAAGCTGTAGCTGACCAGTGAACATAACTGTATTTTCTCTAGCTGGTTTTGTAATTAGTCTACATCCCCCTAAGAACATCCTAGCTAGCGAGATTGCAGTGAATTGAATAATTTTATGGTAATGATGATAAAGATGATGATCATGATGATGATGATGATGGTGATGGTGATGATGATGATATTGTTGATGATGATGATAATGGTGATGGTGACGCAACTATACCTATCAAGCATTTCTCAGAGAGTGAGAGAGAGAGGGAGAGAGTGAGAGAAAGAGAGAAAGAGAGAGAGAGAGAAAGAGAGAGAGAGAGAGAGAGAGAGAGAAGAGAGAGAGAGAGAGAGGAGAGAGAGAGAGAGAAGAGAGAAAGAGAGAGAGAGAGAAAGAGAGAGAGAGAAAGAGAGAAAGAGAGAAAGAGAGAGAGAGAGAGAGAGAGCGAGAGAGAGAGAGCACAGGCTTATCCTACAATTTAGGACCAGAATTATTTTTTTTTAATGGATCAACCGTTGAGTCGGTACGTATCTTCATGTTAAGAATCACTGTATATATATATCCATTTCGTTATGTATCCATCTATCCACAGCGACCCACCCTTTGACTCCTACCAGGCGATGAGATTAAGACAACCTGTATCTATAACTTTCTGTCTTCAGACTGCTACGTCTACTGGGGCCAGGGCACAGCTGAAGAGATGTGCTTTGCTTTCCTCACTATCTACCCGGCCTCTGCCGTCACTGCCCCAGGTCTGTGACTAGCTTGGGGGCGGGGAGGGTGGGGAGCCCAGTCAGACACAGTCAGATGCTGGCAGACAAGGACTGCACGCCATAATTTCCTATAATCTCTCAGTAAATCCGGGAAGACCCAAGCATATTAAGCCCGGGCAGACACAGCCAGCTTCTGCCATTGTTTCTTGGATGTGCATTTTACTGGCAGCATCTGGTTGTGTCTGACCGGGCTCAGTATAATACCCCCCTTACTTGTAGACATTTCCCCGCCGCCATTCTAGCATTAATGACCCTGAAGCTTAAGATTCATTAGATTCCAGTTAGATCCGCCACTGCGCTTGTATATTAATCTATCCCCCATGTTACTGTCGCAAGTAATTTTGCTAAATACATAACTGTTATTTATCTTGCAGATACATGTATACATTTATAGGCTGCAGCGTTGACGCTTTTCAAATCTAAACAAAACGATTTTGGAGAATTTTAGCCATGTAATAAATTTCAAAAGAAACTATTTAAGTTCACTTACGACATTTAAAGTGATGACGAAGCTCTGAATACAAAACATAAACAGAGTAACTAGATAGACCGCGATAGGCGCAAAGTGGCCCTTGACGTGTCGATGCACCGTTGATCCCAAACTCAAACTCAAATTTAAACTCATCACCAGCTTGTGTGGCCTTTGGCTCGATGTCCTCCTGTGAGCTGTACGGCGGCAGTGACTTGAGGGGATGTGACTGGCAAACCTACACCAATTTATCCCACCCCGAGTCTGCCCAGAGGTTCGCCAGGCTGGAAAGAGAGTGTAATCTGGACGGGTTTTGCAAGTAAACCAGTATCAATCAAACCAGACACGCCTTCTTTCTTCAGTCATTTTTATGATTGATTGGCATCATCGTCATCATCATTATTATCATCATCATCATCACCATCATCATCGTCATCATCATTATTATCATCATCATCATCACCACCATCATCATCGTCATCATCATCATCATCATCATCATCATCATCATCATCATCACTATCATCAACACCATCGCCGTCATTATCATTGTCGTCTCTATCATCATCGTCAGTGCCATCATCATCGTCACAAGCATCACATCACTATCACCACTATCATCATCAAAACCATCGTCATTATAATGCATCATCATCACCATCATCGTTAAGGTCATATCCAACATCATCAGCGTGATTATCGACATCATCATCATCATCATCATCACCGACATAATTATACATCATCAACATTATCATCATAATCATCATCGTATTTTTGTCCCTCTTTTTCTATGCCATGTAAGAACAATTTGAGACGTCACTGAATTTTACGTAGGTATTTTTAAAACATTGACCGGTAGTAACGAATAAAAAACCGTAAATATAATCTTAGAGCATGTATTAGAGAGCCATCACTTGTGCCAAATCGCGAAATTAGATCGCGGCGGTATCAAGAATTGGAAGAGGCCATCTTTACCAAAGACAATGTGCATATCTACCGTACCTACTGTGGTTTGTTCATATTTTGGGGTGGATTGAAAGTATTTACAGCCTTTTGTAAGATCTTACTCCCCGTGGAAATCTACAAACGGGTAATGTTTACCGCAGAGACCTACTTTCCGATCCATGCTGACAATGGTTTCGCGGAGCCTCCTGTGCCTAGTAAAAGCAAAGGGTGTTTCTATGTGAGCGGAAATGGCGTGTCCGTAACCATGGAAACGTTATCTCTTTTTCGTAATTTCAAGGGCTTTTGACGTTTCCTTTGCCGCTTCGGTTTCCATACACACGAAATCCCAGCTTTACTCAGCTTAAAAATCCCCCAGGATAATCATGGTTTAATCCCATTTGCTCCCACTGCCTTCCACAACACAGCACAGGCCATGAATTTGCCAGCTTTCTTTCACTTCACAGCCAAATAAATATTTAAAAATGAAATCATAAGTCCGTTTGCTACACATGCCAGGCATTCCAGTGCCTTCCACAACAAAAAACAGGAATGTGCCAGGCGTCTGTACATTTGGCAGCCAAAGAAAAAATATATTAAACATGCTGTTATTTGGGTTGTATTGTGTTTTACATAGAAAGCTATAGCTGAACACTGAACACAGCTCAGTATTTTCTCTATCTGGCTTTGTAATTTGACTACGTTTCCCTATCAACATCCCATTAAAAAACAAACAGTAACTTGAACCACAGGTTTTCAGTTCTTTTAGTAATGCAAGATGTCTAGCTCAATATAGGCCCATTGCGAATGACGTCACAGAGTGTTTTTGTTTTGTTCTTAAGAGGCCCATACACGTTAAAAAAAAGCGTCAAAATTTTGCCGTGTGTGTGTGTCTGTGTGTGTGTGTGTGTGTGTGTGTGTGTATGTGTTGGGGAGCGAGCTGAAGTAAAGTGGAGGGGCTGATGACTACTTGTGAAATGGAATGTTGTTGACTACAGTCAGTGCATAACGTAATATTTGATGTTTACATGGTATGGCTAATTAAGACGGGCGTGTTATTTGACAACAGTTAGGGGGAAACGTTGGTCTAGAGGTAAGGCGTACGCCTCTCATGACGAAGGTTCCGGGTTCTACCCAGGTTGGTGCAGGCATGTTTGAATTTTGGAATATTTTTTTCATATTTTCTGTCCCTGATCCTATGGTAGGTGGGATCGAGCACCTAGACTTCTCCTTAAAGACGAAAAACTCGGATGGCCCGAATGCACGTTTGCACACGTTGAATATACCTTGATAGTTGGAAGTCAAGAAGAGCAGGCGTTACAAGGCCGGTTCCCCAAGCAAAATTAAAAAAAAACTAATCACTAGGGCGTTTTGACGTCAAAAAAAGGTTTGAATAAAAATTTTGACCGATCAAACCTGTTTGATATTTTTTGACGACTCGTCAAATTTTTGATGCGTGTGTGGGCTTCCGTAAAAATTTTGATCAAACTTTATAGTCTGCTGATGCTTCAGACAAAGGATGATGGCCTCGCAGGTTTCAATAACCAACTTTCCAATGGCTTGCGGAGATCTTGCTGTCAGGAATTTCAAGTCTTCAAAGGAATTTCCACACGCCAGGTACCTCAGTGTGATGGACAGGCCTTCTCTTGGTGGTATGGATGGACGCATGACAGTGTCTTCTTTCCTTATCAATGGCTCGACAAGGCCGAGTAACTCATCGAACGATAGGGCATCCATTCGAAGGAAGTTACGGAAGTCTTCTGGTTCGTTAAGACGTAATTCTTGGAGGAGGTTGACATGTCCGTAGGTTTCAATTTTAACAACTACTGTTTCGACTATTTCCGACGTTTACGAGGCGGTTCATTAGAGTCCAGTGCGAACACTAGTGCTATGGCCACTGATGCGTCCATGTCGAAGATTTCGGCAATACTGAATTTTGATGGGAAAACACTGAAACGTGTGTGGGCAAATGTGCATCAAAATTTTGTATCAAAATTTCACATCAAAATGATGCAAAATTTTGACGCTTTTTTTGAACGCGTGTGGGCCTCTTTACGACAACCAAGATTTCCGGTGGAACAGCTGATGAGTGTAACTTCGAGATATAATGTCTAAGCGGTTAAAATGCCTGCTGGTTGCTTTGCAGTTGACGGTTATGACACGGATGGAAAGGATTGATCCAAGCTGGTCAGATTCCCTACCAACCGTGTAAACAAGGGAAAGGAAGTGAAAGAACTGACCGAACGTCTCCCATGTGCATGTACACACGTGTCATTGTTTACTGTAGTGAACTAATTTTAGCTCGCCACCGGTTGGTTCGCGACGCCTCAAGTGTTCGCATGGCAAATCAGCTAACGAATCAAAATCAATGCTACAATCGTCATGGTCATTACATCAAAGATAGCCGATATGCACAATGGGTCTATATCGTCCCCTTCCTCTCCCCTCCCCCTCTCCCCTCACGGTCACTGTTTGTTACTCCCCAGACCTGAATGTCGAGAGGCCCTCACTGAAATGAACGAGCACCCGTGTCTTCAAGGAGAACCTGGCGCACTGGTCAAGACTTTTTTGTCCAGAGAACACAAAGGTGTGGAATATCTGGGCCGTCTACACTCCTGTAATGCTGACATCCACACGCCAGAGCCCCAGGACTGCAGGGAGGAATGTTCTAGATACTGCCCACAGGACACCTCGGTGTACTCAGGGACAAACAAGATGGCGCCGGCCTCCGCCATCTTGAGTATGCTGGTCTCGGTGTTTGTCAGGCTTTTCTAAACCATCTGCCATTTTGTGAGACGGAAGGTGTCACGAATGTCACACCATTCACTGATGGAAATTAAACCTGAACGTAAAAAGTAAATATCCGTCTGTACAGAATTAGTTTTTCTGGAAGATAATTATAGAACGTCCTTGTGTGTTTTGTTATGTAATTTTGTCACACTGTGTTGTTGTTGATATTGTTATATTGTTATGTTGGATTTTAAAACACATATTTTGTTTGTCTGTAAGACGATAATGATCGTGCTGATCAAGCTGAAAGAATGATGTTTTGTTGTTTTTTTTTGCATCCTCCTCCCTCTCTCCCCATCTGCATGTCTCTCTTTCTCTCTCTGTCTGTCTCTCTTTCTCTCTCTGTCTGTCTCTCTTTCTCTCTCTGTCTGTCTCTCTTTCTCTCTCTGTCTGTCTCTCTTTCTCTCTCTGTAAGTCTCTCTTTCTCTCTCTGTAAGTCTCTCTTTCTCTCTCTGTTTGTCTCTCTTTCTCTCTCTGTCTGTCTCTCTTTCTCTCTCTGTCTGTCTCTCTTTCTCTCTCTGTCTGTCTCTCTTTCTCTCTCTGTAAGTCTCTCTTTCTCTCTCTGTTTGTCTCTCTTTCTCTCTCTGTCTGTCTCTCTTTCTCTCTCTGTCTGTCTCTCTTTCTCTCTCTGTCTGTCTCTCTTTCTCTCTCTGTCTGTCTCTCTTTCTCTCTCTGTCTGTCTCTCTTTCTCTCTCTGTAAGTCTCTCTTTCTCTCTCTGTAAGTCTCTCTTTCTCTCTCTGTCTGTCTCTCTTTCTCTCTCTGTCTGTCTCTCTTTCTCTCTCTGTCTGTCTCTCTTTCTCTCTCTGTAAGTCTCTCTTTCTCTCTCTGTCTGTCTCTCTTTCTCTCTCTGTCTGTCTCTCTTTCTCTCTCTGTCTGTCTCTCTTTCTCTCTCTGTCTGTCTCTCTTTCTCTCTCTGTAAGTCTCTCTTTCTCTCTCTGTCTGTCTCTCTTTCTCTCTCTGTAAGTCTCTCTTTCTCTCTCTGTTTGTCTCTCTTTCTCTCTCTGTTTGTCTCTCTTTCTCTCTCTGTAAGTCTCTCTTTCTCTCTCTGTAAGTCTCTCTTTCTCTCTCTGTAAGTCTCTCTTTCTCTCTCTGTAAGTCTCTCTTTCTCTCTCTGTTTGTCTCTCTTTCTCTCTCTGTCTGTCTACCTCTCTTTCTCTCTCTCTTTCGCTGTCTCTTTCTTTTACTGTCGGACTCTTTCTCTCTGTTTCTCTCTCCTTTTCTTCGTCTGTCTGCCTTTCTCTCTGTCTGTCTGTTTGTCTGCCCGCCTGTCTCTCTTGCTGTCTGTTATCTCTTTTCATTTTCCGCCTCTTTCTCTTTATTTGTCTCTCTTCTCTGTCTGTCTGTCTGTCTATTCATCTGTCTGTCTTTCAGAATAGCTATCTGTCGTCTGTCTGTCTTTCTCTTTCTTCACTGCATCTGGTTAAATCATCAAGAACCTCGACCGCCAAATGACATCATGACACCTAAGTGATGCTATGAAGAAGTCCAAACTACAGTACCGCACAAATTCGAGGTCTGCAGCCTACTCTAGACCAACTATAACTTAATTTTTCATCCATATCACGTTTCCAAATGTAAGGCGTCATTCTGCTACAAAACAACCCGGCAGCGTGATTTTTTTTCCGTACGAGCTTTAGCAAATGCATCAGCGAGGCAGCAACAGTCCCCAAAACACAGGACAGCTCCAACACATCCCAGGGATTTTCGGTGACGTTCAGAGTCATATCAGGCGCAGTCCAGAGATTGCAGCACCCATGGCAGTGTTCGACAGGACGAGAAATCCCTTAGCCGATGACCTGTGTCTGGGGGTCTGTTGCTGTCCCGCTCCTGAATTTGCTAAAGCTCCTACGGAAAAAAAAAATCACGCAACGGGGCAATGGTCTCATTCTTTCATCAAATACATGCAACATCTTTATAAGCAACAATGCCATGGAACATTACAACAAAAGGTGTAGATCTATTTCATATTTTTCTCAAGCTGTTGTTAAAGGACCGTATAGTCTAATTACAAAGCCGAACAGAGAAAATACAGAGTTGCATTCACTGCTTATCTATAGCTTACAGTGCAAAATACTACTGTCCCCTTGCATCGGCTTTTTCTTAAATATATAATATTGTCCGTCATCCATCAAACGATAAGACGATAAATTAACAAACCAATCAGACAAAGGACTTAAGTTGAGAACTGGTATAATATATCTCATAATGAAGCTATTGCCTGCGTTGGTCCTGTAAGTTTTTCTATATGGACATTAACCGCAGAACTAACGAGGAAGATACAAGCAGCAGAGATATCTCAGAAGAATATTCGTACACAGAACACATCGCAAATCAAAAAGTGCGCAAAACCATTGCTCAACATATGCATCACGATGAAGACCTTCTGAGTACAGTAATGAGTAAAAAGCTGAAATGGTACGGTCGCGTGTCAAGAGCCAGTGGACTATCAAAGACAATCCTCCAGGGTACATTTCAAGGAACGAGGAGACAGGACAGACATATGTAAAGAACTGGAGGGACAATATTACTGAATGGTCTAGGGAAATACTTTGCCACAACCCAGGCCCTTGCCCGTGACCGTCAGAGGTGGAGACAGTAGGTGCAACACTCCCTAGTGCAGTGTCCCCACGACTTGGAATCGAATGAATTAAGGGATCCAAGGAGAACTATCTCATAAAATCAATTTCAAGTCGATAGATTTGATTCAAATAGCTGTCTTGTGTAGAGGAGCTCAAACTCTGAAGTGAAGTTTCCCAAAGGTGGAGTTAATGGACATGGAACATTTTTTGTACACCAGGGCGACAAAATTTCGTCGGGTATTTGCCATATTCCCCACTCCGAAATACGCGGACAAACAAAGCTAATGGACGTCGTAAAATTCGTTCTACAACAAAAGTGGAATTGGGCCGGACATGTGGGAAGGATGAATGACAATAGGTGGACAAAACGCTGCACTGAATGGCAACCATGGACAGAAAAGAACACCAGGATGACCAGGAAGAAGATGGCAGGAGGATATTAAGAAGAGAGGGGGAACAACATTGATGAGGAAGACATCAGACAGAAAGGAATGCAAGTCATTGTCGGGGGGGGGGGGGAGGGGCTACATCCGGCAGTGGATGGACAATGCCCTAGTGAAAGGTGAAAGGTGAACGGTGAAATTTGCCATATTGTTATAGTGCATGTTTGCCATCTCGAGAAAATGAGGACTGAAGTTTGGTCGGCAAAAAGGCTAAAGGTGGAAACAAGATGAGGTCACAAACGCATATCTGGTAGTCCTTAACTGATGTTTTAATGACACTTATACAATCATAATGAAATTAAAAGTGAAAGAACCACTTTGATGTCAAAACCTCAAAATCCGCAAAATGTCGCGCAGAACCTTATGGCAAATACCTCTCAATTTGCTGCTTCGGTCGTGAAGCTGACATTTAAAAAAAAAAAAACACTTTTTTTCTTGAAAGCTTTATGTAAAAAAAAACCCAACAAAACTGGATACAATTGTAAGCCAGAGAATCATTACACTTAGAGGTAAAAAAAAGAAGAAAAATTCAGCAATCCATCCTCTACTGAGCCCATGCAAAACTACTCTTTGGCTTCGACATAATCACAAATCCATGATCGTTTAACTGCAAGTGTGTATTACCATTTGCCAATATGTTTGTGAGATTACCAACACACAGACACACACACATGCATCCAGGGGCGAAGCGTGGCCCTCTGCAGAGGGTAATCAGAATTTAAGCTAGTAAGATCGTCATAATAGGACGTATCGCTACATCATATTTACATAATTATAATTATAAATGCAGCGACTAAAACAATGAAACGGTTGCTAGGCACTGCAAAAATCTGAAGGGCGGACTATTCTTGTCAACAGGACAGGAATGCAGCAATTTACAAGCCAAACTAATCTGAAAAACTATTCATTCATACTAACAGACTTATAAACGCATATTTTTCACCCATTTTTAAAAATATAATTTGAACAGCACGTTTTCATTGTCATATTCATAGCCAGAGATTTTGTTATTCTACCATCTCATAAAGTTTCTCGGAAAGGACCCATTAACATTAAATGGTAGAAAGTGCTTAAATGGCATCTCTGTGACACGAACAATGTGTAGCGATTTCGGAGAAGTGGCTATCTGCCGTTGCGGTTTAGGTTCGAGCGACCTATCAAGTGAATTGATGTTTTTAATACGTTCGACTGATTTTGATCACAGTTATATCTAGTTCTAGACTATAATAATTATTATTCTTTGATAGCTCTTGCTGTGCGTAGAGTAAATTATTCTTAGATTACCTCAAACAAAAAAAAAACAAAAAGATCCACACAAACTCTTTCACTCTACTCTTTACCTTTCGCTTGGGATGAAAACCACCGCATAGTGAAAAACCTGCATAAGTACGTAAAATCGGGTCAAACCTTGATTATAAACCTATTCCCCCCACCCCCACCCCCCCCCCCCACTATTTTGCTGTCTGCGGCGCGACTTTGAAGAAAACAGACTATGCTCAAGCTCGCTTCTGGGTGTTGTCAAGTCTTCTTCGTCTTTGTTAATCACTGATTTTGGACCAGTGCATATGGTGTAAGTCCCTACAAGGATGTCTTTCGGTGAGGAGTGTTAGACTATAACAACAAACCCAAAATAGCAACCTAGAATAGAATGCTGAACTGACTAAATGGACTTGGAGTTGGGCTCGATCTGGAAAGCACAGTAATTCTAGAATTAATATTCGAAGGGTCATCACTGATTATTTGATTATGAGGAAGCCTCGCCCCTGCATGCACCGACGTATCGAAAAATCGGACAGACAATGAGAGAGAGAGAAAAAGAGAGAGAGAGAGACAAAGAGAGAGAGAGTAAGAGAGAGAGAAAGAGAGAGAGAGAGAGAGAGAGAGAGAGAGAGAGAGAGAGAGAGAGAGAGAGAGAGAGAGAGGGAGTTGTCTCTTGTTACTTTTCACCTTTCACACAGGCATTGTCCATCCACTGCAGGATGTAGCCCCCCCCCCACCCCCCCCCCGACAATGACTTCCATTCCTTTCTGTCTGATGTCTTCCTCATCAATGTTGTTCCCCCTCACTTTTTAATATCACCCTGCCATCTTCTTCCGGTCGTGCTCGTGTTCTATTCCTGTCCGTAGTTGCCATTGGGTGCACCGTTTTGTTCATCTATTGTCATTTATCCTTCCCACACGCCCAGCCCAATTCCACTTTTGTTGTAGCATGAATTTTATATTGTATTAACTATGTCCGTTAGCTTTGTTTGTTTGCGTATTTCGGTGTGGGGAATTTTATCTTGTAGTTTGATGTTAAGCATTCTTCTCTCTATTGTCCTCTGGGTAGTTCTCAATTTGTTCGTAAGTGGTTTTGTAACCGTTGGAATAATGCACTGGTTGAATACTTGTCTCTTAAGGGACATTGGCAGTTAGTGGAATATCTCTTTGTACTTGTTACCCTTTCTTGGTAAAACACGTTTGGGTCCACTTTGTGCAGACACGAGCTATATAAATATACTCCAGCACTTTTATCATAAGAACAACGAAAACTTGAAATTCATTTTACAACAACAACAGGAACAACAACAACAACGCATATAAAGAAACACAGATTGCAACTTAAACATCCATTCAAAGACATCATCACTGATAAAACGAGAAGTGAATAACAACCTCACGAAATGAAAACGAAAACGAAAACAAAACGATCTTACAACGAAATGATAATATCAAATACCCGTCGGGTCAATAATAATGATAAAAAAAAGCACTGAGAATTTACCAAATTTTAAGAACTTTATTTAAGTCAAAGTCCAGAAATATAATATTTCGTTGCTGTAAATATTGGAATGTGTTGTAACAATTTCTCACACTTATAAAACAAAATGGTAGCAAAATTAAAAAGTATCTTTTCACCCGTAAAATTGGATCGATGGGAACGGAGATTCCCCATCGACATCAAATCTACACTAAAACATAGAATCAACGAATAAATCACTACTTATATGGTAAGGACATTTGCAAGCGTTTTGTTATGGTTTACTGCGGTTATATTAAGTGTCAGGAACGGCCGTAAGCATTGTTATATCACTGTGCCGTTTCTATGTTCATTAATAATTAAAAATTGCAAGCTTAAACAGTGTAACAATCATTATGAAGTGGCATGAATTTTTCACAATATGTAGACACATATAAAGAGAAAAATGTTCAAAGCCTTGTTGAATATTTGTCATGCCACAGAGCTATACTACAGACAAGGAGGGCACTCCGCTGCGCTGGCTCTCTTCCATCCACTAAAAGATGGCGGCAATTTCGCGTGGCATCCTAGTGCTGCACCATTGCAGACAAAAGGAGGGCAGGCGATTATTAATTACAGCCGACACAAACAGCAGGCGACAAGTGCACACCATTTTTGAGTCTTTTTGTTTGTTGAAAACCTTGCCCTCTTTTAGTGTCTCCTCTCGGCACCATAGGGTGCACGGTGACTTGACATACTTCCCGCTCTAGTATATCTATAGAGCTCAGTGGATCAAAGTGACATTTCGGAAGACAAGGAAGAAATACTGGCAATATTACATTGATTATACAATTTTGTTTTGTGTTTAAAATCGAAACACAAAGAAGACATAATTTTATAGGAAGAATACACAATACTCTTTTCTCGTTACTTATGATTTAAAAGAGAAAAAAATCAAACTCCGATTTCTATTAAAACAATTAAAATCGAGTCAGGCCGATGTGTTTCTTCGTGGGCACAATTCATACCCATATCAATTAATTAAAATCTGATATGTTCGGTGGTTCAGAATACCAGGTCTTCAGAGAGTTAACACAATTATGTCCCAGCCAGTATCCCTTAGTGGCTCCGACGTCGAATTAGATAGCATTTCCCTTAGGATTGGTAGGAGTACCGACGCAGTGGATTCTTTACACCAAAACCGACGACGACGTAGCCTCGTAACCAGCTGACCTGCTTCCTAGGTGCAAACGTGACGTCAATTATAACCGTTGAATTTCAATAGGGTTTCTGTCTGGGGTATTCCACAGATTAAAAATAAACACTTTTTCCTATTTTTTTTTTTTTGGTTTCCAATTTAGCTGAGGTTTTGGTTTCATGATCACCCTGGACGTCACCAGAGCACGGACTGGACAGCAAAACGGTGATTTGGCACAAAACGGTCGTCATCGGCTAGTTAAAAAGATAACGAGTGTAGCATTGAAGATGCTACATGAGAAAGATATGGGCTCGGCGCCAGTTAACAACAGAAACCACAAATAAAAAAGCAAAAAAAACGAAAAACATCAATTACGGCATTTTACGGTATTTCAAATGAAAGAATAGCGTTACAATATGAAAACATTCCCATGATATATATAAACCAGTATCGATTTTGTGGATTTCATATATATAAAACTTCGATGGATCCAAGTAAGCTTATAAAGATAGGATTCTAAGCTTCTAAGCATGAACTGTAACAAGAGAAAGATTATCAATGATTATGAATAACACAAACCCTAAACATTCTAAAATGCCCGATTACGTAGCCGACTCTGAGATCAGTCGAAAGTCTCTTGTGTTTACAGATACTGTAACGTAGCAACAGCGGACGCCAAGGTAACCAAGATGGCGTTGGTTGCAGTCAGGTGACCAGCAGAGTCGTAAGTGGATCTGTCATCCAAGCAGTACTGGTCGCATTCCTCTTTGCAATCCTTGGGCTCATCCGAGTGCTTGTCCATGGGACAGGAGTGTAAGCGGCCCAGAAAGTCCAAACCTTCGTGGGACCCTTGCAGTATTATCTTCAGCATGACAGCACCTTCTCCTTGCATACACGGGTGGGACTGAAGCTCCATCAGATATTCCTTGCATTCGGGTCTGTGGGGGAGAGAAGTCATGATGGTTGGGGGGTCATCTACTCAGTACTTAGGGTTTGAAAATCTAAAACCCTATCTCTGTCTGCCTGTCTGTCTGCTGTCTGTCTGTCTGCCTGTCTCTCTTTTACTTCTTTCTTTGTTTCCCTCTCTCTTTTCTCTCTCTCTCTTTCTTTCTTTCCCACTTTCTTTCTTTCTTTCTCTTTCTTTATTTCTCTCTCTTTCTTTATTCCTCTCTCTCTCTCTCTCTCTTCATTCTTCCCCCCCCCCCACATCTCTCTTTCTTTATTTGTTTCTTTCTCACTTTGTTTCTCTCTGCCAACCTCTGCCTCTCCTTATTTCTCTCTCTTCTTTCTTTCTTTCTTTCTTTCGTCCCCGCTCCTTCTTTCTTTCCTTCTCACCCTCCTCTCTCTCTTCTTTCTTTCCTCCCCCTCTTTCTTTCTCTTTCTATCTGTCTTTTCCCTTTCTTTCTTTCTCTATCCATGTTTTATTCTTTCTAACTCTGTCGCACATTCGCCCTAGTTTACTCGCGAAATTTAAACGGATGAAACTCTGAATACGAAACTTTAACAAATATAAAATACCCAGGTGGACCGTGAAAGGTGCGATGTGGCCATTTTGTCGTCCTGACGCGCCGTAAAACTCAAAGTCAAACTCAGACTCAAACTTTCACCCCCCCCTCTCTCTCTCTTTCTCTCTCTCTCTCTCTCTCTCTCTCTCTCTCTCTCTCTCTCTCTCTCTCTCTCTGACTCTTTCTTTCTCAGCCCCCTCTCCCTCTTTCTTTCTTTTCCTTTCGTTATCTCTTTCCTTCTCCCACCCTCTCTTTCTCTCTCTCTTTCTCGGTCTCCCTTTTTCTCTGTTTCTTCATTTCTCTTGCTCTCTCTCTTTCTCTCCTCCTTTCTCTCTTTCTCTGTCTTTCTGTCAGTCTGCGTCTCTCTTTTTCTCTGTCTGTCTGTCTGTGTCTCTCTCTTCCCCTCTCGATTAGGCAACACTTACCTGCAAAATCCGTCCAGGTTACAATTTCTCTTCAATTCTCTGTGGATTTTGCCTGACTCCGGGTGGGACAAGTTATAGAAGACGGCCCAGTTACAGTCACCAATGGGAATGCCAGTGTACAATTGACAGATAGATAGAGGGCCCGTTGAACCGCAGTCTATAGGAACAAATGGGGAATGGAAATTGAACTCTGGCAATAGTTAACAGAAAAAGCTCGGGTTACGAATTACTTCTGTGCAGTAGAAGACAGTTTTAAAATTACCATCAAAAAATGATTGTTATTAACGTTAAAAAATCGCGCCCCAGGCAGACTCCTCAACGTCTGCCCC